>MU105910.1:0-243087 GCA_012274485.2 Sinapis alba | reverse complement strand
AGTAGAAGTCCGTATGGTGCAAGGGTTTGGGTGTATTCGAATTATTTTCGGGTTTTTCAAGGATTTAGTTGGTGTTTTTCATTATTATGTTTGAACTCGGTGATTTGTAAGACAATTCGGTTTTTCTCAATAAAGGTGTTTGAAAGAATTGTGAATGAGTTGAGGTTACAAGTAAGATCCTAGGGACTGGGATGTCACAGGTTCTCTCACTTTCAAGTCCATTAAATCAGATATCAAACCCGGCCTTGTTATTTTCTTGTTATCTACATTCTTCACCCCCGTTAACAACTTCACCACAGTGGACATGGTTGGTCTTAGCTTTGGACTGTCTTGCGTGCACAAAAGACCTATTTTTAGGTACCGGCAAGCTTCTTCTGCGTCAAAGACTCCGTTTAACCCTGTATCTACAAGATCCACTAGCTCATTCCGCTCATAAAGTTCCCAAGCCTGTAGAATATAACACAAGGTTATCTCTCAAAACAAGAGCTTAGATATTGCGAACTAGACAAGATAAACAAGAGCTTACTCTTTCTAGTAGATATTGATATTCTGTGGGTAACCGTGTGTTTTTGTTACTCCTTCCACTGACTATCTCCATGAGAAGTACTCCAAAGCTGTATATATCGGCTTTACGTGTCAACTGTCCCCTAACCGCATACTCTGGCGCTAAGTAACCACTGTAACAGGTGATGAACAAATGTTAAGGCATGTAATCTTCAGCGAGAACAAGAAAAGAAGGGACATGTTAAACATTTGGAACTCACAGTGTACCAGCGACACGAGTGCTGACATGAGTCATGTTCGGTGGCATAAGCCTAGCGAGTCCAAAATCAGAGATCATGGGGGACAAGTCTCTGTCAAGTAGAATGTTGCTTGCCTTGATATCTCTATGAACTATGTATGGCCTTACTTCTTCATGAAGAAAGGCAAGACCTTTAGCAATACCAATGCATATATTGGCACGAGTGCTCCAATCAAACTGCATCCCACTCCTAGTGTATCCGCCAGCTGCAAGAAAAAACATTCACTCGGTTAGAAATGACATTACAAACACTGAGAGAGTATTAAGAGAGTTACCTAGAAGCGTCTTATCAAGGCTATTGTTCTCGAGATAGTTGTAAACAAGGATCCTGTGATTTCCTTCCACGCAGCATCCATATAACTTAACTAGATTCTCATGATGTATCTCTGATATCACATTGATCTCAGTCAAGAACTCTTTTACACCTTGTCTTGATTCAGCTGACAGGACTTTGATAGCTGCCACCTTTCCATCTTTAAGACGACCCTAAATCATCAAAAAAAAAAAAAAAAGAGTTAAGAAGGTGATGAGAGCATTTGGAAAAAAAGAAGAGTAAACAAATGATCGTTTTTTCTCATTTACCTTGTACACAGAACCAAACCCTCCTTCCCCAATTTTATTCATGGGATTGAAATCATCTGTAGCCTGACTAATCTCTTTGTATTTGTAAATCTTTACCTTGTCTGTCACTGAAAATTCTGTTTGCACATATATATATACACTATATTAGAGGAAACCAGCAACAGAGGACTATCACCTATACCATTCCAAGCTCAAAAAACAATGCAGAAAGTAGTAATCCTTGTATATCAAGAACACCTAGATCATGTATATGTACCTCCATCAACTTCTGAAGGCTTTCCTCCACTCTTGTGGCGTGAGAACCAGAAGCAACCCATCAGTGTAAGACAGACCTGTCACCTGTTTCTGCGATTAGTTAGAATGTTTACCCACGAAAACGTAGTTCAGATATTTGACTTCTAACTACTAAACCAGACATAGAATCTCTGTCCAAGTAAGAAACTCCCAAAAAAAACATCTTAGTTTGGACCAAACACCTCAAAAGTTAAACAAAGCTGTCAACTTGCACAAGACTAAGAACAAAAAACAAGAAACATACGCAGATAAACCGAAAAAAAAAAAAGAAAGAAAGAAAGAAAGAAAGAAAGAGAAACCCACCTGAGAGAAAGAGAGAGGGAGTGTTTAAGAGATCGCAGGTTGTCTACTTGGCTAAAGTTCGTATATAAAGACTCTTGTCTTTACGCGAAACAGAGTCGCTGTCTCTCTCTAGTCTCTACTTGTTTTGGCCTCGCGTGTGTGTGTGTGGATATCAGATAGCGGTTTTGTTGAAATGAAGGACTATAAGAGAGATGAATGAAGAAGAAGGAAGACGTTCTTTGTCTGCTGGCGGGTAAAAGTCAAATGACTAAGCACACGTCTGTGTCTTAGACGTTGCTCCCGACGACCGTCTTTTTTTACTTTTTATTTATTTCTTTTTTATTTTTGAAATGTCTATCCGGTTAATGATTTATCAAACGACTTTCTTTCTAAACCTTCGTTTAATTTATTTGACTTTCGTATTATTAGCAACTCTACGTGTTTCTTTCATGGGAATAATTCTACACCTTTCTTGGAACGAAAATGTTGTTTTTTAGTATAGACCAATGACTAGTCTATTATGGATGAACCAATTATTTACTCTCTTGATTATAATATTGGAATAAAATGCTTTTCAGCATGTATTGTCAAAAAGAAATAACAACACTTTTTGTCAAATGAATCATGATTTTCTTTTTTAAAGTTTTGTATTCATATATTTGAATAACTTGTCAAATGAATAGTATAATTACAAGATACACTACAAAATAACCATGTAAATCTATTAGGATTTATTTCCCTATTTAATTTGTACCAGCAAAGTGTCGTTGTGCCACCACCCCAGCATAATGGAAATCTATTTTGTTTTTAACTTCTAAGTTGAGTTTTAAGTTGCAGGAAAATGGTAAAAGGTTTGTATCCATCCGGTTTTTGCTTGTGGCTTTTTCCCTCTAATGGGCAATATAATAAGCTTTGTGTATGGTGTTAACTGTAATAATGGTCTCATGTTTGCAATCAAACTATTTTCAAGATTGTCTATTATGATTTAGATCTGTTTTTGTTTATTCATGTCGCTTTTTAGTTCTTTGGGTTTTCGGAAATGTTTTACGGTCTGCCGACTTGGTTTCTAGAAAAATTCATATTTTTGTGTGTTTGGAATCTTTGGATTATAAAAAGAGGATTTGTTATAACTTGTCAACTTTCTTTCTGATTTTGTGTTTACACATGGTGTAATTCTTTGTTCAGTTTAATCAATCAGTATTTTAAAATGTTATATTTTAATAGCATAGATAATGTGATACGTGTATAAGAAGAAAAAAACGGAATTGCTTATTAAATACGGAGAATTTGAATGTCATGTTCTAAAATAATTATAAAACCTACAAAGTAAGGTGATTAAATGCATAAACAATGATAAAACAGATGATTTGAAAGCAATTAGGGAGAAAAAGTCAAATAAAACCTTTTCACATTTTCTTGTTTATTTCCTTGTATATCACGAACATAAGGAAGAAATGGGACTCTGTTCACACGCCACAAAATGGGAACCAGTATAAGCAGAGTTTTTGACTACTCTGGTGGAGTTTTTGACTACCCTGGTGAATTGTCTTCACTGCTCCATGAAATTTGATAAATGAAACTGGCTTGTATAAATCTTTTGTTCAGGTCAAGGAGTATCTTCATTTTCTCGTGCTCAAGACTGTTGAAATTTCAAGAGGAAATAGTAAGAGCATGATTAATATGGGGCTTTTAAATATCTTATTTAAGAACCAATTCTTAACTTTTTCTTTATTAAAGTTAAGAACCGATTTTTAAATTACGTTAAGAATTCACTCTAAGAATCTCAGATTAATCATGGTATAAGGTTCCGAAGTGGTGATGTTACCCCTTTCATTTAGCTGCAAGTTAAGCTGCTATTAGAGCATCTCCAACCCCACTTAAATGGAGTAATCATTTTTTTTGTTTTTTCACTACTCTATTTCTCACTCTATTATAGAGTAAATTATAGAGTGGGGTTGAAGATGGTCTTAAGCATCAATAGTTACTGTTATCCCGTTTAGGGCCAGATCTTGGTCTTAGATGAGAGTCCTAGCTCAGACTCGACGGTCTTCGAGCGGTTATCTATGTTACTTTAGAAGAATAGTCTTTACTCAAATGACAAATTTAATCAGTTTTTTACTAGCGTTGTTGGTCGTGGTTCAACTTTGTCTCTAGGTTTCTCCTTTCATACTGGTATTGATTCGATCTCTTATTCAAGTGTTTCAAACTTTTATTCATGTTCGCTACCAAACTACTTTCATGTTTTTTACATTTTTTTTTTGCTATGAAACTGATTTCAGAGATTTTACAATTTGTTAACTACAGTAAAACCTCTATAAAATAATAAAGTTGAGACTACACCAAAACTACATTTTTTATTAATTTATAAAGATTATTAATTTATTGATATACTAATTGAACTAAAAATTAAACTTGGCACTATAAAATTATATTATTTTATAAAGATTTTTAGTATATATTAATTTATAGAGTATTAATTTAAAGAGGTTATATTGTCCTCTTTGTAAATCTTATCTTTCATTTTATTGAAAAAAATATTTATATACTTATAAAAACTAAAACAAAGTCTTAAAGCATTTGAGTCAACGCCTTTTAGCAATGATGGCGACATTCTTAGGTGAGATGGTGGGATCAAAATTTTACAAGGAGTTTAAAGTTTTTTTAAAAATTTAGATTAATCAGCGTAAAATATAAATATTTTATATAATTATTTGATCATATTGGACAATCAATTAGCATCATTGCTAAATCTATTGGAACGTACGAGTTCCTAGTTATAACTTTTACATTTTGAAATTAAATTGTAATATTGAAAACTTTTGACAAAATGTCACGTAAAATATACTATTTAATTTGTTTTTCAAAATGAAGTTTTATAAAGGAAACGCAACATTCAAAAGCCATCAAATTTATCCTTGGACCTTGGCCTTTTATAGCCCAAAGCCCTTAAAATAAAAACCCGCCACGAATCATCTCGCGGACTTTTTTTTTTATGGCTTGCAAAATCCACAGTTTACTAATGAAAGGACAAAAAAAAAAATCACAGTCTCTCCTCTGTACTTTTAACCGCTAGGGTTTTGAAGCAGAGGTTTCGCTTTTGCTCGATTATCGCCAATGGCGAAACCAAGCCGTGGCCGTCGTTCTCCTTCCCTCTCCGGATCGTCATCTCGGTCCAGTTCCAGATCTCGTTCCCTCTCCGGTTCGAGTCGGTCCAGGTCTCTTTCGCGCTCGTCTTCATCTCCTTCCCGGAGCGTCAGTTCAGGGAGTCGCAGCCCTCCTTCTCGTGGAAAAAGGTCAGGCTATCTTTCTTACCTTTGGATTGGTAATGTTGCTCCTTTAGGAAGGTGATTGAGTCCAAATCTGGTATTCATTCCTCTTGGTTCGTCGTGTGAAGATGTTTGTACATGATTGTAGACTGTTGCATTGAACTTATATTGTAGAATGTTGTGTTATATCTTGCAGTTCTGCTGGGCGTGCTAGGCGAGGTCGCTCTCCTTCACCCTCTAAGTAGTCTCCCAACTCATAACTCGTTTACATTCTCTAGTTTACAATGTTGATAATCTGAGACTTTGTTGAAAAATGCAATTACATTAGAAAATGCAGTTACAAACTTGGTATCTCTGCTTGAAAGTCTCAGTGTTTATGCTTTCATCAGATCCTCATTTTTACTGTCGAATGATTATTTCAGGAAAGCTAATACACCTATTCAAGAATCACTTGTTCTCCATGTTGATTCTCTTAGCAGGAATGTTAATGAAGGCCATTTGAAAGAAATATTTGGTATGTGGATTTGTCTTTCATATCCCTTCTTCTGATTTCGTTACGTGATAATTGTGTGTACCAGTGCTTTTGACCTCAACTAAGATCAGTAGAATTTTGCTTGTGCTGACTATTTGCTTGGCTACATGTTAAGTCTTCAAAGTGTGTGTTTTAGTAATGGCTTTTGTTGTATTTCTAGGCAACTTTGGCGAAGTTGTACACGTGGAACTTGCGATGGATCGAGCTGTAAGTTGCTAGTTCTCTGATCTATGTTGTTTCTGGCATTACTTGTTAATAAATTCGTTCATAACATCTTAACAGGTTAATCTTCCCAAAGGATATGCTTATGTTGAGTTCAAGCTGAGAACTGATGCTGAGAAAGCTCAGCTGTCTATGGATGGTGTATGTCTCTCTTTAAATATGAACTTCACTATGTTATTATCTCAACATGGCATCTGAGAAGATTTATGCATGCATTTTTTTTTGTTTACTTAACGCAGGGCCAAATTGATGGAAATTTTGTTAAAGCAAAGTTCACACTACCACCGCGTCAGAAAGTACCTCCACCCCCTAAACCTGTTTCTAGTGCACCGAAAAGAGAGGCTCCAAAATCTGATAATGCCAGCGCTGACGTTGAGAAAGATGTGCCCAAGCGCCCAAGAGAGAGTACGTTTATGTTCATGTTTTTGTCATTTTTGTATATATGCTTCATATGGTGTTAATGATTATTACCAATATGTGATTAGCTTCTCCGCAACGGAAAACATCACTTTCTCCAAGAAGGCGGTCACCTCTGCCTAGGAGAGGCGCGTCACCTAGGAGATTACCTGTTTCTCCTCCTCGCCGGAGGCCTAGCTCCCCCATCCGCCGTGGTGGTGGTGATACACCACCTAGACGCAGGGCAGTATCGCCATCTAGAGGTCGTTCTCCATCTTCTCCCCCTCCAAGACGACATAGATCTCCTCCAAGGTTAGTTGTGGTAGCATCTGTTGTATGGTGTTTTCGAGATCAATAGACTCACCTTTTACATGTCAACAGGGGATCCCCTAGAAGAAGCCGCGGCAGTCCTGTTCGAAGACGGTCTCCTCCTCCTCCTCTAAGGCGAAGGTAAGTCTATGCGTTACACAAATTACGCTCCTAGTGATTGGAGTATGGGAATAACTGCTTCCTAGGCTATGGTACTCAGTACATTAGATCTGGAAAAAGTGTCAGTTTTATAAATATGTTGCCATGTTTCAGGTCACCTCCAAGGAGGCTACGAAGTCCCCTCAGAAGATCTCCTATCCGCAGACGTAGCCGATCCCCAATTCGTAGACCTGTTCGCTCTCGTTCAAGGTCCATCTCCCCCCGCAGGTATGCCTTAAACCCATAAAAATTGTGGTTAGGGTTATCTTTGATATCTCCTGGGTTTTATTTGATTGCAGTTGCATAGGCAAGATAGTACATATGAGAGCCATTTCATGTTTTTTTAAAATTTTGCATAATTTACGCGTATACTTCAAGTTCCTACTGTGTGTTATCCTTGTATGTAGGTTTTTGACATATTGCTTCATAGAGACGTGTATACCAAATATGACTAAGCTATATAGATCTATGTGGAGTCTGCAGTTGGTGTAAAATTTGTCTTTGTTTGTAAGCAGGGGACGAGGTCCAGCTGGGAGACGTGGGAGGTCATCTTCTTACTCTAGTTCGCCTAGTCCCAGAAGGGTAAAGGTTTGTTGAAGATCCCTTTTTACTTATAAAAATGTTGATGCCTTGTTTAGATATGTGTTATGACTTTATGTGTGCGTTTATTAAAACTTACAGGTTCCTAGGAAGATTTCAAGGAGCCGCAGTCCTAAGAGGTAAATGACTTGTAGCATGCATTAGTATAACACATGTCCTCATCTTGAACATTAGCATACATTAGTATTTAGATTTAACTCAGGTCCTCATCTTGAACTTAGAAACAATATTCTGTACTCTGTAGCATGCATTAGTATAAAAATGCTTGACCATGAGTCCGAAATCTAATGGGAGACATATAGAACAGACGCTTACAAATGATTTACTTGATTGATGCCTATAGAACTCCACGTGATTGATATTGAAGATCAGTAATAGTATATGCTCACACCAGTGTTATAAAAGACAATATGTGTAGGTGCTTAATAACAGTGATGATCATCTTGGATCTGATAGTTAATGTGATTGCGATAAAGAAAGTGACAAAAGGAACTACTCCCTCCGTTTCATATTACTTGTCGTTCTAGGTTTATTCACACATATTAAGAAAACATATGATTTTATATATTTCCAAAATAAAAACACAATTACCTATACACCTAACCATATTTCAACCAATAGAAAAACAAAAACACAATTACCTATGAATCTTATTAATGAATTTTACATTGAAAATCTAAAACGACACTTATTTTGAAACGAAAATTTTTCCCTACAACGACAAGTAATATGAAACGGAGGGAGTACTTCAAATAATCTGTAAATGTTTTACAAACTCTAATCTAATGGAATGGGTTTGTTGTTTGCGTAATGTGTAGGCCATTGAGAGGAAAAAGAAGCAGCAGTAACAGCAGCAGTAGCAGCTCACCGCCTCCTCGCAAAACATAATGTAATAAGAACATATTCAAGTCTTTTATGCTGTCTTATCTCCATTCATCATGTCTCGGCAGAAGTTTCACCAGTAACCAAATAGAGAGTTGTGGCTAGTGTTGGATGTTCAAAGATGCTTTTGTGCATCTCCTGTGATTTGGATTTCAGTAGTCTTATTTTATGAGTTGTGACAACACTCTTTGATTTTTCTCACTCGCGTAATAAAAGAAGCTAAGAGGACTTGATGAATTGCAATGTGGTATCATTTGAATAGAATCCAAAAAATAGAGTGAACCGTAAGAAATGGTTTTAGTCTCAAGTCTTCCTCTTATTTCTTCCATAAGAATTTGACTTGTTTTTCTAAAATCTCAACACCCAAGCCGTGATTTGGCATTAAGTAACGATATGACGTGCTGAGACGGTACGGAACAACTATGCAGTAGGATTCAGAAAACGGGTCCACTTAGGCCCAAGCTCATGCTTATCATACAATTGAGATCTGTAAGTTAAGACATCACTGGACCAGTCAAAGTTGTGTTTCAGACAAACTTGGGTGTTCCAAGTAAAGTTGCAAGCAGAGTGGGTCGCTGTTCAGGGACTTGACGGGCGTAATAACTGGCGGCTTCAGCCACTGCTTTGTATCTGTTGGAATCCATAGCTCACCTTCTTTGCTTGAACCCACTTCAGGAAGTGTCCTTAGATAAGCCGTTACTTCCCATCTACAATCTGTATTTATGAAAAAAGATTAAAACAAAGCTTTGAAACATCATTATAAGATGACATAATGTGGCATCCAGGAAGTAAAATAATGGAGCTATAGGATGTAATTACTGTGAGGAAGAGGCTTGACAAGGGGGTTTGAGACGGAAAGCTTGACTAAGAAGGACCTAAGCGCAAATTCCAGTTGACCCTCTTCTACAGAAGCAGCAGAAGCCGGATTAATCGTGAGCTTGAAGATGAACCTCTCCACAGGAACATTATCATTACTGAAAAAGATGACTGCTACTCTTTCAACAAGACCCTGTTACAACATTGTTCATGCGTCATTCCATAACACATTATAGAACCAAAGGCAGATCTTTGATGTGGGTTTCTTCAATGGTACATATACTGATGCACCACGATTAGAGATTGCAATAGTAAGTATATGCTAAATTGCTAGTGTTTTCATCTAAAGAACGTTTTGTGCATCAAAGGTTGCAGAGTTCACATACCTACATGGTCTACACACACTAACCTTTTGGATAAAAGGAAGTAAACCAGAAGAAGCAGAGTGAATATAGTCACGTAGCTCAGGATGCCTTGCTCTTTGCACCACCACATTCATATATCTCCGCCTTTCAAACGCCGCTTCACAAACCCCACAACACGATGTAAATTTCAACAACCATATAAAACACAATTCACACCTGTTTCCATCGCTCTTTACTCACCAGATGGGTAAAAGCCTTTGAGGAAAACAATCATTGTGATGGCTACTTCTAAAAACTCCACCAGAGTACGAGCAACTTCTCCTGAAAGCCGGAGAAGATGAGACAAGAGCCAAACTCAAGCTTGCGTATTCATTCATGAGATTTAAAGTTTCAAACAAGAAAGTTACCTGAGTGATTATCATCGTTCTTCATGTTCATCAGCTTCTCACAATCGGCAACGTTGCTCTCGATTAGCCGTCGACGGGGGATCCTCGCCGTGAATCTGAATACCTCCTCCTCTTTTCGTCTAACCAACCACCCACGCACGAGACAAACACGTGACTCTTTAATTGTATATGGGCTTTAGCTCATGAGCCCATTTTAGTTCTCGAGCCTAAGTTTATGTTCTTTGTCATTAGTGATTTGATTTTCTCTCCTCCATCTTGTCGGAAAAGTTTTGCCGGAGCACCATAGACGGAATCTGGGAGACACCGTAAAGGTTTGATCTTGTTTACTGAACTCGTTTTTGTTCTTCTCTCTTATAATTTCTATTTGTATTCGCATTTAAGGTGTTGATTTGGTAGTTTACTAACAGAGTCTGAGCTCGATATAGTTGTAATATTTAACTTTGTGTCGAGATTACAGATACGATGGGGAAGAGAGGAAGGGCTTGTGTAGTGGTACTTGGAGATCTTGGTCGAAGTCCTCGGATGCAGTATCACGCTCTTTCTCTTGCTCGTCAGGCATCGTTTCAAGTTGACGTTGTTGCATATGGAGGTAAAGATTTCTACTTTAGTGTGTGTTCTTGTGACTCATCATTGCATTGTTTGAATGCTTTTCATGATTAGGTTCTATACCCCATGAAGCTGTTTTAAATCACCCATCTATCCACATTCATACCATGGTACTCTTTGATCAACTCATCAAACATAAACTGTGTAGATTCATCATCATCATCTGTTTCTTCTACTTTCGGGGTAACGTAGGCGCAGCCTCGATTCATTCAGCTCTTGCCGAAGATACTCTATCCTGTAACTCTCTTTCTCAAGGCGTTTATTCAGTTTACAATGCTTCTCTGGTTTCTTTTCGTTAAAGTACCAGCACCTGACCTTTTCTTGGTTCAGGTAAAGTCTTTGTTCTTTTCGCTTTGAGTCTTTTTTAGCTTTTCTTGCGTAACTTACAGAGTTGTTGTTTCTACAGAATCCTCCTTCTGTTCCAACACTAGTCGCTGTTAAGTGGGCGAGTTCATTGAGGCGTGCAGCGTTTGTTGTAGATTGGCATAATTTTGGATATACTTTGCTGGCATTGTCCTTGGGAAGAAGCAACGTCTTTGTATCTCTATATCGCTGGTAAGTTTTATAATGGCCTAAGCTATTGATAGTTCTAAGGTTTGAAAGTGTTTATCTTTGCATGCTTTTAGGATTGAGATGCATTACGGAAAGATGGCAACAGGTTCGCTATGTGTGACAAAAGCAATGCAACATGAACTTGAACAGAATTGGGGAGTGAGGTGAGATGAAATTGCTCATAGATCACGTAACCAGTAACATTTTGATTCTCAAGTAAAGTGATTCTGATTTTGCATGAACTGAATTGAATCACAGAGCCAAAGTTTTATATGATCAGCCTCCTGAGTTTTTCCGCCCTGCTTTGCTTGAAGAAAGACACGAGGTTTAGCTTGTCTTCTCTTCCTTTTTTAGATTGGTTTTATCAATCTTTCACTCTGAGTAGATTTTGGCGTTAAGAGTAACAGAAAATTTGGTTTACTTCTTTAGTTGTTTTGCCGAGTGAAGAAAGATCTTTGCCATCCATCTGGTGTCTATGATATCATAAGTAGAGGTATCTCCTTGAAATTAATAGTCCATGTTTTGATTTCTTTTGAGCTTCTCCATTCATTCTGATACCAATTTTTTATAATTAAAATCTAGAGTTGGAGAATCAAGAGCTTAATGAAACCCTTTTTACTACCAAAACTAATGCTGACATCTTGCTGAAGCAAAACAGACCAGCTCTTGTTGTGAGCAGTACAAGCTGGTGAGGAGGACACATCATCATTCTTTGCTCACTTGTGGTATCATCCTTCCATGACATTGAGTAATAGAATATGAACTTTGCAGGACTCCTGATGAAAATTTTAGTATCCTATTGGAAGCCGCAGTGATGTATGATCGGCGTGTTGCTGCAAGATCGAAAGGAAGTGATACAGCCGGAATTTCAGAAGAACAAGACCTTTATCCCAATCTGTTGTTCATCATTACAGGTAAAGATAAGAACCTTTTTGTTTGTTTTTAGATCGCTGTTTCTGTTTTTGACCATGAGCTGTTTACATTGTCCATGAAGGTAAAGGACCCGAAAAGGAGATGTACGAGGAGAAAATCAAAAGATTGAACCTCAAACATGTGGCATTCCGCACAATGTGGCTTGCAGCTGAAGATTACCCTTTGCTTTTAGGTTCTGCAGATCTCGGTGTTTGCTTACACACTTCCTCATCGGGTTTAGACCTTCCCATGAAGGTAATAAAGTCCACTATTGCTTAAGACTTAAGACAAGACTGTCCTTTTTAAGTTTGTCAACTTGTTACCGACGTCTTGCGTTTCAGGTTGTTGATATGTTTGGATGTGGTCTTCCAGTTTGCTCAGTCTCCTACTCATGGTAAATAAACGGTGACCCTCAATACTTTCTTGAACAAAGACTATAATAACACTATTAAACCTTAAAACATTCTTGAAGCATTCAAGAACTCGTTAAGGATGGGCAGAACGGACTCTTGTTCTCATCTTCGTCGGAATTAGCAGATCAGTTACTGGTAAGTAGTAGTAACTCATTGTCTCTATATGAAGACACTTTTATACCTAGTTAACACCAGTAATGTTCTTTTATTCTCTCTTTTCCTGAACAGGTCCTCTTCAAGGGATTTCCGGGGAACTGTGATGCCCTATTGTCGCTTAAAGCGGGTGCAATGGAGACTGGTTCTTCAGGTCGATGGGCTAATGAGTGGGAAGATTGTGCAAAACCTTTGATTACTCAGGCAAAATCTTTAAGCTCTCTCACTATCTCACACACATATACTTTTGTTGTACTACTCATTAAGATATGTGATCCATGCAGATCTGATTTCTTAATTGATGTCTGATCTCCACAATGCTAGATCATAAACATGATATTTTTTTACAGGTGGTGGAACGGTTATCTCTTGGTGTTTAATGACGCAAACCATTGCAGCCACTTCTTCTAACCACACATAGATTTTAGCGATTAATGAAGGTAGTCGCTAGTGCGTATGGTTCAAATCTTCATATATCGGGAAGATTTTGGTCTTTCAACATGGAAAGAAGCCCTAACAATTATATATTAGGACAATGATGCATGTACCTCATAGCTCAAAATAGATATATCAAAGGAGACATAACAAAACACATTCTACCAAAATTCGTTTATATCATGACTTGCATGTGGCTATGTTCGTGTTTACATGTTCGTTTAAATGACAATTTGACTGATTTATTGATGCAGTGCATCTTAATAATCCTGCCGTCAAGTTGGAGTTAGAGTTCACATGTTTGGGCTAATATTATTATCGACTTTATATGAATTGTTATGTAGCTATTAAACATGTGGCTTTGTTTAGATTAAGGTTTCTATTAGCTTTCGTATTTAAAGTTTATCAGCTTTTGATAAATTTATAAAATACAGAGAAACATAAAGTTAATTCTTCCTCGGATAGAGCTATCTTAAGAAGTCACTTTTTCTGTAGCTCACACGTCACTTATTCATTTAGGCACTTCTATTTTTAAGAAATTTGTTCAATTTATTGCATTACGTCTTTTCAAAGATTTTGATGTATGTACATCTGAGAGGAGGTAATTGCGCAGATATACTTTTTCTGTAAACTTTGATTTTCCTATTGAATTTACTTGGTATGATTTTGAGTTTTAAGAAATACTTGAGTATAATAGACATCAAAATAAAGTGTCATGAATATTATGTGAATTCATAAACTTTACTTATTCTTCAAGTTCTATTTGGTCTTCTTCATGCAAAGCTTTCGAATTTATCATTATATAAAAGACTTATTATTCATGGAATAAGATAACGTTATTTCATTCTTTTTCACGTTTACTTATATCTAATGTGTGTTGAAAGAATTATCAAGTAGTCAACCCAAGACTCAACCATGAATCATAAGGAACACAATCATACCTGTCACACATGAATCATAAGAACATAATCTTTTGGAATTTAGTACACCAAACGCATTGAGTGTTCCAGTTCAGCTACTTTTTTTTTAACATCATTCCAGTTCAGCTACTTAAAGAGCTAAACTACGCATAAAGCAAGTAGAACGAAGAGAAAAAAAACTAGCTAGCTAGATCTTTTGATAAACAAAGTGCAAAGTAAACCAAGAGAAAACATGATTGGCCAAACCGAGAACTTGATGGGTAAATCATCTGTATGTGTGATGAGTGAATAGTTAATGGCTGTGAGAATGGTTTGACACAAGGCTCAAACCAATCCAACTATATCTGGAAAGCTACCAAATCTGTTTGGTCTCTGAGTTGGATAGTGAAACCAAGGAATGGGCCAACTCCACTTCCACACAACTCTCTCAACTCGGCCTTTGTGTAAGAGATCCACGAGGCAAAGTAGACAAGATAAAAACGACATTGACAATGCAGCCAATGCATACAAAGGTTTATGAGTAGAAGAGATCTGGTCCAGCACACAGGAAGGTATTTCCAACATGACGTTGGTGATGACTAGAGACCATTCAATTATGACCTGTTTAAAAACAAGACAAAGAGTTCATTAAGATTCTCACATCTGAAATAAGAAATTATTTAAAGTAATATTGAAGAGTCATACATAAAGCCGCTTCACTCACTGCCAAATATTTTGACATGGATTCGGATCATTTTGGCAAACAAAATTCTAAGCTACAAAACCTTAAAACTTCATTTAAAAAAAAAAACCTTTGTTCTTGACGCTCTTAGAAGTTTGCTTTCAATGTCAAGAGCTATTTCATTCACCAACATCTCCTCATCCCTGGTAAAAGAAGCATATCTATTAAAGGCTAAAACATAAGCTAAAGTATAAATTGGAGTAATATACCTCAAGTGGGAAGTACTCCATCCAGGGAGATTAATGGCTTCTGTAAAACCATCTTTCCATTCTTTAAGCTGCTCACTTTTATCCCGGCGCTTAGCAAAGCCTTCTCCAAAGCTTCCTGTCTGATTCTCGATGTCGACAGGATCAACATGGTAAAGGACAGGTATCACAATCTGACCAAACCCTTCTTTGCATTTCAAGATAGCAACAACTTCATCTAAACAAAACTTCGAATCACCAAAGTTTTCCGAGAACACAATCACTGAAACTCTTGATACTTCTATTGCTTTTAGTGACTCATCGTATCTATCTTCGCTTGGTAGTTCGTCATATAAGTAGGTTTTGATTCGTTTCCTACGTAGACAGCCACATAGATGGCTTACGAAGTTGTCACGAGTGTCTTTGTTCCTGAAACTTAAGAACACATCATATTTCATTTTAGGTTTTGAATTCATCGTATGTTTTTTTTTCTATCTTCTTTGCAGACTAAACTTTCTTCCTCTATACAACCATCTTTATCATTTCTTTTCAACGACCAACCACAACTTTTTCTAATCGGTCTTTGATTTTTTTTTTCTCGCACTTTCCTAGAAAGTAGTATTATACTACTATTTTATGTACACAAACATACTTTACTCTGTTCGTTTATTGTAGTTTCTTGGAAGTTTATGTTTCAAATAATTAATTTAGACACAAATGTGCGACAAACGAAAACAGCTAATTATGTTGACTTCTTGTACCCTGGAATATTCCTGCAAAGCCTTGAACATTATTTGTTCAGACAATCTAAGTTGCATTGTTGTAATGGATTTCATTTTCTGGAATTAAGCTCACTTGTTGCAAACCCATATTAACCCTACGATGATTCTCTCCCATTTGATGCTGAAGGGGACACCCAAATCAGCAATTTGAGACTTGGAGGACACTGTTCAAGAGCCAGCTGTAAGAACTATATATTATGATATTGTTTGAGATAAGATTGTCATTATCTCATTGATTATACTAGCATCAAGGCTATTCTTTGTGACCAAAGTCACAACTCAACTCTTCTTTAGCCTCTTTGACTTCTCCTTGTCAACTTCTTCATTCTTCTTTTTCTTGTGTGGCAAGCTCTCTTGCTTCCACGTCTTCTTCTCACTTGATTCCATTTTTCTTGTCGGTTTATCAAGGATTCACTTTCAACAATGTCACCTTGTGCCGGATGTAAGCTCCATATTTTCCGGCGAAAGAGCCTCACAAGTTTGCCATTGTCCACAAGATCTTTGGGGCTAGTAAGGTCAATAAGATGTTGCAGGTGAATATTTTTCTCTCTTTGTTATTTTTGCTATTTTACCGGAAATATGAATTTTTCAATATGGAACATTGTTGTATAAACATATGTATATATATAAACTGACCAAAGCTTTTGACTTGTGGTTCCTTGCTACAGTTGTATCGTTTATGTGAGTTTAAGCCGCAATTGTTTGTATAGCTTCACGAAATTATTAAAATACTTTAGATTAGTTTGAATGATGATTAAAGCTTATTAAACCCTTCAATTTTCTTTGATTAAATTAAACCCTTCAATTTCACACAACTAATGTAAAATCAAAATTTTGTTAACGCAATCATATAGATCACAAGATTTTCTCATACTATTGACAATAGTCTAAGACTCCACAAAAAGATTGGCAAAAGCGTGTGTATGAATGAGAAACTAATATCAAAATCTTGGTTGACCAAAAGCAAGGCGAAGACAAATCTCTGAATAAAAAACATTGAAAGAAAAACTCAAGAAACCTCTGCATCTGTAAGTAGACTTACTTCGCCTTTGTCTTAGATTTCTTGAGAAGAGTGGACGTTCTGAACTCAGCATCGTCTCTAATAAAACTCCACCAGAGAACGGTTAGAGGAACTGTGGCAGCATGCCAAATAGAGTGAGCATCGAAGTAGCCTTCATATGGAGGAAAGTCATATATCTCCAAAAGCATAGCTAAGCCTGAAGCTATCACAACCACCCACAGTTTCCAATTAGAAGGATGTCTAGAGACAGCAGCCCATCTTGCCCATAGGAAAAGCTGAGCGACACCCATGGCAACACACACAATCATGTTCCAACCTGTAAACAACACTGAATTCAACAGAGAATGTGGAAAAAAAATATAGAACTGGTTTCAGATTGTGGTTTACCATAGTCAAGTTTGTAGAAGTTAATGTATAGTATGTGGGTGGTGACAAAAGCTAGTACTGGAGCGGATACCATGACTCTTGCAGCCTCCACCCGAACATCAAACGTTCTTAAGATGGATACGATGAGTGAAAATCCAAGAACAGCTATTGCAGATGAGTAGTCCAACCTCTCTGTGAGCTCAACATCCCTGAGAAACCATAGAGACGGATTACCAGAAGCTTATGGACGATAAAGTAATGTGTAGATGATTACCGAGTGTGGAAAACAGCACTCCAGAACCAAGAGTTCATGGACAGGAAACCATAGATATGCCACAAACCGACGTATTCATAGTAAGCCGTCTTATCTTGTTTGAGAGGCAACTTATAGTACAGTGTAATGAAGAAAGAAAGCCAGCCATGGAAATGCATAGCTAGGTTGAGCACAGAGAAAACAACAGAAGCAGGCTCCTGACAACAAACAAGGTAAAAATCAAATGGAAATGGATTGAAGAAAAAACAGTAGCTGTTAAAGGTGAAGAAGGTCAGACCTGAATCCCAAGGACACGCTTGAAAGGCCATTTACCATGATACTTGACCGGGGAATGACCGAGAGTTTCCCGTTCTTTCTCTCTGTTAACCATACAGTGATAACGGCAATCACCTTGGCATCCCCACTTTTGCCATTGTAGATACAGAGGTTCTTGTGTGTACCATGGACCAACATTGGACGAAGAAGAGTTGCACTGAAGAAAACACACTTGTCCAACGCAACCGCTTACCTCGCAGTCCGTAACACATGCCCTGATACAAAATTGCAAGATAAATTCATTGTTAAGTTAGATGAGCTTTCAACCTAAAACCAATTGGTGATAAGAGGAGTGACTCATCTATCTTATATATTACTTAGGATATTTTCCAACTTTTTCGATGTGGGAACTTTGTCCCTAATATTCATAACTACTACTAATCAAAACCCAAGTTCATGATAGAAACTCTAAAAGGAGCAAATAGGCTAGCTTGAACATAAACTCTAACAAGACAAAGTAAGAAAGACAAGCTCTGTAAGGAAACTGAAAAAGACATACCTGTAACTTGGATCAGCATCGCCAAGACTAGCATACGAAACACTGAGAAGACAAGACAACACTAGAAACAGGGCTGTCCAGTAACACACTGCCATCTGAGCAAAGGAAGTGATCACATTCCAGTTAATGAATTTCACAAATTTCAAAGAGAGATTAAAAAAAAAAGCTTTTTTATAATTCGAACTCGAAGGAGTTTCAGAATCTATCGGTAAAGGATGAAACTTTCTGTCACGAAACAAAACAGTATCCACGTTTTACAGATTGGATCAGGTTATCGAAAACTCATAAAGTAAAGCAAATTTAGAGCTTGCAGAAATCTAGTAATTACGCAGGAGAACACAGAGAGATAAGAACCGATCGGATCAGATGAACATATATACCTCCGAGTCTGGTCTTCGCAACAAAAGAGAAGAACCACAATAGATTATCGAGCAAGGAGAAACATAAACACGTGCTTTTGTTAAATAAACCGACGCGTTTTGTCTGTTTTTTCTTTCATTTCCAACAGAGGATTTATCTCATCTCCTATTTATTTAGGAAGATGAAAAACAATTACAAAAAAAATCCATGTTTAGAAAAATTGTTTGTTTCTAAAAGTTTAATTTTTTTCATTTTCAGTGCACTATTTAAGTTAGAATTTATTTTTAGAATATCTATTTGTAATTTATTTTCACAAAAATAATCTTAAAGAGGAAAATGACCAAAATATTTCATTAAAGAGGTAAATATATATTTAGGGCATTATTATTTCCTTCTCTTAACTGGGGTTCTTAACTCATGATTCGACATTTTTTTCTATACTTTTCGGCTAAGGGACGACTCTTATATCTCTTATTCGAAGCTAAGAACTCCGGTTAAGAAACAATGGATAATGATGGTCTTATAACTCTAGGATTAACTACTTTAAACTTAGAGTTTAGAGTTAAGGGATATGTTTTAGCAGTGATGTTTCAAATATTTTTTTTTAAATTAAATTTTTCAAAAAAAAAAGAAGTTATTTAGTCATTTTCTTTTAGGGTTATTTTGTAATAAAAACTTAAAAATGACTATTTGAAAGAATTTTCATTTAAATTATAATAGTAATTTATAATTTTTAAGAAAATTAACTGTATTTATTAATTTTTTATTGGCTAAAAGTTATGGAAAATAGTAAATCACAAAATAATGTATTTATAACCAAAATTTAATATATTTTCTTAATATGTAATAAAATTATTCAACATATATCTTTTTCAATGGAGAGTATATTTTTTAGAAACATATACCTTTCTATCTTAAAGTAGAGGTTCTAAGTTCAAAACTCAACCCCTGTGAAGAAGGGATGTAACAACTGAAATATGAGCTATTAATAGGCTACATATATACAACTCTATTTGATCTGTATTTTTTTTTATAAAAAGTTGGACATACAATGTATAAATCAAGTAAAAGATTTTCTGATATGTATATGCGTCTTCCTGTTGTTTTTGTTTCAATGTATAGTATTAGTATACACACATCAAAGCTTAAACCTATTCGGTATCTGGATTTACTTCCTCAACTCAAATCCAACACTCTAGTTCTTCATTATTCTCACATCTCAGACGAGTTCCAAACAATTAATATCCTTCCCTGAATCCAGTGAAAGACCAAGAAATGTTACCAATGTTAGGCAATGAAATTGTAAATTATTTATTAATTATAAAACAAACTGTATTTACTTGACTAACTCACAACTAATATCATCATATATATATATACAGGTCCGGTCCTGAAACATGTAAAAATATTTTAGACCGGAAGTTTTAAAAAATAATTTGAACTGAAATAATTTTAGAAAATAGGGGAAACAAATGTAGATGTGTAAACTCGAATCCATGAAAGAAAACTTATATATATATATATATATATAGGTTCGGTCTTGAAACATATAAAAATATTTTAGATCGGAAGCTTTTAAAAATAATTTGTACTAAATAATTTTAGAAAATAGGGAAAAAATGTAGATGTGTATACTCGAATCCAGGAAGAAAAAAAGAAACTTACATACTAATACCTATTTTGCCGGTTGAAATAATGGAAATTTTACAAAATAAAAATCCAATATTTTATTTAATTTTAAAAAGTCTGGAAGCTGGTGCTTCCTCACTTCCTCCCAGGGTCACTACGGATATGGTTATAAGATCATGTGTACGGATATGTAGGAACAATTTCCTCATTACACAGACAACTCGAGACTCTCCAAACTCAGCTAGCTGTTGCTCAGGCCGAATTGATTCATGAAGACGCTCCACCATGTTGAACTTGACACTAAATCGCCGCCGTATATGGCGAGTGGCATTACCTTTCCGATGAACAAAGACTTCTCCAGTGACGTCGACATGGCTTTTGTGTACGATAATGGTGCTGCCGGCGAGACCCTTTGGTCGTGCTAGCTTGTCACTGATCTATCATGCAATAGTTGTAAGATAACAATAATCAGATTATAGATTATGTTATATGGACGTCGTAAGTATATATTTAAATTATCACCTACTCATCAAAAATAAGTATCACCTATATGAAGCTGGGAGGGTATGGTTGCGAGGTGGAGAATTTGCAGCTGATGATTGCTGACTTGATAGTACCTGATTGTTGTTGTTGGTTTCGAGGGAAAACTGGCTACGTATTTTTTTTTTTTTTTTTTTGGTGAACGCTACGTATCTTTTTCTGTCTCTATTTTGAAGTCCTCTTGTACGAATTTCAATTACACACTTTTAATTACTTTTCCTCCAAACCAGACACTAGTATAAATAATCACTATAGCCGGTCATCTATATCATTATTTGCAAAGTGATTTTTTGCAACGTAATTTTCACGTTAAAATTTAGAGTAATTAATATTGTTTTTATCCTTATTGAATTTTTATATATAATTAAAAACGAATTTAATATTAATAAATTAGATTTATATGTTATATTAGATAATTATAAATTTATATGATAAAATTGTCAAAAATAAAAATATATTTAAAAACATAATTTTTATATATATTATGTTGTTATCTGGAAATAATATAGTTAAAAGTTAAGATATAAAACAATTTAAAATTTAATATTTCAGGAAAAAAAATTGTATAAATATTATTTTCAAAATATTTCTTTTTTAAAAGAAGATAATTCTTATATATATTGTGTTATTATCTAAAAATAATATTTTCTACATAAAAATTAAAAAAAAAAATACTACTCATAATCTATCTATACTATTATTTGCGAAGTGATTTTTCGCAACGGAGCTCTCACGTTAAAAGTTAGAGCGGTTAATATCGTTTATACCCTTAATGAATTTTAATAAAAAATACCTAAAATAAAAACGAATTTCAAGTTTAATTAATTAGATAATTGATTAAAATTGACAATAGTAAGAATTATCCAAATCTAAAAATATATTTTAAAATTAAACAATAATTCATATATATATTGTGTTATTATCTGAAAATGTGTTAATTAAAATTTACAAATTCAAAATCAGAAAATACAAAACTAAATATTATTCAAGTAAAATTCTTAATTTTACATAATTGAAAATAAATATTGAGTGATTTTAAAAATTTATTTATTAATAATGAATATAGTATATAATAAAATTTTCAAAAAATTATATTATGTAAGAACTTTCAAATGAAAACATAAATAATAATTTATCATTATAATTTTTAATTAATAATATATATATTAATAAATAATTATACACGCTTAAGCCCGCATATGCAGGCAAAATACCTAGTATTTTTCTATTACAAAAATAAAAAAATTATAATTG
This sequence comes from Sinapis alba, assembly GCA_012274485.2. NCBI lineage: Eukaryota > Viridiplantae > Streptophyta > Magnoliopsida > Brassicales > Brassicaceae > Sinapis > Sinapis alba. Next base: position 221,236 of record MU105910.1, on the reverse strand, counting down.
TATGTGCGGATAAGGCACCTAGTACATTACATAACTACAAAACTGACAAATACTGGAAAAAAATTATATTAAAAACTATAAAATAATATAAATTTTTTATTTGGTTATTCTACAAATAAGCCCTAACATTAATGGGGTTTCTGTCATACATTACATAACTACAAAACTGACAAATACTGCCTTGACTTCGCATTATTTGTGTGTTATTAAATATTCCAAAATATATAAACATTAAAATCCTGGACATTGTTATTTCAATAATTAAAGGTTTCGCATTTTCTGGTTACAAGTTGAGATGTCACATCTATGCAGTTGAGCGGAATCACCAGACACGTGTATAAATACGGATTGATTCCGTATCTACGTATTGTCCAATTTCCTTAAATGTACAAAACACATAACCGATTTTTCTGGTTTGCATTGATTATTTGATTAAATAATTAATCAGTTCAGAACATACATATCAGATTGATTTATCTTGTCGTGTGGTGAAACTCACAATCATAAAACCCACTATCATCCGATCCACTTCATTTGTATCGCTGGTGTATGGTATACAAACCAAACCGGACTATATACCAAACCGATTGAGACACAAGTGTCGGTTAATATAGCTGGGGTACACAGGGAGCCAAGGTCTCCTCTATATATAAATTTAAACGGTTTGAAATTTTGTTGGTATACGTGGATCCGTTTAAATAATACTCCCTCCGTTTTATATTAGTTGTAGTCATAAAGAAAATTTTTCATTTTAAAATAAATGTCGTTTTAGAGTTCAATGCAAAATTCATTAATAAGATTCTCCAATTTATTTTTTTATTGGTTGAAATATGGTTAGGTGTATAGGTAATTGTGTTTTTATTTTTGAAATATACAAAATTATATGTTTTATTAATATGTGTGTATAAACCTAGAACGACAAGTAATATGAAAGGGAAGAAGTATAGTTTTAATTTAGTTAATTTTTTTCTTTTTTGCAAATATCAATAGTTATTGTTATATTGTGATAAGTTTAGAATGTTTACATATATCCGTTTTTACTTTTAACTGTGACGAAATCCGTTTGATTAGATTCATATGAATTGAACGCTTCAGATGAGAACATTGGTCTTTTCATGCCATCCACTGGTTCTGCATGGTTTTTGTTAGCATCAAACTTATCAAACCGGATAAACAACTCTCCCGGTATAAACCGGTTTGTCTAACAGCTATCGTGTTGTTCCACGAGGCTTTTAGCATTTACTGCATGTCTGGACCAGAGTGTTTTCTTCGAGCATGTCTGTGTCTGTGTGCGTCTACATATATACACGTACATAGAATTACATACACACATGTGTAGTATATATATACACACATCTCGATGCAAAGAAAAAACATCACCATCTTCTGATCAGTTTTGCTACTCGAAATAGACCAAAAAAATGTATTGTCTTCAAGTTGCAGCTTATCACTTGTTCTTCAACGCATCCCGATCATGTTATCTTCTTGCTCTGCTTACCTTTGTTTTTCTCAGATTCTTTTATATTTTCCATGATATCTCAGTTGTGAATCACGACTGCAAGTCCAGATCGGCGACGTTTTCTGCGATTGCTGATACCCAACAAGTTTATGGAGAGATGAATGTAACTTTCTCTGGTGTTTTCTTAGGATCTGTAATCCAAGATATTGCTACTAGTGTTTTCTAGTTAGTTAATAGTTATGTATTGTTCATGCACTTGCATATATATATATTAACGATGAATTCCTAGTCTTGATTTATATAATTCATTATTTTATTATAACTTTAGTTTAATCCATTCTTTTATTAGTATGATTTTTCAGGTCGACTGCATGTTGTAGCGTAGTACTAGTAGCTATGCTAGCTGTCGTTTATTAATCCAGCTTCTAATTGCGTTAGTTTGAGGACGAAACATAGATTTAATTTGGTTTGATAGTGTGACTAATATTCATATTGATTAGTCAGCGGCGGTCAGATACAATAATATAATGCTAAGTTTACTAACCAGTCAATGCCTGATAAAGTAAGCAAGCTCGGTCCTACGTAGACCAGTTTTAAAAATACGGTCAATTTCTTTTCTATGTTCTCAAGAAACTAACAGTAAATTTCTGATACATCAAAAATGTCCTAATCAGAACATGGCTACTACATTATTTGTTACTTAGCAGTTAGCAACAATAATATTTTCTATTTTCTATTTTAAACTCAACTTTTTTCTTTTGGACTGATTTTAAACTCAAATTTATATCATCGTTTACTAGCTGATGCCTGATACAATATAAATAAAGACGGAGTCAACGGCCCGGTTCAAATATATTGGGCCCTTAATCTTTGTATAGGCCCAAATTAAATTAACTTAGTTCGGGCCGAACCGACACGCCTCGCTGTTTATGGCAGATATTAAGAATTTAAGATATTTGTTCTTTGTAGATAAAACTATGTTCGATACGAGATTGCTCCGTAGTCCGTACGGAGGTCAGAGAAAGAAGGACAGGCAGAGCGTTGGTGGGTCACACTCTGTTTGTATAAATGACCGTACAACCTAACCCACCTGCCACTCTTTAATATCTTTAATGACACGTCATTTAAAAATAAATAGATTTCTTATTTGATTTTGATTTTTAATTAACTTGTCTTTTCTATTTACTTTAGATCGAACTCATCCGCTTGAAAAATCCATTAATTTGTGTCTATATATATGGGGTGACGATCCAAATGGTAGTATGCAAAATAATTGCAATATAGTTCAATTAGTAATAAAATATATAAATATTTATATGTAATTTTTTTTATTAACTATGGTGCCGTACGGTTTAGACAGTTACCACAGAAATTAAAGAAATAATTTTTTTTTATTATGATCACTGTATAGTTAAAAGTATTTCTAGTTTACTTTATTTTTTACATTAAAATAGAATTTGAAATAAAAATGCTTAAACTGTATTTTATTTTTCTACTATTATAGGATAAAAATAGATTTACACCGTAAATAAAATATTTTTTATCATTATTTTTTATTTTAAAATAAAATAGTACTAGAATTGGGTTTAATTCAAATTACTCTATTTTAAAGAAAAAGGTAAAATGGTTTATTGTAAATGATCACTAAACATGTCCTTTTAGTTTTTTTTTCTGTAAACATGCCGTTTAGTTAATGTAACATTTAATTAAAGAACAAAACAGGACGCAAAGGGACAAGAGTGTCGTGGACAACTTGTCTATTTTGGTTGTTTATATATATATATATGTATATAATATATATGTATATATATATATACTTGTTTTGTTTATGCCTGGATGTTTTTATATAATTGTAACTATTTGAGTTTTTTTCTTAAGAAGAAGTTGTATGTTTGATACATGCGAATAACGTTTACCAGACAAGAGTTAGTATATCTAAACGAACAATGTGTATGAAATATTGAGGAACAATGAATTTTGTCGGCCAAACAAAGTATAAAATAAAATCTATAAGTAAAAGAAAATGTTTAGCAGGAAAAAAGAAAGAAATTATCCTGACAATTCAAATAATCGACAAAAAGGAAGAGCTACATTTTCTGGATACAAATGTCAATTTTGTACTATTCTCTTTGACGTTTTGGTCTATTTGTAATACTCTTTCCGTTTCGTATTATTTTTTGAATGTTCTAAAAGTTATAAGACATTTTGCATCTAAAATATAACGATCATGTTACAAATTTTACAAAAGGAAATATAAATACAGTTTTAACAAGTAATTTTAACTATTCCACAAAAGACTACATTAAGTCAAAACCTATTATTATATATAATGATGAACGAATCTATTTTATGTTATTTCGGAAATCTTTCTGTAAACCTTTATTAATTAATATATATATAGTTTGTATCTTTCAAACAGTAAATTTTGTAAAAGCATTTACCAGAGTTAAATGATAGACTAATTGCATTTCGAATGAAACTCTGTTTTTTTCTTTATATTTCCTATAAAAAGAGTAATTATGCTATAAAATATTTTTACTGCAAAATTAATCTATAACAGAATTACTCTAGAGAAAAAAATCGATTGGGATTTGTAGATGATATAAAGAAAATTCATATAACATATTAACAGTGTATATTATGGTTATTCTCTTGATTTTTAATGATTTTAATGTTTATATAGTTTCACATTTACCATTTTTTCTGTTTAGATGATTTGATTTTTAAGTAGTGTTTATCAAAAGAAAAATATGTAGTAACCAAAACTTACCAAATAGTCTAAATTTTATATCAAATTTAATAAATACTAATGCTATAAATTCTAGTTCTGAAGGCTAGAATTTATGTAGTTTCACATTTACCAAATTTTCTGTTTAGATGATTTGATTTTTAAGTAGTGTTTATCAAAAGAAAAATATGTAGTAACTAAAACTTACCAAATAGTCTAAATTTTATATCAAATTTAATAAATACTAATGCTATAAATTTTAGTTCTGAAGGCTTAACCATATAACTATATCCCTAAAAAAATATTAATGAAACTTCTTTCTAAAATTAAATTAAAGTATGATTTAGTACACTTTAAATTAAATTAAAGTATGATTTAGTTGAAAATTATATATAGTCTGATGTACATGAAAAGAAATATTGAATTGATCTAATTCTTATATATAAAATTACATATTAAATTGAGATAACAATATAATTTCATTTAAACATAATATTATATCTTCTTTTCTTATGATTTAAAATTAATTAACAAGCGGAGTCGTTACATTGACTAATTATAATTTAACTATTTTATATAAAAAACTTATATCTTGTCCGGAAGAGTCATCTAATAGTAACTTGTCCAGAGTATTATATTTTTGTAGAGTTAAATTTCTTGGGTTGTACCTGGCAAGTACTGCCTATGTACTCTCACCCTATGCTTTCGTCATCCTCTTTCCATGTCTTTTCTCCCTCTCCTATATATATATCCATAATCCCTCTTTTCTTTACACACTCTCTCTCTCTACTTTTGAACTTTATCTCTCTTCAAAACCTCCGGAGAAACCAATAAAAATGAAGCATCTGATCCGCCGCCTCTCTCGCGTCGCCGACTTAGCCTCCGAATTCTCCATCCGCCGATCTCCCTCCTTACGCATCCGCCGCGGTCATCATCGTCCCCACATGCAACCACCGTGGTCTATTTGTCCGGCGAGACGAGTCAACACCGTCCCCGCCGGTCACGTACCCGTCTACGTCGGCGAAGAGATGGAGAGGTTCGTGGTGAGCGCCGAGCTCCTGAATCATCCGGTCTTCGTCGGACTTCTCAACAGATCAGCTCAGGAGTACGGCTACGCTCAGAAAGGAGTCCTCCACATCCCCTGCCACGTCATCGTTTTCGAGCGCGTGGTGGAAACGCTCAGGTTGGGTGTTAATGAGACCGGGGAGCTACAGGAACTCGTCGCGTCGTTGCTCTCAGGCGATGAGGTGATACCTGGAACTACTACAGAGTAGCTATGACAATGAATCCAAATGTTTTGTAATAGTTTCCGTCTTCAATGCATATACTTACAAGTTTTTTTTTTTTTTTTCTTAAATTTCTTATTAGATTATTTATAGTGTTGTCAACATCTGTCTTTAGCTGTAATCGATGGTAGAAACTGAATTTTTGATTAAACCAAACCGAATCGAACCGAGACCGAACCTGCTGAAACTGAAGTTAGATCTCCAAAGACAATGTAAATGAAACGCCTCCGCCAATAAAAGTAAACCAGAAAAACAAAGAAACGTGCGTCCCATACGTTTCATGTATCGTTTGGTTTAACAATCAGATTAACTCAATTTACAAATTGTACGTTTCGGGTTATGCTTATGTCACTAGGGTATAACCATTAGACCATGATTATTGCAAAGTTTTTAGGACAAAGTTCTTAACATAATATAAAAACTGTGTTTTAACTTTAACTAAAAAAAAAAAAAAAAAAAAGTTAAAAACGGTTCTTAAATAAAATAATTCTTATATTACAATTAATAACGACATCCTAAAAACCATGCAATAATCATGTTTTTACTAACAAAAACGTAAGAATTTGTACGTTTATGAAATTAGACAACAAACTTGTAATCCGAAATCTTGAATTCAACTAGGTATCAAACAAATTAAGTAAGAACATTCAACTCTAAAAGTTTTGGTCTAGTGAGTAAGCTTGCAATTTCTTTTGGGAATTTTTCGAATATAATCTTTTAATAAAGTATAGGGGAAAATAATATTGCATGCGACCCCATAGTATAGCGTTTTTGAAATTGTACATGCAGGTTGTACCTTCGAGGACACCCGACAAGAAGAAAGAGTAGAAACAACAGGTGTTTCTTTTGTAACAGAAAGGTATATAAATGTTTTTTGGATGTTTTATGTTAAACATTGTTGCTATCGGAAATTATAATATTGATATATGGAAAAATATAGTATCGAAAAGTCGTTGAAAAATATATTAATTTGAAAAGTAAAAAGTCAAATCAAACCTCGTATAACAACTGGAGCTATAAAAACACGGTGTATAAAGCATCGTAGAATGATAGAATCATATAGATTTTGATTATATGGATCAGAATTGCACGGTGTATGACCTTCTTTTTTTTTTGGGCATTGTGTGGTGTTGGACTATTTGCCGGAATATCGAGATCTACACTTTTTATTTTTAATATCCATAAATCAGCAGGATTCATTGGCGTCTCAATCAAATTGGTTAGAAGGTTGAGTTGTAAATTTTATTGCACATGTGTTGCTTCATTTCGTACGATGTTGGGGAAACTTAAGTACTCCCACTGTTATAATTTATTCGATATTTTTCTTTAAAAAATTGTTACAAAATAAGTAAGAAATTTTTTCTCGGATAATCTTTTTAGTTTATTTTTACAAAATAACTTTTAAAGAAAAAATGATCAAATTTTTTTATTAAAAAAATAAATATATACTTATAATTTTCACATTTACAAAAATAAAAAAATAAATATTGAAAATTTCAAAATAAAAATATGCTATTTTGGTTATTTTTTTTAGTGCTATTTTGGTGACAAAAACTTAAAAAGTCTTATTTAAAAGAATTTTCCAATAAGTAATGTTCTCACTATTTTATGTAAAAATTAAATGTTATTTGAAATTTTATTGGTTGAATTAGTTTTATTCAATGACACTTTATATAATCAAAACAAATTATATAAAAAATTTGCATTTGTCTTTTAATCTAGCAACTATTGTATGTATATACACACTCACTAAAATACTAGCTTATGTAGATCACTTGTATAAGTGAGTGTAACTAACTGATTATTCATAAATCTATACAAACTGAAGCACCAACAAGCTCATGACAGAGAAGTGAAACCCCTTTGACATATAACAACAGATTGAAGACACACAAAAAAAATATTAAGTTCGAGGGACTTTCCTTAATAGAGCAACACATAAATAAACAACATGTTGGGCTTGGGGAGCTTATGAAGATAATCCTAAATTTTAGATGGGTCACAATTACTTTGTAAGCTAATGTCGGAGATATAAAAAAAGAGCAACATCAGTCAGGTCAACTAAATTCTGAATGCTTCTCAACAATTTATTGTGAGGTTAAAACTGGATGCCTTTGATGTAGAAACAAATTTGATGATAGGGATGGCCCGAATATGGTTCAGATTTTAAAGTGATTCTAAGTTTCCATCTTTAGAAACACAAATATATGCGAAAGAAACTTGTTGTATGAAAATTGCTAAAGATGCCACTAATGATACAGCTTGGATGCCTGTGTTTGCTATGCTCATTGCTAAGTTATATGAACTTAGACAAACGGCCAAGTACCATCCAAGTCTGACAAAGGATTCAGAGAAGCAGATGAATTAGTAGTATCTATAATCTTTGAGTAACTTATATGATAATTATCTCCTTAAACAAGCACTCCCTTTTTGAAACGGTACTAGGTCGAATTAACACATTCGAAGTTTCTGTATGTAAGAATCACACACTAACTGATAACTTTCAAGAAATTTATAAAGCGGATATGATGTTAAGATTATACCTTCAAGTTGAGGAATTGGGGATAACTAAGTAAAATCATATTCTCTCCGGTTATCTTCTCCTAAGATGAAGGCTGCATTTTACTTTCCAGTTGTTATGCAATTGTTTTGTAGACAATATACTTGGATATAATAACAATGTTGTGGCACTCAAAACAAAAGTGTAAAAACGCCAAGAGTGACCATAAAAGTTCTTCATATGTAGTGAATGTCCCTGCACACTTGATGTGATGAGTGTCGGTTTCTCTCACTTTATGCTGAACTCTTCTTTTCTTTCTTTTAGGTTGGTGTGCGCGGCTTCGAGAACATTCCATGGCACATGTCACATGAAGATATTGGTATTTGGTGAGATGTGTTTCACGACGAACGGGTTTCAAGCGGCCTCAAGGACAAGTGAAAGAACGTTAAGAAAAATGTCGTTTGAGACGTGCAAATGGGTTACACTAAATCATACTATGTTGTCTGAAAAAGAAATTCCAGTAGCTTTTAGACCTTAAACGATCAGTAGATAGGAAACAAGTCTTTTCCTTAAGGATGCAACAATAAAATAACTCAACAAAAGAAAAAGTAAATACACTAGTTGATAACTTGGTATTCATGAAGTCAGTATCCAATTAATCAAAAAAAAAATGTACTGACTTAGACCAAAGTTTGTGTGGCAGCTGGCTGAATAAATACAATGGAATTTTTAATAATCTGATAAAGACAAATACCAACCAAACGTATAGCACCGTATTCAATCAGGAATGTGTTAAATGAATACTCCATCCGTTTCATATTACTTGTCGTTGTAGAGGAAAAATTTTGTTTCAAAATAAGTGTCGTTTTAGAGTTTCAATGCAAAATTTATTAATAAAATTTTTTATTTTATTTTTCTATTGGTTGAATTATGGTTAAATGTATAGATAATTATATTTTTGTTTTAAAAATATACAAAATCATATGTTTTCTTAATATGTGCATAAACTTAGAACGACAAATAATGTAAAACAGAAGGAGTAGCAATGTAAATACTTTTTTAATAGCAATGCACAACAAAAAGTAATCAAGTAGCTGCTATATAGTTTCTTACGAGTAGTACTTTATGGATACATTTATTTTCAGAATATGACTTAATTTCTCGTAGACTTGTGCAATGTAGTGAAGATAACTTCAAATTTGAAAACGACTCTCGTCACAAATAAAAACGGAGTGAAGTAAATGCATACATGAACATGCATCGTTTGCCTATGGAATGAAGCAAAATAAAGGTCAGCGAAACTTTAATGACGCGTCGTTCCACTTAAATTCGCATTTATTCGTCAGTTACGCCTACAGTAAATGCGTCATACTAGTCCACTTAACTTCTTCATTGGAAACAAAATACACTAATTAAAAAGTAGTAGTAGTACGGAGTATTAATTATTTATCGTATATCATATGGTTTCCTTAATTATTAAGTACTCCATCACCAAAAAGTGTACTTGATATTTTCAGTAATCGATCGGTTGCGATGAACTAAAAGAAGTAAACGTATACATCTTCAACTAACTTCGAACTAACCCATGACTTTGAGCCATTCCTTTGACAAAATTAAACACTTAATTTAATAACTTTAATGTTTATTAAAGATACGGAATAAGCAGGAGTAGAGTTATACAACACAAAATAACATAATATGAGTGAAGCTAGATTAAATATATTTTTAAACTTATTGACCAAATAATATCAGATTTAACATTTTCGTACCTCTATAGAATGACTTTGAACAAAGATCAACAAAGCTTAAACCTATGATTTACAGAACTTAAACCTACAACATAAAAATATCAAATAGATATGTTGAGATCAATTTTAGTTTTTTTCATGGCAGGCAAAGGAACAAACGAGTGACACCTCGGGCACTTCGGATTGTTGTTCATCACCAATACATACGATAAGCTCTTTGGACATCCAACAGCCACCGGAGACGACACTACTGCGGAAGCAGTTCGGTCGCAAACGCCATCTTCTGGCGATTTACGTTTCTTTACCATCCCGGATGAATCTTTTCCCGCTCTCTCTAGAGCCGACTTCACCTTGTCGAGTGTGCAAACACTCTGGAAACTTGAACTCGACGATGGTAAAGAAAGAGAAGAAGGAGAAGGTGATGATGAAGAAGGAACTAGCTTCAGTTCAAGACTTGTGTCGTCGAAGAGGCTTAACAATTGTCTCGCCGGAGATTTACCTGAAACCGGTGGATAATTTAAATCTTGAAACCTTGGAACAGTTTGGTTGGATTGGTCTGAACGAGGGAGATGAGTAGAGTTGCATTGTTGAAGATACACTTTCCCTGACTGTCATAAAAAAACATTAAATATTAGATTGATTATTACAATAACTACAACACAAACATTCAATGTTTTATTTTTTTCACACATCCGTTGCAATTGAGAGCGTTTTCTTCTTTCATAATTTTAACAAAAATAAAATTATTACTCCCTCCGTTTCACAAAGAACAAAAAGTGTCACTTTAACATTTTTCAGAAACTGTTTGAAATGTATTTATATTTTCAATAATGTTAGTTATTTAACCAATAGCATTTTAGATAAATAGATTTATTTATAAGATCAGTGCATTTTACAATTAATATTGAACTGAAAGTAAGTATAAATTGCATTGAAATTGTAAAACGACATTTTTTATGTAACAAAAAAAAAAAAAAAAAAAAAAAGCTAAAATGACACTTGATATCAAACAGAAAGAGTATAGTTGAAGAAACTAACCTTCAAGTCGAGGCGTTTTTCCCAGCCGTTGGGGACTTGTAGATCAAGGTCAAGCTCCAGAGAATGATCATTTCCTCCTCCACAACCGGCGGTTCCGAGGAGATCACGTGTCATGAGCGCCACCGACGATCTCGTTCCGGACGAATCTTTTACCGCCATCCGATCGTCGTTGTACCTACTTAGTGTCCGTACGAGATAGCTTACGTCAGCAGTCATAGCAGAAAGCAGAGAGAGAGAGATCAGTTATGGGGTGTGTTAAGGCAGAGAGAGTTATATAGATGGAGACAACATATAATAAGACGGAGGAAAAAAGAGTGTCGAGTTAACGTGGCCGGTTATAGCAAATTTAAAGCCAATCACTTTGTTTCATTTATTATTACTCCCTCCGTTTCATTTTACTTATCGTTCTAGGTTTATATACATATTATGAAAACATATGATTTTGTATATTTTCAAAATAAAAACACAATTATATATACACCTAACTATATTTCAACTAATAGAAAAATAAAATAAACAATCATATTAATAAATTTTGCATTGAAACTCTAAAACGACAATTATTTTAAAACATAATTTTTTTCTACAACGGAAATTAAATCAAAACGGAAAGAGTATAAAATAATAATATTCCCTCTAAATTTAAAATATTTATGTTTAAGGATTTAGATACATATTAATAAAATAAAAAACATATTTTTATTGATAGTTTTTGTTAATTTATTTATTTTTCAATAAAGTTTTATGATTTATATTTTCAGAATTTATTTTATATTTTAGTTATCAAGTAAAATGCATTAATTAAAATTAAATCATTATTTTTCTATACCAAAGAAAAAAAGTTAAAACATCAATTATTTAGAGTACTACTTTAGTACGATGGTGTAAGTTATGATTTTTTGCATAAAAAATCATAACAAACAAGAATTATTTGAATTACATTTTTTTGTAACATTTAGAACTCCATAATTACACATATATAATATATACTCCCTCTGTTTTTTTTTATGTAAGTAGTTTTAGTTGAATGCATAAATATTAAAAAAGTTATTGATTTTTTCATAAGTAGTATTTGATAAATAAATTATATGTAGTTAAACCAATCATAAATAAGTATGTATTATTTGATTGGTTCACCGCTCGGAATAGCAACAACGACTACCCGCCGCAGCTGGCACAAGAAAGCAACACAAAATAAAAAGGGGAAGCTCTCATTAATTAGTTGATGAGAAATGCAAAAATTACTTATATTTATAAAAACTACTTATATTTTGAAACAAACAAATTTTACTTAAACTATTTACAATAAAAAAACAGAGGGAGTACATACATATTAAGAATGTTGCTCAAATAGATGCGAAGAAAACCGCATTAAGTGCATGGAAAACTCCACGTAGTTTAAGCTTCTCTATAGTTTACATATTTACCCCTCTTGTTCGTCCTCACTTATCATATTTCCAAGTTCTAAATTTGAAGTTTCTCACTTAATTAATTAACTACGCATTGATGAGTAGACATCGAAGTATATGTTTAATGCAGTTTCGTCTTCTGTTGTATTGGGCACGTCAAAGATATTTAATGAAGTAGGTATTGCTATGAATGAGGTATTGAGATTAAACCAGCATTGGTATTATGATCAATTCTATTGGTTAAAGTATATTTCCTCGAGTTTCGAAAATCTTATTACAACCAAAAAAAAACATAATGTATCTTTAAAATATTTATCTCCATTATCGGCTTTACGGTCCTTACCTATATTCTTTTTGTTGCTGCATGCCTATTTTCGGCTATAGTTAACTGATAGTACAAGAAAAAAGGAAAATATATAAATGTTATTTTTGACAAAAATTATTAATATAATGCTCTTTTAATACTGAGAAAATATACCATTTAGTTTATATTATATAGTGCAAGAATTCAAGTATTTAAAAAATTTACTCCATGTGTTTCTTAAAAAAATCATTTTAACATTTTAGTTTTGTTCCATAAAAATATCATTTTATATTTCAATGCAAATTTGTAAACAATATTTTAATTTTAAACTCATTAATCTAACGTATATATTGGAGAAATAATTTTTGTTAATATAATTAATAAGAGACAAAATAATTTTTTATTAATTTTTAAAAATATATGAAAAGAGTCAAAGTGACTCTCTTTATGAAATAGAATAGGTGTATTTTTACGTTTAGTCGTTTATAGTATAGTTTTAAATTGTAGGGTTTAGTTATCAGATTTTTTTTTTAAATATATTAGAAATTTAGGGTTTGAATTCAACTTTCAATTTAAATTTATATTATTTTGTTAAGTTATATTACTCTCTCTATTTTATATTAAGTGTCATTCTAAAAAAAATTTTCCGTTATAAAATAAGTGTTGTTTTAGCATTTCAATGCATAATTACTAATTTTATTTTTCAGTTGAACTTTATTGGTTGAAATATAGTTATGTGTATAGGCAATGATGTTTTTATATAGAAAATATGTAAAAATAAATATTTTTTAATTTGTGTGCACATATCTAAAATGATATTTAATACGAAACAAAAAGAATATAACTTATAGAGAATGTTATTTTCAATGTAGGAATCTATATAATACAAAATATATAATAAGATTTATTTTTCCAGTAGCACATAATATGCAGATTTAAATTTAAATGGTAATACAACAAAGTAATAAGAACACCAGCACAAATAATACTCCCTCTGTTTCATAATAAGTATCATTTTAGATTTATGCACACGGATTAAGAAAATATTTAATTTTACATATTTTCTATATAAAACATCATTTCTCATACACCTAACCATATTTCAACCAATAGAAAATTAATTTGGAAAATAAAATTCTTAAATTTTGTATTGAAAAACGAAAACGACACTTATTTCGTAACAAAAAATTTCCTCTAAAACGACACTCTTTGTGAAACGGAGGAAGTAGTTCCTAATTTATGTTAATTGTGTGTGTTTTCTTGTCGACATCAATCAAATTTCACAAACTTGAAGACAGAGTTCATAAGATGTAAAGGTGTCGTAAACTCGTTGGGACACAGCTACGTATGACGTGGGATTTCGTCGGAAGGCGTGGCAACTAACTTTTTCGTTCATCCAACTAATTAAATCATCGACTTTAGTTCTCAATTAATTTCAATTCGAATTCAGTATTCTTTATAACTATATATAACCAGTAGTTTTACTTTACAATGATTCGCATGTTTTTTTTTTTTTTGATATGGAGGAGTATGAGAGTATCGCTTTTTAATTTACGGGAAAATGTGCTCATCAAGCGACCGAATTGATAATTTCCTTCTGTTTTTTTTTTCTTTCCTTTACTTTGGTAGAATGCGTATAGTTAGTTGCCGTTTGAGTTTGGCAACCATCTTCTCTTTTGCTTACAAGTTACAAGAGTATAAGCAATAGAAAGAAGTAAATTTGCAAAAAGTATGTTGATGGGATAATCAATCTATTGGAGTTCGTGTGAGAAAAAGGGGAGGTTTTAGCATTCAAGAGCTTTAAATAAATAACGTTGAAAACGTTAAAGTAAATAAATGTTTTAAAAGGTTAGTATTGATGAGCTCACGCATGATTTTTTACTTCATTCAAATGAATAGTTAAAGAAATGGATTTATTTTCTGAGATATGGCCTGCTTTTGAAAAAGAAAATACAAGTAAATAAATACGCTAACACTTATACTAGTTTCTTAGCATTCACAGATTTTTGACTAAAAATAATTTCTGATATGTTTTTTAAATACTACTTCCTCCGTTTAAAAATATCCATGTTTTTAAAAAAATATTTATTTTTAAAAAATCCATATTTTATATTTTCAATATATGTAATAATAACAAATTGTAAATTTCAAAGACATTAATTATGTTTACTGAATTTTGATTGGTGAAAAATTATAGGAAATTGTTAAACACATAAAATAATGTACTTATTGTTAAAATTGTACATGTTTTTTAATAAATGTGAAAACTCTATAATATACTCCTTCTGTTTTAATATAAGTGATTTTTAAGGATTTTGCACATGAATTAAAAAAAATACAAACTTCTATACAATTTTATCTTGATTGTATAAACAATTATTAAATAAATCAAATTCAACCAATAAAAAAAAAATATACTCCCTCCGTTTTTAATATAAGTCGTTTTAGAGAAAAAAATATTCCAAATTATATGACGTTTTCTGTTTTCTATGCAAAATTTATTAACAATTAATGTTATATGACCAATGGTAATATACTTTCTATTTTATTATTGGTTGAATTGTGGTTAGATAAATAATTAATGATGTTTTTATCTATAAAATGTAAGAAATTAATTATATTCTTAATCTACGTGCATAAGTGTAAAACTATTTATATTAAGAAACGGAAGGAGTAGTATTTATTAATTGGTCACAAAATTCAAATGATATTAAATTATACCTAAAAACTGAAAACATCAATTATTTTTAAATAAAATTTTTTTTTAAACACCACTTATTGTGGTACGGAGGGAGTATTATTTCACCAGAAGGCTAGGGCCTTAAATGTATATAGGGTGAGTGGGTGACCCATATAGTAGTATACTAGTATGAATTAAACTGGACAGATATTTATTAGTGGTAGCAAAACTGGTCTTGGGATTTGAATGCATTTAAATGCGAGATCGGTAAGGTTTATTAATACGGCAATTCATGACATTATTTTTTGTTGTAATGTTTTTTTTGAGAAAAGTGAACTTTAATGTTAAAAATGCATCTGAAAACCTTAAATCCCGAGGCCATAAAGGTAGTTGCACCAGCCTGAGATCGGATTCTCCACCACCAACTAACTTTTCATTTTTGTTTTGTTCGACTTCAAACCGTTGCTTCGATTATTTTTTCTAAAACAAGCAGTACTTTTGCTTCATGTACCAAATATGGTTAATTTAATTATTAATTTGTTTTATTTACTTTTATTTCGTACAACGTTGGCTGTTTCTTCACCAAAATATTTTTGATGACCTTTCAATGTATGGACTTTGAAGTATTTTAGGTTTGGTTCACTGTATAACGAAGTCACCGTCACCACCGTCCCACCGCTGGTATCAATTAATATCAACTGAAAACAAGACACACTCACAGACTCATAGTTCTCGAGGGCTGGGCTTAGGCTAAAAGGCACCTATGGCGTATACAAGCCCATGAAATGTAAAAACACAGCCTAGCCATATGGTATCCACATACAGAAGCAACAAATATGTAGAATCATCCTTTTTATAACCTCATCAAATACCTTTTGTTCTTCTCCTCTTGCTGTAAAATATTGGAGTACAATATAAATTCACCATCAAAAATATTAGTTGAATTCAGCTTTTTAGTATGAGATTTTATTAAGACTGTTATTGTGCATGTTTAACTAGGCAAGACTAAAGTAAATAAATACTCCCTATGTTTCATATTAATTGTCGTTCTGAGTTTATGCACATAAATTAAGAAAATATTTAATTTTACATGTTTTAAAAATAAAAACATTATTACTAATACATCTAACCATATTTCAATCAATAGAAAAATTGAATAGATAATATTATCAATAAATTTTACATCGAAAATCGAAAACGACACTTATTTTAAAACAAAAATTTTACCTTATAATGATAAATAATTTAAAACAGAGGGAGTAGTAATTAATCCTTTGTAAGCAAACGGTGCGTCATGCAAATGTAATGTGATCGTCTAATCCTTTCTAAATCCACCACTTACCTATTTTCTTTACTAATTTATGCATTTATTTTTGGATTATAAAATTTATGAGTCCTGTCTTTGGACCTTATGAGTGATTAGTTAGGTAGTCATGACTCACTGAAAAAGCCATCACTATTAAGCAAATCTTCTACCAACCAACTCACATAGTCTAATTAAAAAAACTAGTTATATATTTCCAAGATTAGGTACCCTATAATGGGGTTACTTTGTAAATTCCATCATTGTTTTCAATATATCTAACACATCGTCATGTAATGATTTGGTAACGTTAATCACCAATAATTTTGTTCAATCACATATACTAATAAACTAATTAAGACCTGAGTCAGCATATCCAATTCTAAACTAATCACCTGTCATCTAAATGATGTATTATCATTACATACTTTTGGTCACGACGTAGCGTAGCTTGTCATTATAAACTAAGAAAAGAAAAAAAACATGAGCATGCACATCCATTTTAACCAACTATATATTTTGTGTGTATATATAATACTCAACATGTGAGTTTTTTAGATTATTTAAAATTTATAGATATTGAACATGACGTACCCAAATATTAAACAATACGTGCATGCTTTCTTTGCTTACTGTTACAGTACAAATAGACTCATTCTTATTTTTTTTGCATTAATTATTTGAGTTAAATATCTCCTATTGATACACATTCAAATAGTTAATACAAAGTTGGTTTCTGATTTGAACATACACATAACTTGTTCAACTAAACAATTGTTCAAAACAAAAGTCAGTAAGTATGATTTTGACGTTATAATAACAAAAGTCAGTAAGTATGGTTTTGAAGTATGATTAATATCAATTGTATTAAACTAAAAGTGATGCATTTCTGTTTCTTTTTTTTTTACTGGACATCGCTTCTGTTTTTCCCAAACTATTTTGTTTGGCAATCAAAATCTTGTTTAAACTGCTATTTAAGTGTGAACATTAGTGTCTCACCAAACTTATACATACTCTATATGTATATATAAAGTTTCTGTAGAATATAGGGAAAAGGTGAGGTCAGTCCTCATAATCTCATATTATGGACAAGTGGCCTTATTTTTATACCAGAATGCATTTCAGATTTTAGTTCTGAGAGTAGTTAAATATATTCTTTGGAAAAAAACGTTGTGATCAATTAAGAAACATAGCTTGTGGCTTCAATATTATTGAAAGCCTAAGTTATTATATAAATAGTTAGCAAACTGAACTAATCTTATGCATTTTGACACAGAAATAGTTTGGTTTGCCACATTTATGCATTTGGACACATAAAGCCTAAGAGCATCCGCAGTGGCGATCTCTTACAGAGAGTTTCTCAAGTTTCGAGAAATTCCTCCTTTAAAAAATTATTACTTTTGGTGAGAGACTCCTGACGAGAAATCCCTACAAATGATGCTTTTAGAACATGATTATCCGAGTCTCTTAAGGAGGTCTCTTGCACTGTTTGCGGACCCCACTAACATGTAGGGTCCGTGAACAGTGCAAGAGACGGTTTTTAAAACTCTTAAATAAGAACCGTTTCTTGCACAGTTTACGACCCCATTGATACGTGTCGATCCGTGATTGATTTAATTTATTATTATTATTCTTTTTTAATCAGAAAAATAAAAATAAAAATAAAAATAAGAGACTCCTTTTGGAGTCTCTAGAATAAAGATGTCCTTAATATTCTGACATAGCTTTATAACCAAATGCTTGTATTGTACATATACGTTCAAAGTTCCTTGTCAATAGCTAGAACCTAGTGGTACACATTCAAAAATCGAAGGTGGATTATTCAGTCACACCTTAATTAAAAAATGTACTACAGTTTCATTGTACTTGTGGTATGCCATTTCTTAAAGAAATGGGCAGCCGAACCAAACTTAGACTAACAAAAAGACATGCCAATAGCAACACGTGTGCTTTCGTCATGCAAATTCCAATCTTTTTCAATTACTTAAGATTTTATTTTCTTCTGTTCGTCATCGATTGTTACGTTTCAACCTTTTTCCATTTTATTCAACTTAGTTTACTAAAATTTCTCTTTCATTGGAACCTAATTGATTCAACTTTAAATAACATTTTCGTAAGTTGTTCACCAAACAAATGCAACCTATAATAATTCTAACTTATTAGCGATGGCATACTAATGATTTAGCGATACAATTTACATATTGTTACATTCACTCTATTAATTTTAATCGTTTTCGGTTTATTTTAGATTTAAATAAATACAGGAGACAGATTCAATTTCTTAAGTACTCCTATAACCAAGTATATTGTTAACTTAAGCATGCGTTTGATCATATATATATATATATGTTTGTCATATCGTACGTGTTTGGTATTGACTCAAAACCTCACTGTTGATTTGGAATCATAAACTCAAGTCCCTTGTTGGGAGATGAACACAAATTGTAAGAACATTTACAATGTAAAATTTTATTTTGTAAGAGATAAAATAACTCCATAATTTAGTTGATTTTTACTCCCAACTAATTTCATTTAGAGTAAAAATAGAATAATAAACAAACAGAAAATGTATTACTCCATTTTATAAAGTAAATTCACTTTTTATTTTATTATGAAATAAAAATATGGTGACAAAAAAATAGAGTAGAATTTGAGTAAGTTTGACTTTAAACGTTATTTTAAAGTGAGAAATGAAATTATGTTAAAAATACTCCAAATTAACAAATCAAGTAAGCTACTGGTTCAAATATGTTTCCATTGATTTTACAGGTTAAGCAATATTCACGGTGATTTAGTGTTGAGACTTGAAAGGTTCATTTTAGAATTGAAAGTAATGCCTAACCTTTTTTACTGTGGAGGTTTCAAGTATGGTTGGTAAGTAAATCCTTTGACAAAAAGTATGGTTGGTAAGTAAAAGTTTTAACGACAATAATATCTAACTCTATACATGCTTCGTAAATTTTAGTTTGATATATGATCTAGGACACCTCGATCACATACGAAATAAATAAATAAAGTATTAAAATGGATGTATTGATTGTAATTTTTTTTTTTTTAAAAAGGGATTTCTAGTATTGATTGTAATTTATTTATTTTTTTAGGTTAACAAAATTTTAGTTAATTAAGTTTAGTGTACTTTTAAGGCAAAACAGTTTATTTACAGTTCGAAATATTATACTTATTATACAATTTTTAAAAACAAAGTTATTCCATAAATGATATTATATACAAAAAAATAAAGTTGAAACGATAAAAATAATTTTAATGATGTTTTTTAGTAAAATGTTATTCATCATGAGTTAAGTAACTGTTTCTGATACACAATATATGTAAACAACATCATTTTGAACGAACTTATAATTTTATTAATTAACTGGATTTTCTTATTAAGGATCTGATTAAAGCTTGATCTATTTTGTACAGTACTTCTATTTTTGTTGCAACTAGCGATTTATTCAAACTTTATATGATAGTACATTCCCTAATATGAGACGGCATACTAAAGGTGAGAGTAGGCCTGGGCGTTTCTACCCCAACCCAAATTACTTACCTAAACTCGAACCAAAAAAACCGAAACCGGATCCGAACCGTTATACAAAAATATCCGAACGGGACTTGTGAGCTTAATACTTTGGGGTTTGGTTATAACTTGAACCGAACCGAAATCCAAACTAGGATCCGATGACATCCAAAGTTAGTTAAATATGCTAATATTTTTATATATATTAAGGTAATTCAGATATTTTATAGTATTCTAAATATTTTATAATTTATTTTATTTGTTATTTTCAATACTTTTCAGTTAGTTTAGATAAATTAATTTATTTTTAATTAGTTTTGTAAATAATTTCTAAATTTTGAGTTTTTTTTTGCCATTTTTTCATGATTTAAAAAATATTTTTTTGACGATTTCAAACATTGGTTACAATCCGATCCAACCCGAACCGAATCCGGAAAAAACCGAACCGAACTGAATCCCATTCAATAAGAGATAAAAACCGAATGGGACTTATGAACATAATACCGAAAATCTAAAAATCCAAATTAACCAAACCGAATCCGACAGGGGCCCCGAACGCCCAGGCCTAGGTGAGAGCATCCTTACGTCTTGTTTGGCAGATTAATAACTTAAAGTATAGAGGAAAAACAATTATAAGTCAAGTTTTATTTTATGAATTGTCCGTTTACCAATATTTCTTTTCGTTTTCGTTAGAACCATTTTTCAAAAGTTGGTTTAGCCAAAGATAGAAAAATTGTTATGGCCCTTCTGATTTGACTTAGAGAGACTTAATGATCCATATATTAGTCAATATCAAAGTTTATTAGTCAAAAAAAAAAAAATCAAAGTTTACCATAAATTAATAGTATTAAGTTATTAACTAATGTGTTGCGCAATTCAATTTTTGCGCAATAATAATAATCACAAGGACACCTAATTAGTATTCTTTTGGTAAAGATTTTTTTTTGGTAAGGATGTATTCAACGTATAGATGTTTCAGAGGCATTTTTAGATGTTTCAGATTTGATTAGAGAATGTGAGACTCACTATTTTGAAGTTTCAAACATATATTTAATTTTGAGAGAATATTTCCAAAATAAAAATATTTATTCTGGCATAAATGGAAGTATACATTAGAAAAGAAGAAAAAAATGCCAGATACTCACCTACAATATAGACAAGTTTTAAACTTAATCAAATCTGATTTGACAATTGTCATTGTCTTTCCTTTATAACATATTTCTCATTGTCAGGTCACACACCACTTCCTTGTATAAATACACATAGTACCAATTAGATTTGGTAGAAAAGAATCTCAAAAGTGTGTGAGAGGGAAAAGACAGAGAGAGAAGAGAGAGAAGAGAGAGAGAGAGAGAGAGAGAATGGGCAAAGGGAGAGCTCCATGTTGTGACAAAACCAAAGTGAAGAGGGGACCGTGGAGCCAAGATGAAGACTTGAAACTCATCTCTTTCATTCACAAGTTTGGTCATGAGAACTGGAGATCTCTCCCCATTCAAGCTGGTAATGAATCTGATCTTACAGCCTCTTCCTTAAGCTTTTCTTGATCTCCTGATTCTGATTCTTTGTGTCTGTCTTTCCTATGCATGCAATGAAGGATTGTTGAGGTGTGGCAAGAGTTGCCGTCTTCGATGGATCAATTACCTCAGACCTGATCTCAAACGTGGCAATTTCACCTTAGAGGAAGAAGAAACCATCATTAAACTCCACCAGAGCTTTGGAAACAAGTCTGTGTTATATCTTGTTAATTAGTACCTTTGTTAATTTGCCTATATGTTTTTTGATTTTTGACAATATCTTTTCTGCATTTTTGGATTCAGGTGGTCCAAGATTGCTTCTAAACTACCAGGAAGAACAGACAATGAAATCAAGAATGTGTGGCATACACATCTCAAGAAAAGATTGAGCTCCTACATCAACCATAATGCCAATGATGAAGCAGCAACAAAAGGTTCTTTGAATAATGAAGAGACGTCTCAAGAGTCATCTCCTAATGCTTCCAGGTCTTTTGGTGGTTCCAACAATGTTAGCAAAGAGGAGGATGATGTACAGATAGGTGAAACGTTTGATTATTTTCAAGATTACAGCGAGTTCACAGGGATGCTACAAGAGGTAGACAAACCAGAGCTGCTGGAGATACCTTTTGATATAGATCCTGACGTATGGAATTTCATAGATGGTTTCCAACAACCTGAGAACAGTTTGACTCCAAGGGCTAATCAAGAATCTGAAGAGGATGAAGTTGACAAATGGTTCAAGAACCTGGAAAGCGAACTCGGGTTAGAAGAAAACGATAGCCAACAAGAAGAGCATAATGAAGCTAAAGAAGAATCACCCTCCCCATCACTCTTGGAGAGTTATGAGCTCCTGATAAATCATTAATGAAGCCATAAATGAACTTATTTTACTGATTATTTCTAATCAAGATGTACAATAGAGTATAAAATTCAAGATCAGGTAGGTGCAAGTAGTAGCAATAGCAAAGAAACGTAGAAATTACAGAGCCAAAAGATTGCTTTGTATTGAAACCAAGGAAACATGGTTTGAGATGGAATAATAATATACCTATTAGATAGCAACCATCATCTTAAGTAAGATTAATTGTTATTGTCTTGAAATTGATTCAGCAGCTAAGATTTCTAAAATACGAACAAACAAAGAAGGCTTGAGTCCTTTTCACAACTAGATGAAGTTTTGCTCTCAGGATACTACCAAACATATCATAACTCCAGCCGAGAAATTAAAACTTGAAGAAAAGGAAAGAGATGTTTTCTTGTATAACAGAGGAACTTACCCTAAAACGTTGCCTTCGCTTTAAGGTTTAGCTTTCATTACCATTTTGCATATTGCACAGCAAGAGAGTTAAATTACATTTTAGGCAACCCACAAGAAGTGATGACCAAAGAAATGGAGTGGCAACTGAATCTGTGTGACAGCCCGTCCCGCTCACTCGGAACCCCTGGCTCACAACACTGTGAATCGGGGTTCCGAGTGACGGGACGGGCTGTCACAATCTGGTTCTGGAATTATAAGCGAATCAGCATTTGCAATTGCAACTGTGTGAGTGATTATGTAATGTCATGTATTCTAAGTTTTTGTTTAACCATCTCCAGTAAGTAGTCTAGTCCAGTAATTAGCATCCAAATAGTTCTGTGACACCAACATTGAGATTAACCACACCTCTATATCGTTTAACAGCCGTTACTCAACTTGTGAATGAAGTTTTGTTATTGCAGGAAAGTACATTGTATAACTATAGACAAAATTCCATGCAAGGTCGTAAATACATCCATCTTGATTTTCAGAAAATGTTTAGGGTGATATATTGGTTGGGTGTAGAGTGCTTTTATAACCAAAATTTTGTTTACATCCACAAACTTAAACCAATCATAATTTCCTTTCCTTGAAACACTCACATCCCAAAACTAACAAAAGATGAGTTAATACCAACATATATTTTTTGAAGTCTTGATTTCGTTGCTTTAGGAAAGTTGTAGCAAATTAATTATTTTTCTTCTTTTTCCTTTTTTATATAAATTTTATTAAATCTTGTAATTAATATACTATTTAAACAATATTGAGTAAAAGGTCAATTTTTATAAAAAAAATTGTTGAACTATAGATGTGATATTTAACTTACATTTTCTTTTATAATATAAAAATTAAAAAATCAAAACATATAGATATGATATATAACTTACATTTTCTTCTATAAATCTATCATATGTTATAATAATATTACATTGTTAAATGAATTTTAAATTATAATTATTTTTAAATTATATTTTTATTTGATACTAAATTGTAATTTTTTACCAAATAAATAACTAGTGACATTGGTATTTTAGTTATAAAATAGCTATATAAATTTTAACGGTACAACTAATATTAATACACAAAATTTTATAGTAAATATCTACAGCTACTGTTCAACTATTCAGTCACATTTTTTCATTTAATTTTTATAGCTATAAAAGATACAATTACAACTTAAAACTTTACATACTAAATTCCACACAAAAAAAAATTAAAGTTACATCTCAACCAATCACCACTATGTTGGAATGAAGGATTTATCATCTTTAGTATCTTTTCCATTTACGGGAATTTCTTTTATTTCATCGATTTTTATTAAAATCCACTGTTTCTTCTAAAAAAGAACTTCGGTTCGGGAGATATTTCTTGGTTCTACTTCTGCTTTCCATCGTTTCTGAGGTTTCATATTGACTAATATAATTTGAAAATGTCAAACTTGTAAAAAGACCGCGTGGCCTAATGGATAAGGCGCTCGCCTCCGGAGCGGGAGATTGTGGGTTCGAGTCCCACCGTGGTCGTTTACTCTTTTACTACCAAAAAAAATCTGAGGTTACAAGTTACAACACTAATAAGAACGTACCATGCAAGTGAATGGTGATGTAGACACACACAAAGCTTTTGTGAATCTGATTTTTTTTTTTACTTTTCTCTCTTGAACATGAAAACAAGAACAGGTGCTAACGGCCGGTTCAACATTTGTAACTTGCAGCAGACCCAATCACTGACCGGTAAACCCGATCCAAAAGCTTCAACCACTTCTAACTCTTCCCTGAAGAACAAACCAATTCACAACAACAAAACTGGATCAAACTATTTTAAAATGAAACTTCAGGTTTCACCTTATTATTAGATCATGTGAGATATTTTTCATTACCTTCCACCAGGATGACCAATGTAAACTACCAAGCTTATGAGGCCACCGGGCATTAAAACTCTCTCCGCAGCCTTCAAAGCCGACAACGTTGTACTCGAGACAGTGATTAACGACTTGTTTCCACCTGGAAGATACCCCAAATTGAATGCCACCATCCTAATTATGAGATTGCGTCAGCCATGGATTCATCATCAAAATTGTTGCATCAGGTTATAAAATGTACCTCACACGAGAGTTTTCAGGAACAATCTCTTCCATCTTACTGTGACACATGTTAAACAGCTTGACGCGTCCCTTCTGCACTTCTTCAGAAGAAATGAAACAAGACTCAACATTAGTAAGAACCTGAACCACAATCTCTATGGTTTGGTAATCATCTAATCTAAACCTCTTTTGAGCCAAGGGTTTGACCTAGCAAAGAAGAAGTGCTCTCAATAGCATCTTCTTGAATGTCCATTGCATAGACACACCCACCACAACTATCAGAATCATCCGTAACCATCTTCAACATTGCTAAAGTATCGTTGCCATTTCCACATGTAGCATCAACGACCATATCTCCCTTTTGGATTACCTTCTCCCAGACACTGAAAGGTAATAACAATGACACTAATGTAATGGCTAAAGCTCCATACATCAAAATAAACAGCTATGGGGTTAAAGTACTAACACATGAGCTACTTCTGTTGCCTTCTTCCTACCAAATAGATAACCAACAAAGACATCCTCTACCCCTGAAAACGAATAAAGAGACCGACTTTCAACGCTAATCACGATCCGGAAGCTCCGTGGCTACTCTATTTCAGTTCAAGTTCAGAAATTTAGACCTGGAAGTGGAAAATTTCGTGAATGCGAAGGAGACGATGAGCTGAAAGCAGCAACACGAGAACGTTGAATTGTGGGTAAACATTGAAATCTCTGCTTGAAAGAACCCATTAGCGTTTTGCGGAAGGGAATCGAGAATGAGCGCGCCAACGTAGAGGATAACATTGACATCTCTGCTTGAGAGAGAGAACCCAGTAGCCGCCACTGCAACGAAGCTTCGCTTCTCTGCTCTCGAGTATGACTTTTTTTTTCTTGCGCTATCCAATCTTCGGCCCAATAAGCTTTATGTGGGCTCACAAGAATGACAGTAAACGACGTCGTTCTCGATCTATACATTCATTTGCTGAAGAAGTTTTTTTTCTTCCACATCATTTGTTGTGAACAGAAGGATGATGACTTGTCTGCAGTGGCAAACCCACTTGAGGAGTAATAGGGTCATTTAAAACCACAAAAAGATTATAAAATTGGATTTATAAGCTATGTTCAGTAATTTACCTTTTGTATGTTTGGTTTAACAAGGTATCAGTGAACCTATAGACCCTGGGTTCAAACTCTACAGTGACATTTTTATTTAAGGTTTTTGTATTTAACAAAATTTTATTTGCATGATTAACCTCTGATAGAAATTATTATGGGTTCCCCCTGCTCGTCTGGATGCAAAAAAAAAGGAAGAAATTTCAGGGTTATGAATTTTACAGCATTTGGGAAAGTAGTTAATGTATTTGGCAGAACTTTATTGGCATGATATCTTGTATTTATATAAACACAATAGTAGCAAAAGTATGTCATACTTCTCTAATATTGTCACGAATAAAACAATACTCCGTACTTCTTTGTCAACAAAGATAATATTGGTGAGCACGTCGTGATCTTAAAAGATTTATTAATATCATCACTACAGTATTTTCATTGAATTATTTGAACAAATCTTAGGTACTTTCTGCTTTGGCATAGAGATGAACAAAGGTGGACTAAAAATACCTTAGAAGTCAAAGCCCATTCTTACCAGAATTCTATCAGGCAGTGGTGGTAGTGGCCTATATAACTTAGAAGAACATACAGGCTCCAGCAATGCTATTCTATTCATCCGGATTTTAAAAACACACTTAAATGTCTTAAGAGTATATCTCTGAACAGAAGAGTAATAATGAGACCCAAGCTCTTAAAAAACTGGCCAATGCATCATATTCATCGCCTATTCTAGCCAAAAGAGAATCAGCTACTTGAATCTGCCATCATTAGTGAAGAAGAATTCAGTTAACAAACTCAAATCACATATGCTACCCTTAAAACCTTGAAACAAGTATTTTTATGTAATTTCTTTAATCCATAGCTGTGTTAGACAACTACTGTAGTAACTATACATATGTACCCAAACAACCAATATTAGTATGTTTTTAGCCAACCTAAAAGACATTCTCAATCTGTTTAAACTATTACTATAGTAGCCATAACAAAACCTAAAGAGCTCAAATTAGTCTCATAACTCATAAGAAGCGAATTAATAAACGGACATGAGATAGACGACTTACAAAAGAAGAACCAGAAAGATAGTGTCAAATCTTATTAAATAAACTAGGGTAAACCCGCCCTACGGGCGGACGAGTAAATAAAATAATAATACAATTTTATTTTAGTTTTTAATTTTTAATTTTTTTTAACTTAAAATAATATTAAAGTTCATATTGTTTTACAACAATTTTATCTATGTACTTTACTTTTCACTTTAGAAATTAGTCTTCATGTTACTCTTCCTTTTAGGAATTATAGCTTATCTCAATGTTTATTTTAGTTCAACTATACCAATAAATCACATAAATTTTTTAAATTACAATTAGAGTAAGTAGAGGAAAGTTATTTTTTTCTCTTAGTTAGATATATTTGTTTCATGTATTAAATTAGTTTTTTCTTTACACTTTTTCCTTTTAAAACTAATAATTTACACGATAAAAAAATAACTTATTCATTATAACTAAAACTATTTTGAGATAGTTAAATAGATAATATGAAACTGTCGTTACTATTTATACATACACATGTTTGTTAGAATCTTATATACTATTATATATGAAAATGAAGTTATCCAATGTATCAAAATAATTGATTATAATTTTTGAAATAAATTTTACTGACTAACTTATAAAATATAACTCTTACATTAATTTTGTTATAAATAATTAAATTATTATATATTGATTGTATTCTGTTACTGAATAAAATTAATTCTTTTGTTTATTAGATATTATATATATATATATATATATATATATATATATATATATATATACATATTATGAAATGAAGTTAACCATGTTATCAAAATAATTGATTAGAATTTTTGAAATAAATATTACTTGATTGGCTTCATTTTTTCGCTGTATTTCCTTTTGACTGATAAAAAATAATATGATCTACACTAAAAGTTATAATATATGTAAAGACTTATTTTTAAAATTCTATATGTTTGACACAATATTTAAAAAAATAAGAGAGAAAATAAATTGACATAAACATTGCTGTTTCTTAGTCTTGCCAAAGAAGAATGGCTTTTTGAAGCATTTACATACATAGATTCATCTACAAATATGTAAATCCACAAAGAACAGCTTTATATAAGTTTCCTTCTTGAGCAGTATGGTTGAGAACAGATATTGATTCATCCCTTATGTGAATCACCTTAAACTAAAGAACTACGGTTGAGAACATATATCAAGTGTTCCATGAACGTAAATAGAAGCTATGAATGTTGAGAGAAAGCCTGCATCAAAATTTGATTGTCAATAACATGTGTTTGAATGTGCAGAAAGGCTGAGGTTACCACACCGACAATAAGAAAGCTTGTTACCACGGTGACGATATCGTCCCGAAGAGATGAAGATGAAGTGAGTCAGTTTTTCCATTAACACGGTGCTGGAAACTAAACTTCCTCAACGCCGCCGCCGAGTAAACCAAACACCACGCCGATCAATTTCTTCAAAGAGAAGTAAGAACTCTCATCCTCATCTCAACTCATCTCCTCACAGAGAAACTTCGCCTTAGCCTTCTGACAAACCCCGCTTCACAGTGAACGGCGGCAGCAAAGATCTTCCACCACCATGTGGCTTGTGTTGAGCTAACTGTAGATAAGTCAAAAACGATCAAAAGCGATCCGAAGTGTTTATCAAACGTTCTTGGGGAGAGGAAAACGAAAGACATACAACAAACAAAATCTACAGTTTGATAAACACCAATCAAAAGCTACTAAATAGAAGGGTGACAACCTTTGTATAGTGTAGATACACCACCTTGCAGAGGGTAAACTCGCATTCAATATCAGATCATGCCTCATTTCAGTATTTGGAGTTGAGAAGATGATAAAGGCAATGGACCTGTAACATGGAGCGTTTCAGCTGATTATGAGAGTAAACATAACGACATCATCAAAGGTCAAGAAAGAGATACCTCAGAACTCCATAGATTTCGTCTGAGAACAGTTTGGTGTCGATAAGGGAAGAAAAGCCGAAACCCTAATTAGCGTGTAACTCGAAATGGGCTTATCGTTATTGGCTTCAATATCTATCAAAACAACACAAAACCCACTCCTTTAATGAAACACTGAGTTTTAGTTAAATAGGACACGTGTCACGTCTAAGGGAGTTTTATTTGATGATGTGTCTCTCTAGGAAGAGAGAAGCTGCTACTTTATAGATATAGATATAGTCTACATATGACATAGGTCATAATTCGTATTAACTGGCCGCCCGTAGACTAATCCAAATGACAGTAGTATCGTTATCTCTAGAACTCCATTCTTATTTTTTATCTGATTTAAAAAAAAAAAAATCGTAGACCGACACGTATCTGTAAGACCCACGAACAATGCAAAGAAAAATTTTTAGAATCGTTTTTTGTATTATTCACGGACTCCACGTGTCAGTGGAACCCGTAAAAAGTGCAATAAATCTTTTTAAAAACTTGGGTTAAAAATGTTTCTAATAGTCCTCATTTTTATAAGTTTTCCATATATATATATAACACGTTTATATGTAGATTTGTTATTAAAAAAAAACCAATGAATTAAAGAAGGAGACCGAAAGGCCATTAACAGCACCCAACGAACCTCCCCCAAAGAGAGAAAAAGACAAGATAACAGCCAAGAATGATTCGTTTATTAATAAACTGAATAAATTCAATTCTTAGAAAGAAACAAACAAAAGAAGTGAGACCAAGACAAAGTTAGTTGTTTATTCATTCACTCGTCAATGGCAAAGAAAGCGCTTTTGATCGGAATCAACTACCCTGGAACCGCCGTGGAGCTTCGTGGCTGCGTCAACGACGTCCGACGTATGCAGAGATGCCTTATCGACCGTTACGGATTCTCCAACAAGGACATAACGGTGCTGATCGACACAGACAAGTCCAGCATCCAACCCACCGGCAAGAACATCCGTGAGGCTTTAAAGAAACTCATCGCTGAAGGAGAAGCCGGTGATGTTCTGGTGTTTCATTACAGTGGACATGGCACGAGACTCCCGACAGAGCAAGGCATATTCGACGCAACAGATTATGATGAATGTATCACTCCTTGTGATATGAATCTGATCATGGGTACGTGCACTTTATTTATAAGGGCATTATTACTGTGGGTTCTTAAAGTGAGATTCTTAGCGTAATATAAGAATCATCTTTTAAAGATATTTAAGAACCGTCTCTTAACATTTTATAAGTTAAGTTAAGAAACAGTTCTTATATTACGCTAAGAACCCCGTCCTAAAAATCCTGCAATAATAATGGTCTAAGGGTTCAATTTTATGTGTGTTATGTCACATTTTATGAGTTAGAATACTCTGTTTTTGAAAAGCAGAGTTGATGAGTTAGAATACTCTGTTTCTGAAAAGCAAATTTTATGGGTTATAATACTCTGTTTCTGAAAGCAGAGTTTATGAGTTATACTTATAATACTCTGGTTTGAAAAGCAGAGTACTATGCTTGGCCTCTCTACTATCTAAACTTAAGCACGACGTTATGTTTCTATAGGTAATCTTGATTCACCTTGAATCTTCTTACATGTAACATATTGGTGTTTGTAGACAATGAGTTTAGAGACATGGTGGCAGAAGTGAAAAAGGGATGTCTTTTGACGATAATCTCGGACTCTTGTCATAGTGGTGGCCTCATTGAGGAAGCAAAGGAACAGATTGGGGAGAGCCACGTGAATAAGCCAAAATATGGGATTGCTACTTTCTTGGTAAGCATTGTGAGGAGTTTGCTAACGACTTGTGGAATCTCGAATGATCCTCAAGGAGGAAGTGGAGGAGGCAACGATTCTTTCACTAGAGAGATCGAGTTAGAGGACGGTGAGACGGTCGATATGAAAACAAGATATCTACCTCTAGATAGCTACATAAGTCTTCTCAAGGAACAAACCGGACAAACTGATATCAAACATGGGAAAATCAGACAAACACTTGTCAAAGTATTCAGAGAAGACTCAAGTCCGAATGTGATGCTCTCCAACTCAGTGAGTAGAAATGCTCACAGAGGGTTTCTTAGTATGTTCATAGGCAAGCGCGAGGTTAATACAGATGGTTCAGGATCTGAAGTTAAATGTAAGGTTCCGAACAACGGTATTTTGTTAAGTGGATGTCAAACAGATCAAAGATCAGAGGATGTTTACGTGACAAGAACTGGTAAAGCATATGGAGCATTCAGTGACGCAATTCAGACGATTTTGTCGGGGACAAGAAAGGAGATAACGAACAGAGAGATGGTTTTGAGAGCTAGAGAGATTCTCAAGAGCCAGAGGTTTAGTCAACGACCAGGTTTGTATTGTCATGACCGTTATGTTAATAAATCGTTTATATGCTAACACACATGAAAGTCCTTAGACCTTTTTTAATGGTACAATTTACTTTTTGTGTGATTTAAAAATTTAATTAAAATGTTTTTTTTTGGAGATGACTAAAATGTCTCGGTGACTTGTATTCAACTATTCAAGTAATGTACATGTTTTTATTATACACAACTATTTCAATTATTTGCATATCTGAAACGGTGACGTGCTAACAACCACACTGCCATTTTAGTGGATAGTTAACAAAGAGCTAATCCAATGAAAACCAAATCATGGATCAAACTGCAATCTAGCGAGAAATAAAACAATATAATGTTAGTGAATGTAACAGACAAGCGATGCGTCTTCTCCTTAACGTGGTTTTCAAACCCTTGTCTTTGTTGGTTATCTCCTTATTAAATAGTGTTAATCCCAAAATTAATCAAATATGATGATAAAACATTCATACCCCAAGTTTGAAGTATGAATTAGTGGAAAAAAAAAGAAAACTATACAAGATAAAGCCCAAATAACTTTTGAAAATCCGAAACCCAACCCTAAATGGTATCAAGAGAAGATTTTTTTTCTAATAAAAATTATATTTGAACTTGCATTAGTGAAAAAGGTAGAAATCTGGAACATAAATTATTTCTTTGAACATTTCGAAACATTGAATTATTTAAGAACCAACATCTGATATAATTGTTGCACAAAGACAATACAGTCAGAACTTTTTTTTTATCAATCTATTACAAAATAGTTATGAAAATGATATTGTATAATTATCTACTATTGTGTACTCAATTCTTTTGAAAAAGAGTTATGACTAATGACTAGCAAGTAAATGCTCATTGGTTGAAATCTACAATTTTACAAAGTGGGGTGAAATCAGAAGAAAGTTTAGTACACTAAGATTTAAGACAATCATTGACATTAATGATCGTTATATAAACTTGACCAAGACACCTCTTATGAAAGTAAGTTAAAGCTCTTATTATTTTATTTTTTTGCTAAATAGCTCTTATTTTGTTAATATGCTGAAACTATTGTTAGCTTAATCATTTCCAACTTCTGAACAAATGAAAAATTAAAATCTTGAAGATGAAAGAAATGTTGGTGCCACGGATGTCTTGATCTATGATCACCATTTTGAGAAACATGTTAAAAAACATTACCGGATATAATTTATCTGTTTTTTCTGTTAACATTTACTTTTAAAATGTCTATTTCTTTTGTAACCAATCTCTTTTACATATAACAAAAAAAATTGGTGATCCATTAATCTTGGTGATCCATTAATCTTGGTGATCCATGAGGATGAAACTTTGCAGGAGAAAATAAAATAATTCAGAATGTCAATATTGTAGATTTCTTGAAGGTTTGTACATATTTTCTCTTATGTGTGTATTTTTCTTAAACAAACACAACTCATGTAGTCAATGACTAAACAAAGCATGAGGGCATGAGTCCACTAGGATAAAACATTTTAATGGAATGTCATCTTATATAAAAGTCTTTAATGCTTAAAAACATTTTATATGTTATAAAAATTGATGTTATTAACATGATATATATGTATATATTAAAATATATATACTAACTATAAGTAGATAATTTTTTGTCTCTTCACTTTGTTTTTCTTTAAAGCTCCGATAATGTCAGGCCCGTGCTCTAGACCTATGTTTCTAATTACCGTGTTGTGCTTGTAGGCCTGAAGGAGGACGTTGAAAACGGTATATTGTTTAATGGACCTTGCTAAAACTCGACCCATTATAGTATACACCCACCCGCACAATGGGAATCTTTAGAGAGGAATCTTAAAAAAAAAAAAAAATTAAACAATCAGTGGATCCTACAAAATTTAAGAATTCAATCCTTAAAATCTCTAAATAAAAACTCTTTTTAGTGAATTTTTGTACTATTTACGGATGACATTTAACGATCCGCGATTGATTGGTATTTTATTTATTTTTATCACCATTGGAGCTGCTACATAGCTGACGATAACGTAGCATGCATGGTTCATGTTTGGCGAATGGATTTGTGAATTTCGACTTTGTTGTAAATAACACTACACATGCGTAAATAGGACCGTCTCGATCGATTATATTATATGGTATTGGTAGTGATCCACGCGTTGATCACCAAACTAATTATTCCGGTTCAATAATTAACTTGGTCTTATGACTGAAGAAATCTCAATCGGAAAATTTAAAATTCGGTTAGACTATTTTTACGGATATCCGAAAACTCAATTTCAAACCAGCAAAAACGTATTACAAAACATTATATTTCTTTTGAAAGTTTATCGAGATCGTTTTCTTCTAGCCTAATATATAATTTCTTCGTAATGAGCTTTTCTGCAACGTCCTCAATTGCCTTGGGCGGTGGATCCCCTGAGGCTTCTCCTGCCAAAATCACCTCAAAGCGTCCAAAATGTGATCTATGATTTTCTATCTCCAAACACTAATACATTTTTTTTTTCATTTTCTGGTTAATTTTCATATTTTGTTATCTGCTGATCTGATAAATGTGTGCTTTGTGATCATACCTAGTTTTCTGAAATGTTTTTTTTTTCTTCATTTTCCACCTTTATTTGTTGTAATTGATCAATCCTTCTATGTGTTTCTCTCGATAGGAATTTATGTGCGCATAGAAATGAATGTCAGAAACTCAGATTCTTTGATTGAGATGTTGCTAGGCTAATAAATGGATTTTTTTCATTGTGTAGACATATATAGGGAAAAATTTAGATTAGTGATATCTTAATCTAGTACTAGAAGTTATACACAATGGCTGTTTGTATTTTCTCATTACTTTGGTATGTTTAAAAATCCATCTCATGTGAAACTTTGACAAGTTGTAGCTTAAACCCATTTCTTGTTTGTTAGATTATCTCCCAGCAAATCAAACTGTACATGTGATACCATTTTATATTTCTCCTCTTATAACGATAAGTTTCTTATATTTGTAAACTAGAAACCTAATCTGTTGGCCAACATTTTCTTTTTTTCATCAGATTCAAGATTTACACAACAGGAGCTTCCAGCATGCAAACCAATTCTTACTCCAAAATGGGTAAAGCTTCAACAACTCATGTAAACATTCTTAGGAACACATTTTTCAATGTTTACTATTGTTAATTTTTGACTTTTGCAGGTGATTCTTACTTTTCTTGTCTCGGGGGTTGTCTTTGTTCCTCTCGGAGCGATTTGCCTATTTGCTTCTCAGGGTGTATGTTTCTAATTCTACGTATTTTCTCACTTTCCAGCTACATTTATTTATGATTGTGAATATATTTGTTTTGTTTACAAGGTCACAGAGATTATTGATCGATGTATATTTATGATTGTGAATATATTTTTTTTGTTTACAAGGTCATAGAGATCATTGATCAATATGACACAGACTGCATTCCATTATCCTCTAGAGACAACAAAGTCAAGTACATACAGGGATTAGAAGATAAAAGGTGTAACAGAACAATAACGGTAGATATTCACCATCTTTATCTCTTGGTATATAGTTTTTCTTCATTACCTTTCATAACGTTCTTTTATTTTTATCAATATGATAGGTTACAAAAACTATGAAGAATCCTGTCTATGTATATTACCAGCTTGAGAACTTTTACCAAAATCATCGGCGGTAACATTTCACTCGTGTTTGTGATTTTCCATTGAAACTAGCAGTACCATCTTTTGAGCATGTGGAACATGACTTCAATAAAAATGAAATTATCATAAGAAATTTAAAATGGTAATGTTTTAATTTTTTTTTGATGATTATGAAAAGCGCAGGTATGTGAAAAGTCGACAAGATGGACAATTGAGAAATCCAAAGGATGAACACGATGTGAAATCATGTGCGCCAGAGGATATTGTAGGTGGTGAACCTATTGTTCCTTGTGGTCTTGTTGCTTGGAGTTTGTTCAATGACACTTATGACTTCACTAGAAACAACCAAAAACTATCTGTCAATAAGAAAGACATCTCATGGAAAAGCGACAGAGATTCAAAGTTTGGTAAAAACGTCTTCCCAAAAAATTTCCAGAAAGGTTCTCCCATTGGCGGTAAAACTCTTGATCCAAAGATTCCAGTAAGTCTTTTTTGTTTTGTTTTTTTTCAAGTCTCAAAGAATCTTACATCTGAAAGCAAGATAAGGTCTATTTGATCAAAGAAAGCAATGATATTGTTAAAAAAAATTAAAAAATGTTTTTGACAGTTGAGTGAGCAAGAAGACTTGATAGTGTGGATGAGAACTGCAGCTCTACCAATATTTAGAAAGCTGTATGGTAAAATAGACACTGATCTTGAAGCTGGAGATACCATAAACGTGTTGTTGCAGAACAACTATAACACTTATAGTTTCAATGGTAAGAAGAAGCTTGTGCTGTCTACCACTAGCTGGCTTGGTGGAAGAAATGATTTTCTTGGGATTGCTTACTTAACTGTTGGTAGTATATGCTTGTCCTTGGCTGTCTTCTTCTCGGTCTTGTATCTAGCAAAGCCAAGGTACATTCTCTCCAAAACAATGCATAGAGAATCTTTAAGACTACATCACCAAAACTAGATATGTTGTTTATGAATCTAAATGTTATGTATTATTAATATTTGGGTTTCAGGCAACTGGGAGACCCATCGTACTTGTCATGGAACAGGAGTGCTGGAGGTGGACGATGATATAGTTGTTTTGTTATCTGCCACATACTTCCCAACAATTTTTTATTTTTTTGTTTCTTTGTGTTTGAATACAAAACTGAACACACGATTCAACTATTCAAGATTACACCATATATTAAGGGAGAAAAGTTTTTTTTTGTCGACAGAGACACTACTTGTCTACTTGTGCATGATTACATAAGAAAGTAAACACATGGAAAGCTAAAATGATTTCTTTTCGTAAGAAACCAG
Organism: Sinapis alba; assembly: GCA_012274485.2. NCBI lineage: Eukaryota > Viridiplantae > Streptophyta > Magnoliopsida > Brassicales > Brassicaceae > Sinapis > Sinapis alba. Next base: position 185,024 of record MU105910.1, on the reverse strand, counting down.
TCCATGGATTCCACCTTCAATCTGTGCTGCACCGGTACGAGCCTATTCAAAACCATAAAACGTAAACACTAAGAGCATGTCCATTGGGAGGATTCTTAGGGAGATGTTCTTAGCGGAAGTTAAGAACCAATGGACAATGCTCTAAAATCAAAATGGCAAAACTCCTGCAAAGCTTTAAGATAGTTATAAATAGTGTCGCACGTCGAGTCTAAGGACGTTTTCTCTCAAGACCTTGTGAGCGGATTGCAAAGAGGAAGCACCAAGATCTTGGAAACCTTGCTTCACCGCATGCATTGTGTAAGGTATAAACTTCAACACAGAGCCTTTATCCGCGACTGTTCCAACCACTCCTTGTGCAATCTTGAGTTTTGCAGTATCTTTCAAGTATCTCTGGTCGCTTCCTTTAGTCATCGCTTCTAATGAACCCATGCCTCTGTATTTCTTCACCCTCCTACCATTCTTTGAATTAAACATAAAACAAACCAAAATCATTTGAGGCAAAGATATCACTGGAAGTTGGTTAGAATCACTATTCAACATAGGAAGTTCTGTGCAAGCAATTACTCGATATTCATAAGCTCCAGGAGCCTCAGTGCTTCCAGCTAGAAAGCTTCCCATCATCACAGTTGATGCTCCAAGGACTAGAGCCTTGACAATGTGACCTGAATTTAATTTTAAAATACCTAAACTAACTAGAAAGTATTCAAATTAATAAATTAAATAAATTACAAAAAGTGAAAGTACTCTAAATATCTAAATTATTTTAATATATATAAAAATAATATATTTAATTAATTTTTGAATATTTTCAGATCCATTTTGATTTGGATTGTACTCAAATCCAAAAGTACTTAGCTCTTAAATCCTTTTTAAATAACTTTTTATAACGGTTAAATCCTTTTTATAGCTCTTAGTTTTTTTTTCAGTTCAGATTAAGGTTTAAACTTCAGTTTGATAAAAATGCTGAGGCCTAACAACAGACTTGAAAAAAAAAATTCATTCGGTTCCATACAGACAACACGTGAAGAGAACATAAACTAAAAGAACTATCTTCTTTAACACTAGAAGATTACTTAACTTATCAATCTTTTTCTGCTCTGTGTGTTTTCCTACAAAGCTCAAAATCTAATTACACTTGTGTTCAGGACGATGCGTGAACTCAAAGTCTATGTGAACAAAAGCTCGTTCCACCTCACCAAGTTGCTCGAGCTTCTCCTGAAGCGTCTCCCCGATGTTATGAGCCTCTTGCAGTCTCATGTCCTCTGGCAAAACAATGTCCACCTCTACAAAGTAGTGTGTCCCAAAAGTGTAGGCTCTAACCGTGTCAATATGCTTGATTTGTTCGTGGTGGTTCCATATCAAGAATGTCAGTTTAGTCAAGAACTCTGGCGGTGCAGAGCGTCCTATCAACGAATGGACGTTCTCTAGTACCGTTCTTGCCCATGTTCCTATGGTGTACAAAGCAATCTGCAACCATAAAAAGAAAAAAAAAAAACGTTATTGTAATCCCACACAAGACATTTCTTGATCATTTTAGACTCTAAAGTTACAGAGTTTTTTACTTACAAGTATAGCACCAGAGGGATCAATCCACCAGTAGAATTTGACAGCCAAGACGGCTGTTGCTAAGCCTATTGAATTGGTCACAACGTCAAAGAAGTGATCCTGAGCGTATGCTCTAACTATTTCATTCTGAAATCCTCTGCAGTAAAGCATTAGTAAGAACTTAACGATGGTGACAGAGACCATGATCCCAATCATCCATTTCTCCTCTGTGCTATTCATATGAATACCATTCTGTAACAAAGAAAGATGGAATTGGTTAGATACATCAAAATAACCGATGGAGGCAGTTACCGGGAAGAAAACATTTTGATGTTACCTTGGAGACTAGTTGCCTTCCTGATTCTAGCAAAACTTGCAGTCCAAGAGTTGCCATCACGGAAGCAAACACAATGATGCCCTGTTAATATCAAACATTATAAGCTCATGCAGAAACACAAAGAAAGTAGGTATAGTTTCTTGTGAGACAAGTAAAAAACTGGTCACTGGTGAATCAGTACGTAAAGCAAACAAAGAGTTTACTAGACAGAAGATCATACCACAGGCTGCATACGTCGTTTGCCTATAGGATAATGAAAGTGGTTTGGTTTGCTCATGGCATTAGCAGTAAACCAAAGAATAAAACCAGACAAAAGATCCAAGAGAGAGTCCAGAGTTGAAGCAATCACAGCCATGGATCTACTCTCCATAGAGGCGTAAACCTTTGCCACAAAGAGCACCAAGTTTGTAGCGTTCGAGATGTGAACCGCCAGTCTCTCACTCTTTGCTAGCTTCTTCATTTCTTCCTATTGACACCAGAAAAAGATTGAGGATGCATTAAGGATAAAAGGACTAAGGAGACATATAAAGATAGAGCCGGACCTCAGTAGGAGCTCCAGATGCAAAACCGGTTTCATGGATAGTCTCCATCTCGTTGAAGCCCTCAAGGAGCCTCTCTTGCTTTTTGTAGTATTCAGAGACTTTGCGTTCCTTTCCTGCATTGACACAAGAGAGGATGGTTTAATGGTTTTAATCAGCAGTTTCCAAATCATTAATTCTACAAGGCGTTACTTAAACCTCTGTAGAGAATCTGATTCAGCATCCACATAATTTTAAAACAAAGAATCTGGCATATACAAACTCCAAAAGAGATGCTTAAGATTCTATTAAAAAGCTTGATAACTTTGAATCAATAAAAAAAAAAAAAAACAATTCTCTTTTTAAATTTTTATCACAAAATAGCCATCGAAAAATAAAATGATCAAAATGATTTTTTTTTGAAATTCTGAATATATATATATATTTTTTTTTTTTTGAAATTTGAAACCACATCCTCAAACCCGCGCTTTAACTCTAAACCCTAAGTCTAAATTAGTTAACCTAGAAATATAAATGCATATAAATGCATTTTTTAGTCTTTAATAAAATCTATTTTGATTATTTTTTTCTTTAAAAACTATATTTGTGAAAAACAAACTAAAAAAACTATAGAATTTTTCAAGAAAAAGTTTAATATTTCCTTGAATCAATCAATAGAAAGTGCATTAATCAGAATATAATTCTAGTTTTCTATAGTTGGAAGTACAAATGATCTCGGCTAATTTATTTTCTGAACGATTAATATCTCACAGATGAATGTGTGACACTTTATATATACAATCCAACAAGTACACATTTGCTTAATTACTTTTGTGTGTTCATGCACGTGATTAAGTTCATATAACTAACAAACTCATGTTCGATGATCCACACGAAACTGAATGAGCACAGATCACGAGAACAGAGAAAAAAACTGAAACACGAAGAACAGAACTCACTAGGAGTTCGGAAGTAGCGAGAGAAGCGAGTACGACCGTCGTGACGGCCGGTGGACGAAGGAAGTCGAAAAGTCTCGAGGCTGAGACGCCACGACGTTGAAAGCGGCGGCGGCGGCGCATCGTCGTCGGTAGGTAAAAGCTCGACACTGTATTCATCAGCCTTACTGGTTATATGCTCCGTCGCCATTCTCCAGTCACTCTGATCTGAGTTTTTTCAAATTCAAAAAACCACAAAAGGAAAGATAGTTATTGGGAAGTTGTGAGAGAGAAATAAAGATTTGTTATATGAAGAGAGAATATAGGAAGTTGTGTATACGAGTAGCACACAACTCTCTCTATATTATTACGAGAGAAAAAGGTTAATATCAATCAAACAAAATGTCATTTTACACATTTATTTTTGGTGTTTAATCATTAATGTATAAAACAATATTTATTTTACAAGAATAAATTTTTTTTTTCTTCTTAATATATGCACACACTTGGTCAAGAAATACTCGTTAGTATTTACAAACCTACTCTAATTAGAGAATTTGAGTTGAATTGGTAATAAGTTACGGGTTATTGCCATAGTGTTGAATTGGTATAAAATATATTAGCATGACTGCTATTTAATTTACGTTACGTTAGTTAAAAAACGCATAGTGATATCCCTTATTCAAGATACACGAATTACATTTTGTCTTTTGTTTTGAAAAATGTGCAAGTAATGTGAAATTAATCGTTATAAAAAATTCATGAGGATGCGTATATATGTCGTTGAGTTGACGAACTAGGTGGTCACTGGTTACACAAAAGGCATGGTCCAAAGAAACCGCACCAAAACTTACACTAGACTTTCTTCATTTAAAAGAAGGAAAAAAGTTTTTTTTTTAAAAAAACAACCATATAAAATAAAGTTTTTTTTTGTGTGTGGATTATGAGAAAGACTGAATGATTAATTAAATTTGAGATCAAAGTCGTTTCCCACGATTGCAAAAAGCTTTTGTCCCGTATGCCTTTTGTTAAGTTGTTAACTCAAACTTTTCTACTTTATGCCCTCATTTTCTCCGAGTGGTTTTCTTTATGTAACATCGTGTTATTAACAAAAATCCCATAAATCCATATATCAATTTGTGTCTGCTATTTTTTTCCTGAAAGTGGATGCGATGTCACTTCATCACTTATTTATTCGGTTCACAGTTAATCAATAAATTCTCTTAATTATTGTATTAAACTAAAAACACTGCTAATTATCGTCACAATCTCAGAGCCACATTCCTGTGTACTTATGGATGTTTCACACTCACTTAATTTCGATTATCCACAGGCCAATCCTGTGAGATTTTTGAAGTTATAGGTGATTTATTAAAGTTTCAATAAAAATTGCTAAACATTGGTCTCATCTTGACAATTGTGAATTAACTTTCAACATAGATATAAATATCCAACGTATAACGGGATATTCATATGCTAATTTTGAAAGATTAGTGCAGCCTCTTGTTTGTGTTGTTGGTGATATAGTGAGTATGCAGTTTGTGAAGTGTCATGAACGATGCTGGGAAACACATAGGAATACTCGGAGTGGGCTACTCAACTGCTTCCTAGTTCGCGTAAGTTCATTTTCTCTGGAAGTCTCATTATAATATCTGATAAAACATCAAATCCAAATGTAGCTGTTTTCTGAATGCAAGGGAGCTAGGATATCCAGCGCACAGAGTCGATTCAGCACATGATCTAACCAAACCGTTTGTATCTATGTACTTTGGTGTAGCCTATTTGGTTTGGTTATCCGAATATGAAGGATGGTAAGCCTCACACTTCAAACGCTCTAAGTCACATACATTTGTATAATTGTATTTGTTTTAACTATGCGTAGAGAGAAGTAATCAGTTCATTGTGCAAGCTTATATCAAAGGTCCCGAGCACGTTGATCTTGAGGCACCACAAGTCCACTTTGGCTCAAGTTAGAGCAAGCTCTGAGTTACTATATATGAAGAGTCCAAGATGTATAAATGTTCATAAACGCATCAATTTTTGTTTAGAAACAAAAAAAAAATCTGATATTGATAGTTCTTTGTTTCATGATGAGACCATCGTTTATACGTACATAAACTTATGGTGAAGATTAGTTTGGATTCGTCTGTTTGTAACTCAATGTTTTTTTCTGCTGATTCTTTGTTTTCTTTTTCTTTTTCATTATTCTGTCTTTGTTATAATAAATGAAAATATAATAGAATAACAGATAACAAATGCAATAAAATAAACAATACAGAAATTTTATGCAGTTCATTGAATTGACTACGTTTTAAAAAAAGAAGAATATTACTAAATATTTTTTTTTAAAATTGTAAAATCATAAGAATTTTTTTAATAAACTGTAAAATCATAATGTATAAATAAATAGAGTTTTTTAAAATGTATAAAGTAACTGAACTGTTTATTCAAAGGGATAAGAAATAGTTTTGAAATGGGTTTAACCAGCAAACAATGGTGGACAATTTGTTAGAATTTTTTTAATTTTACCACAAATTTGATGCCACTTTGAAATTTACCATTAATAAATAATTATTTTTTATAAATATTTTAAATTTATGATAAAAATACGTTAAATTATTTTTTTAAAAATATTTATAAACTCAATCTAATCCATTAATACCAAACCTGAACAATAATCAATAAAATCTAAACTTATATGTAAATTTTTAATGGAAGATATTTTTGAAAATTGATATTTAATTTGTAATATTTTTAACAATTTCTCCGGTTTGTTTAATAAAACAAGTCCATGATTTGGGTAACTTGATCTCAGTAAACTGCTATAGACCAAATATTAAATCCGGTTTAATATCCAGGTTCAGCTGAACCGGATTTGAACACCCCTAGTTCACGCGTCTATAAATAAATCCAAGAACAATCTAAACGGCGGCTTGACGTATTTCTTCGACTGTTGTTTATCTCCGGCGAAAAACTCTTCTCAAAGCTCTACACTTTCTCTTCTGATCCAACGAGAATGGAGGAACCCACGTCGTCGTCGGAAGGTGGCATCACCATCATAGCTAAACCACGCAGAAACCCTAAAACCCTTCCCCAAACCCAACCCCAGAAACTCGATTCCGCTCCTCAGTTCGAGAAATTCACAAGCTCCGACGACACCACAACCGCCGCGAGCTTCGAAGCCCTCGGATTATCCCAATGGGCAGCTGACACGTGCAAGGAGCTTGGCATGCTTAAACCCACTCCAGTCCAGACTCACTGCGTGCCCAAGATACTAGCCGGACGAGACGTTTTGGGGCTCGCTCAAACCGGTAGCGGTAAAACGGCGGCGTTTGCTCTGCCTATACTTAACCGTCTCGCTGAAGATCCGTACGGAGTGTTCGCCCTTGTGGTGACGCCTACAAGAGAGCTGGCTTTCCAGCTCGCTGAGCAGTTTAAGGCGTTGGGTTCGTGTTTGAATCTGCGTTGCACTGTGGTTGTGGGAGGGATGGATATGCTGACGCAAACGAGAAGCTTGATTTCACGGCCTCATGTTGTGATCACTACTCCTGGGAGGATAAAGGTTTTGCTTGAGAACAATCCAGATGTTCCTCCAGTCTTTTCTAGAACCAAGGTATGTATATGAAGTTTCCACCTTTCTTACTCCAATCAATCAAAGTTGCAGCCTTTTGATTAGTCCTAGTGTTTTTATGTGTTTTGTTTGATTAGTTCTTAGTGTTTTTTGTGTGTGTTTTGTTTGATTAGTTCAAAGTTGCAGCCTTTTGGTTAGTCTTAGTGTTTTTTGTGTGTTTTGTTTGATTAGTTCAAAGTTGCAGCCTTTTGATTAGTCTTAGTGTTTTTTGTTTGATTAGTTCTTAGTGTTGGATGAGGCGGATAGAGTTCTTGATGTTGGTTTCCAAGACGAGTTGCGCACTATCTTTAACTGTCTTCCCAAAACTAGACAAACGTTACTCTTCTCCGCTACGATGACAAGTAACTTACAGACTCTGCTTGAGCATTCTTCAAACAAAGCTTATTTCTATGAAGCCTACGAAGGGTTAAAGACAGTTGATACGCTTAAGCAGCAGTACATTTTCTTAGACAGAGATGCGAAAGAGCTGTATCTTGTGCACATCTTGTCGCAAATGGAAGACAAAGAGATTCGATCAGCCATGATTTTTGTCTCCACTTGCAGGTTTCTTATGTTCATAGCTTTACGAGTTCACTCTATTGAGCTGGTGATTCCATTTTGAAGGTTCTGATTAGAGTTGGTTTGTGTGTTTAGAACATGTCAAAGGTTGAGTCTTATGCTTGAAGAGCTCGAAGTGGAGAATGCAGCTTTGCATTCACTGAATTCTCAGTCTTTGCGACTCTCTGCACTAAGCAAATTCAAGTCCGGGAAAGTGCCGATATTGCTTGCTACTGATGTTGCCAGCCGTGGATTGGACATTCCTACTGTTGACCTTGTAATCAATTATGACATTCCAAGGTACCTTCTGTTTATTTTGCGTCTATTCACTGTGCTTTGAAACTTACTGATGTCATGCTTGGCTCGCATCAGATATCCGAGGGATTATGTTCATCGTGTTGGACGTACAGCTAGAGCTGGTAGAGGAGGACTGGCTGTAAGCATTATCACTGAGGTATAGCTGGAAATTCATGGAATTACACGAGCATAGGCTCTTAAGTTTTCTAATCTTTAAATTTCCTTTTGCAGACCGATGTAAACCTTATACATGAAATAGAAGCGGAAGTTGGAAAACAGATGGAACTGTACAATTACAGAGAAATCACTGACAGTTTAGAAGTCACAAAGGTAAGATTTGCTCTGTGTTACATTACAAGTTCTCGTCTTATGTAGTTGGCTTAGTCTTATACAGTATCATTCATACCAGCTGATATCACCATGGTGTTCTAGTATTAGGCTTTAGTCCATCTTCTTATGTACGCAAAGTAAGATCAGTTTTTAGCCACGGGAGATATTTATCCAGGCATTTCAACTTCAAGCAAAGGCATGAGGCTTACTGAATCTGTATCTGCAGGTATCAAAAGCTAAAAGGGTGGCAATGATGAAGATGCTAGACGATGGATTCGAAGACAAGGTCAAAGACCGGAGGAAACTGAAACGTAAAACACTTGCGGATAAAGGGATGTTTAAGAAACGGACCAAAACGAGAAAAGTCACAGAAGAAAACTGATGATTAAAACCATCTTCAAATTTTGTTCTCTTAAGTGCATTTTGATCAACAGAACTCTGAGAATCAATGTTTATTAATGTTCTTACTTTTAGTCTTTGAATTGAATGTTTGCATCCTCAAATCAAATCTTCTGGTAAGAAACAATGTATTAGTCACAAGTTTTTTTTTTCACGTTAGTAAGAACCAATACAATGAGATTACCAATGATGAAGTGCATCTTATGTAACAATTTTTCCACATTAGAATCTGTTGAACAACTTCGACTGTTGATACAAAGCCTCAAACCAATTTTATTACTTAACTTGTTCTTTGGTTTTGGTAAAAGAAAAGGGAAAGGAGAAAAGGGTCAACAAATATCTTCCTCCTGACCCAAACACTTAGAAAGAGTCAAGAAAAAACTATGAAGAAAGACTGTTTTACTTTGAAGCTTTATTGTGAGCTGGTGGTTTGGATTGGTTGGAAGTTGCAGCAGTTGACATTACACGTAAACGACCAGCTATCTCCGTGAAGGATGGCCTTGCCGTCGGAATAGGCGCCCAACATTCCTCCATTAGTATTCTCCAGTCTGAGTCACAGTAACTTGGTATGGTCGGCCTCAATGTGTTGTTCACTATCCCACCTGCATTTGACCGTCAATTTCATGAGTTGTTAAGACACAGACAAAAATAAAATATACAGATAAAGTAACAACCGCAACCGAGTAGAACATAACCTAATTAGAATCTCAGTTTCTTTGAAAATCAGTCAAAGCAAAACTCAAACCGAAACAAAACATTAATCTTATCAAACCGAGCCGAATGGTAATCAGTTTCTATATCAAACCAAAGGGTTGTAGGTCGGTAAAGACGCACCTATTATAGCACCATAGTGCATATTAGCATATGGTTCCTCTCCGGTTAGAATCTCCCACAAGACTATACCAAAAGAGAAGACATCGACCTGCAGGTACAAATGTAATATAACTCAGAAAAGTTCCGTTTCCATTCTTTATATTCACACTATGAAACATTTTTATTTTTTTACCTTCTCTGAAACTTTGCTGCTGCTGCCGTTTAGAAGCTCCGGTGCCATCCATGGAAGGGTTCCACGTACACCACCAGATACCAACGTATTTCTTTTAATTTTCGACAGGCCGAAATCACCAACCTTGTGGAAGAACAGAAGAGTGGAAAAGTATAAAACACGAAGTCTGCTTTTGTTCAAAGACATCATGTGAATGAAGTTTTCACCTTGCAGATAGGGCGAGAAGGATCTTTGAGGTTCACAAGTAAGTTGTCACACTTCAAATCGAAGTGAACAATGTTTTTGGCGTGCAAATATTCCATTCCAAATGCAGCGTCCATAGCAATGATTAGTCTCTTACGGCGATCCAGGTGTCTGGAAACATAAGAATGAAACAGCAAGGATTCTTTAACCGTTCATCAGATAGGAAAACGCAGATATGTTACAAGAGAGAGATTTGTACCTATCTTTCCTGAGTAGAACATGTCTTAGAGAACCATCAACCATGTACTCTGTTACAGTAGCCAATGTTCCACCAGGTCCATCTTTCACAACACCATAAAATGCAACCACATTTGGATGATGAAGCTTTGAAAGAATCCCAGCTTCTCCCCAGAATTCACCAGTCTAGGAAACAATAAACAGGGATTCATAAGCATCTCACGACAACTAATGTTACAAGTCTTATCAATGCAGAAACACTCACTAATCTCTCTTGTTCAGATGATCGACCAGCAAAGCAACTCTTCTTTATCCTCTTGATGGCAACATCTGATCCTCTCCATTTCCCATGATACACTGTACCAAACGTGCCAGAACCAAGTTCCTTTAGCTCCTCTAGATCATCATTCATAATGATCTACAAACAATTAAGAACAAAAAAAAACAGACCACTGTTAGAACCAGATAATTAACTTTTAATGACAAACAGACGAATAGAAGACTAAATGTAAGCACGCTGCTTAAACTTAATGTTTGATTCTTTCTAAAACACTTAACACAGATCCTTTCTTCAAATGCAAAGTAAGTAAAATTTCTATCAGGTCTAAGATTTTAAAGTCCAATCATACCTGTAAGTCATTTGTATCGTAATCTGCTGAAGACGAACCAAGTGGAGGAACAGCATTCCTTGTTTCTTTCTTTTCATCCTACAAGTAATCATCCCCATTAGTACATTCTCGTTTTGGAATCATGAAATAAGAAACTTATTACCTCATGTCCACTATCTGGCGTCCTTAGATTCTCAACCATAGCACCAAACTCCTCACTCTCTGTGACCTTCATCTGTGCATCCTCGTTTGTGCCAGCTTGACCTAAATTCTTCTGAGGATCAACACGGTTCTCTGTTGAAATGCCATCTCTGGCCACTGGAGCGACGTGATGCAACTTGGTGATCCCTCCGCTATCTTCCATGTCAGATGGAAAGCCAGGGGGAACATCTCTTTCACTGAACTGTTCATCAGCCAGTTTCCGGAAATAAGACCAATTCTTAGGATCATGATTCTCTACATTCAAACTAACACCGGCACCATCATGCTGATATGCATTGACCCCGCCTGGTGGCACGTCTTCAGAGAGTGCCTTTGCAAACATTTCAGAAAGGAAGTCCTGAGGAAACCGATCATTGATGTCTATCACAACACCTGAGGAAGCTTGATCTTCAGGAATAACATGACTGGTGGCTGTGTCTATATGGCTAAGATTATGAGCTTCAGTCTCAATACCTCCACCATTGACCAATTTGTTCTTGTTGGCAGCGTCAGGGTTTAAAATCTTTTGCTCATTCGATGCCCCAACTTTTTCAGAGATTGTTTCATTAACAATATGGGAAGAAGCTTCATGTGATTTACCCTCTCCTTGTTTTGCAGGATCTTGCAGCCCAGTGTTGGCTTGTGAATGAGACATTAAGAACTGAGAGCCTATCGAATCATCAGACTTTGACAAGCGGTTTAGCATTTCTAACTGTTCACGTGGTATCCTCTCAGAACGGTATACCCTCCGTGTGGGTGGTAAAGGTTCCGAGTAATCAAGATCGATTAAATTTGACTCAGAGTCAGTTTGAGCAAGACCACTTGATGTCGAAAGCTGATCATCCTCACCGGATACAGGAACCTGCTCACGAACAACAGCATCACGGTATGTAGCAGGAGGCTTCACAGGAGTGTTCTGTCGTGGATCTCTTCTTGGGGGCAACATATGGTTAGCATCCTGGCTAGGTACAGTTGCAGAAACTGATGGCTCCGGAGCTTCGCAGTGATTTTTAACCTCGAGACTATCCACTTGAGGAGGACTCTGGCGAGATTCAGGCTCTATATTCTCACGAACTTTTATCTCAGGTTTTATGTTTAGCTCTCTCCCCTGCACTGCTGCGTTTTGCTGTATGACACTAGGGTGAGGGTATGGCTGTCCTTGGAAAGGTATGGAAACAGAGTAATTGGAAGAACTGTGTTCATGAGGCATTGGAAACTGCTGTCTTTCTTCATAATACTGTGGGTACATTCCATAGGAGCTAGGGGAAACTGATTGTGGATACTGAAGAGTGGAACCTGGGAGAACAGATTGAGGATACTGAAGAGAGGGGCTTGGCAGAATGGACTGGGCATACTGAAGAGTAGAGCTCGGCGGAACAGCTTGCTGAAACTGGAACGCAGCACTGTGTGGGATAGATTGAGGATACTGTAGCAATGAGCTTTGTGGTGCAGAGTCAGAATACTGTATAGAGGATGGTAACTGCGTAGGGGCAACACCGTTGGTGTTGCTAACATCCAGCTCAGCTAAGTTGTTTGCAGAAAAGCTGTCTAATCCATTAACAGTTGAGTTGCTTCTTGATCCAATGTCCATATCATTCACAGCTACAACATACTGAAACTCAGAGTCAACATCATTCTGCTTAACCCCCAAAAGAGAACCATCCAAATCAGTGACAGAGAACAGAAACATTCTAAGCTTCTGCGAACCCCCACGGTTCTCCATCTCATTATACTCCTCCATCATGTTCTGGAGATCTTCATCACACGTTACAGACACCAAGGCGTCAAGATCTTCCCCAGGAAGCTGATACTTGACAACATGCGTCCGGTAGTAGATTTCAAGAACCTTTTGCCTGAGCTCCTGCCAAGATATGTCCCTTCTTATGGAAATAATGTGCGTTTCACCTCCAACGTATCTAAGCTTTGAATCACCTGGACGTGGGAGTATTTTCCCACCAAAGCTACAAAGGACTTTAACCTTTGCTGTAACACTACCTGAGGCTGAAGAAGATGCATACCCATGAAAGTTTCCTAAACTTGTATCTTGACATAACGAAGTTTCTGGTGCTGACTGTATATGCCCAAGTTTATTACCAAACTCATGAAGCGGGAAGTTTGCTCTCTCATACTCCCTCATCCCATTTCCCACCATGTCACCACCAGCTGCATTGGGGTTTGCAGACCTTTGAGAAATCACTCGATCACGCAGAAACTCGAGAGAGAACTCCTCTCCTGTTTGTATGGAGTAATGAAGACCCGGCTTAACATCTGAAGTATTAGAATTGAGAGGCCGAGCATTTGCACTCGTGGTGCCTGTTTGATCAGGATTAAACGCTTGAGGTTGAGGGAGAGAGTCATTCACATATCCAGGTTCCATAGGGTGTTGTTGGAACGGATGCTGTTGTCTGTTTCTATCCATCGCAACAAAGACAACAACAGTCCTTCAAATTGTTCTACTTGCAAGAAGAATCTTGCATACTTGACTATAATGAACACACCAAAACTACTGAGATGCCAATTTGCTTCAGAGACTGCAGAACCTTGAAATAACAAGCTGCAATGAAGACATCTAATAAAAGTTTAGAAGCTTTGAATCCTCTTAAATAATAATAAAAAAATGGCATAACCAGGAGGTCCATCAGACAGATTCAACTGTGGATGAATAATTAGACAAGAAAACTCCAAAAGCATGCTTTTTTAAATCTAAAAGTGGAAACCTTTCATCTATTAATCCAAAACCTCAAATAGAAAACCCACAAGACATAGTAAATTAACAAAGGCAGCTGCTTTCAGAATAAGAAATGAAAGAAGAACACACCACCAAGAAAATAAATGTAGAGATTTGACCTGTGCGGTGGGAAAACTTAAAGAAGAATTGTGGGAGCTAGCTACAGTCCAACACATCATCTATTTTCATGGAATCTCATGATAAATACATCAAAGAACCCTAAACGTCTTTCTTCTTCTTCTTCTTCTTTTGTTTTCTCTCACTTAGCTTTCCTAGTTTCTTACTCAATGAAAGGAAAACCCTTTACAAATTTACCAAATGGTCAGAGACTTTTGTAATGAGAGAATGGAAAAAATATTTTAGTGTTAAAGATTTAACTTAACTCCGTCTGACTCGGTTTCTAAAACCAGAAGAAATGTGAACCGTACATCTTTCGGAAATAGACGGCCAGGATGATAGAATAAGATCGGTGGAGTATGGCATCAAGTTGAGTCAGTCCCGTAGCTTAGGTTATACGGTTTGCATTAAATGTGCACTCTCATTTTCATCAGATCCTAAACTTAATAATAACCAACGTGGCCATACTCTTTTATATCATTTTCTTTATAAATATTCTCTTTTGATTATCTCAAGTAATGTTTTTTTCTTTCCTTTATTATAACTGTCAATGTACAGTTTTATAAAGTCTGATTAATATGGATTTCATATGAATACGCAGTTTCTTGTTTTGTAAATTTCATTAATAATAAACCTAAATAATAAAGAATAACTAAACATTATCTGACCATGACTTGAAAACTTGTATGTTTGCAGCCTAACAAATAAGTTATGTTCAACTCTCAAGTATTAAGCCCATCGGGCCTTACACAAATAAGTTATGTTTCAAAAAAAACCCCACTATAATAGAGATTTTTTTTAAAAAATAAAAATTTATGTTGTGAATTATTTGGTGTTGAATAGATTTAATAAGTTGAATAAAAAGAAAGTGATGACCACCAATGATACATGTCATTTTTTGAAATTTTTTGATATTTTTATATTTTCTTAGTTATTTAAAATTAATATTTTCATTATAAATTAAATAATTTATTTTTATTTCTTATACAAAATTATCATTTAAAATTATTCATAAATAGAGACTATGTTTATTTAATTTGAATATCAAAATTATTAATTATTAATTAGTAAAATAGAGTATTGAATTTTGTTAAATAAAATTATTGTAATATGTAAAATTTGAATGTGTGTTAAATTATAAGGTGGAAGAAAAAAAAACAGATGTAAAGTGTTAAAAATGTGATTGAAAGTGTTAAATTTAGAAATAATTATACATAGTTAACATATAAGTTTTTGTCAACTCTCAAATTTAAGCCCATTGAGCCTACACATCGTATAAGCCCTGAATGTGATGCGGCGTTGCTTGTTAGTAGAAATGTGGAAGCCGGATCGGTATTATGATTGGGTCAAAAGTCAGACCGGTCCAACAAGTTCAACCAAGTTTAAATTATAATCTGATTTTAAATTAAATAATTATATATGTATAAAATTATTTTAAATAAAAAAATATATCATTGTTAAAATCTAAAATCATATGAAAATAAAATTAAAACATCAAAATAATATAAAAATATGATAAAAACTAATTTATTTATATCAATATTTAAAAATTAATTTATTTTAATGATTTTTTTTTTTTTAAATTATATATATTTTTTTTTTAACTTCAAGTTTTAATATCAACTAAGTTACCGATTTTATCGAGTTTTAATGGTTTTTGATTGGATTTGCCGGTTTAACTTAAATCCGGTTTTTAGCACAATCCGAAACTAATTTAAAAAGCGAGTCACGGTCCGACCGTTCAACTGGCCGTTCCGGTTTTCAAAACAGTGCGTGGAAGTCAACGAAAAGGAAACTGAGCATCTTCTTCGTCTGTTTGATGGTGATGGAACCAACAGCGCGGCTCAGCATGAATGTTACACATGTGACAACTAAGAGAACATTATCCTCTCTAATTTTTATGATTATATCTACGGTTCTGAACGCACTCTGCTTATATATTATAGGCAAAATTCATATAAGTCAAAGTCTTCGATGATATGTAATCATGCAGCAAAACAAAATAAAAGCGGTTGAATCTTTGACTTATTTTTGTTTGTAATTCCCATCATATCTTTTTCTGGTTATGTATTGTTCTTCTATGGAGCCCACTGTGATTCACACGGTTCAAAGTCTTCGTTATGTTAACTATGGTTGCTTACATGATTGACTAGTTAAAGCAGTTGAAATAAAGCACAAGAGAAGGCACACTACCTTCTTTGTTTGTGTGTGTGTTAGAGAGAGAGAGAGGTGTACATGAACCTTGTCCTTAAGATTTGTGAGAGAAATAGAGAGAATGGATTGTGATCTGAAACATTTCTTTCTTGTATTGTTTCTGATTCAAATCCATGGATACATAGTTGCTTCTGCTTTCCCTCTTGCATTCCCTGTTGTACTACCTAACTGCAGAGAGCAGTGCTACCGTGCTGATGTTCATATTCCTTACCCTTTTGGGATAGGCAAAGGTTGTTACAAGAACAAATGGTTTGAGGTTGTCTGCAACCACTCATCATTCCCCTCTTTTCCTTTCCTCCCAAGCATCGGACTAGAAGTTAATTCGTTTTCCCTTACAGATGACTTTCTCTATGAGGGGCGTTCTTACAAGAGCAACATGTTTCAGATTCAGAGTCCACGGAAGACTTCAGGCTGTACCTTTGGAGGAAAAGATCTGCCATCTTTGAATCTAACAGGGAGTCCATTTTTCATATCTGACAATAACAAGTTCACAGCTGTTGGATGTAACATCAAAGCCATGATGGTAGGCACAGGGCCGCAGATTGTTGGATGTGAGGCGAGATGTGGGAAAGAGAATCGGTATTACAAAGATGCTGACAAGAGCTGTGTCGGATACAAATGCTGCCAGACCAAAATACCGCCTGGTCTTCAAGTGTATGATTCAACCGTGGAGAAACTGCAACCTGGTAAAAACGTATGTCAGATGGCCTACTTGTCACGAGAGGACTTCTCTAAGTACACGCTCACATTACCTGATCTAACAGAGAGTGTTACTCTGACCATGGATCTGGAATGGCGTCTTGAAGCTCCTCCCAACATCGTTCCAAAGAGTTCACAATGTGAGATTAGTACAAGCGTAATCCGCACAGATGATCAGTATAAGTATCAGTGCAGCTGCAAATCTGGTTATGAAGGAAATCCTTATCTACCTGGAGGATGTCAAGGTCTGTATAAGTTTCCTTCTCACTTTGGATAGTTAGCTTTGTGTATAGCTTCTCACTTTGTATTGTTTTGCCCACAGACATTAATGAATGCAAAACTATATATGGGGTGTGTGGAAAGAGCAAGTGTGTGAATGTGCCTGGATCATTCAGATGTGAAAAAACATGGCCAGCCATTCTAGGCAAGTTGTTATTATTATAACTAATGTTTTCTGCATAGTCCCATTGTTTTATAGATTGAACTAAGAGTTCTTCTGCAGGTGGAACTCTAAGCTCTGGATTGTTGCTTTTAGCCGTTGGAACATGGTGGCTATGCAAGGTTAATAAAAAGCAGAAAGCAGACAGACAGAAGAGAAAGTTCTTCAAACGAAATGGAGGTTTGTTATTAGAACAACAAACATTCTCTCTGCAAGGCAGTGTCAATAAAACCAAACTGTTCAGCTCCAATGACCTGGAGAAGGCAACTGACAGATTCAATGCAAGCAGAATACTAGGGCAAGGTGGCCAAGGTACAGTTTACAAAGGGATGCTGGAAGATGGGATGATCGTCGCTGTCAAAAAATCCAAAGCATTGGAAGAAGAGAATCTTGAAGAGTTCATCAATGAGATCATCCTTCTATCTCAGATTAACCACAGAAATGTTGTTGGGATCTTAGGATGTTGTCTTGAGACAGAGGTGCCTATGTTGGTTTATGAGTTCATACCCAACAGAAGCCTTTTCGATCATCTACAAAACCCATCAGAAGACTTCCCAATGACTTGGAAAGTGCGTCTCTGCATCGCCTGTGAAGTAGCTGATGCACTATCCTACCTGCATTCAGCTGCCTCTGTTCCAATATATCACAGAGATGTCAAGTCAACAAATATCTTGTTGGATGAGAAGCACCGCGCCAAAGTATCAGATTTTGGGATTTCGAGATCTGTTGCTATAGATGATACTCACCTGACAACAATAGTGCAAGGAACAGTTGGATATGTAGACCCAGAGTACCTTCAGTCAAGCCACTTCACAGGGAAAAGTGACGTCTACAGCTTTGGAGTTGTGCTCATTGAGCTATTAACTGGAGGAAAACCTGTCTCCGTTCTGAGGCCACAAGAAGTAAGGATGTTGGGAGCTTACTTCCTAGAAGCCATGAGGAATGAAAGACTTCATGAGATTCTCGATGCTCGCATCAAGGAGGAGTGTGATCAAGAGGAAGTCCTTGCAGTAGCTAAACTTGCGAGAAGGTGTTTGAGCTTGAACTCTGAGCATCGCCCTACCATGAGAGACGTTTTTATCGAGCTGGATAGGATGCAATCCAAGAAAAATGGAACGCAAAGCCAAGCAGGAAATGGCGAAGAGCACACACACATCCAGATTGCAACACCGGAGTCTATGTCACTCAGTTACTCTTCTCCGTATACACTTGTGGAAAACAACTCATTCTCACTGGACTCAAAACCACTCATGATTCACAAGACACAGTGACTGGAAAAGCAAAACTCTTCACCTTTCAAGATATAATACTTCAACACACAAATAACCTTCTTCATGGTCTTATTACTTGTGCGAATGTACTCCATAAGTTTATTCAATAGTTCTTGTATGTAATTTATAAGACTGCAAGCGAAAAAAACCTTTGTATATGTCTTGCGTTCTATCTTTCACGTGTTTGGTCTATACACATGATTTACTTCCGTGTAAGAGAAAAAGATACATAACAAAAGATAGCTTACTAACACTCAACACACTGTAAAAAAACATGAACTCTATTTCTACGTTACTTAGGATATTTCAGATGTATACAAGTCCAAGTTCAATTCCAAAACTGAGTAAGCACTAATGGACTGACTATCTTTCTTGCAGCGATCATCTCATAGCATGACATATTAAACCCACTTCACAAAAACTGTAGAAGCCATTTACCATTATAGGTTGAAATCTCTGGTAGCTTGTTTCCTTATAAACAACTGTTTCCATGCACACGGAAGAGAACATTCTTCCAAGCAAGCAGTTATAGACCCACCGGCTGGAGAGCACATTGGTTTGGTCTCTCTCCAATGCAGAGGTCTATCTAAAGGGTTACATACCCTCACAACGGGTAATCTCACAATGTCAAATCTCCCTACCTCTGATTCTTCCCATTTAAGGACTTTTCCTCTGATAACATAGAGCTCATCCCTTAGAGCTGCAAACCCGTATCCAAAGGCCTCTAACTCTCTCAGATGAATTTTGCTCTGCAAATCCCACCTGAATCCTGATCACTCAGAACATAAAAGGACCCTTTATACGATAACCCCGAGCAGTCCATCTGTGGTCATAGGCATTGCTGGTAACTCCTCCCACCTGCAAAAGTAAAAAGAGTGTATTATGGGGGTTCTTTATGCAAACCATATCGCTTCACCATACATTCTATGAGAAAATGAACCATATTAGTGAAGAAAAATACCTATCAGCCACAGCATCATAAACCTCAGCAGATGTAATTCCTCTAGAATGTGTTAAGTTACAACCTCCAGCGACATAAACCTTGCCAGAGACAGCAATACAAGCAAAGTGAGTCCTAGGTGTTAGCATACTAGCAACCAATCTCCACTCTTTCTTAAACGGGTCAAACCGCTTGACATCTTTAGTAACCACATGCTTCTGATGAGGAAACGATGACACTGAAGGCGCATAGCAACCAACAATCACAAGAAAACAATTTGAAACACAAAACCAGAGTGATGCCAGCCATCTTGAAAAGCTCTAGTTCTAGGCAATGCATGACACCGATTAGCTTCAGGGTCATAAGCAACCCATTGGTTCTGAGAACAAACAACCAGCTCCCTGACCATCCGTTTCTAGCTTTATAGCAGGAGTAACGAAGTAAATCTCTCCACCCTTTAGAGACACACTCGAGGGCTCCGTGATAGCCACCACGAGAAAGCTTCACTACGCATCTCAAAGCCAAGTCATCAAGCAAACATGGGATGATCATAGATTGTTCGTCTATGGACTCCCTGAAAATAAGTATAACATAAGGTTGATCTTGGCTTTAACGTTGTGTAAGAGTAATTAGAGAGTTAGCTTACATGATTTCAGCTTTAAGAGATTGTAAAATGTATATTCGCAATCCCCTTCTCCAACTTGCTTTAAAACGCCAAACCTTATCCTTTAAAACGCCATTTTCAATACGCAACGAACAATCAAGACTGATATGTTCAAGATGGATAGATTTATTACAACGGGTTTCCGTAAACTACTCTTATTATTTGGTCCGTGACTTATGTATGTTTTCTTTTTTTTTGTAACGACTACTTTCATGAATAAATAACTAATCCAAACATTCACAAAACGCCGTCGTTTAATCTCCGCTTAATAAAACTGCGTCGTTTAACCTCCGGTTCATGAGAAATATCTATTCCTCCTCCGATTCACTGTGTTTCGGCGAGCCGATACATTACACAATACGATCTCCGTGAAAGTTCGAATCTCCTAAAAGTTTATTGGTAAGCAATTCGATTCTCCCAATGATGCTATTTATATATCTGAATCGCTCAGTTATTAGCTGATCATTCTGGGGGTGCGGCTGATCATGGTCGTCTGATTAATCTCAATCTCCGTATCCGAACAATGAAAGTTAATTCCAGCTAAAGTCTTCGGCTTTATTCGTATCGTTACAGTTAATTTTAGTTTGCTCTAAGATAAAAATCAATCCTTGGAAGGAACTTTTGTGTTGATGATTGCTTGAAAGGTGATTGGTGTTGGCTTTATGCAAGTAATCAGGTTCAATGGCGTCTTCTTCGGATTCATGGATGAGAGAATACAACGAGGCTTTAAAACTCGCTGAGGATATTAACGGAATGATATCCGAGAGGAGTAAATCTGCTGTAACAGGGCCTGATGCTCAACGTCGTGCTTCAGCTATACGTAGAAAGATCACCATTTTCGGAACACGGTTAGATAGTCTTCAGTCTCTTCTTGCCCAAATCCATGGAAAGCCAATGTAAAGCTGTAAACTTTTTTAACACTTTTTAAGTCAAAAGTGTTGATCTTTGACTTGTGAATGGATCTTTTTCCTTTTTTTGTCTGAATGTTTGCTTACTGTTACAGTTCAGAGAAAGAGATGAACCGGCGCAAGGATATGATTGGGAATTTGAGGTCGCAGGCGAATCAGATGGCGAGTGCTTTGAACATGTCGAACTTTGCTAATAGAGATAGCTTGCTTGGGTCAGAGATAAAGCCGGATGACACCATGAGCAAAGTTAGTAGCATGGATAACCAAGGGATTGTTGGGTTTCAACGACAAGTTATGAGAGGTAAGCTGTTTTTATGTCCTAGGAAACATAACATGGATGATGACTTTTGTATTGGTTTCTCTACTGAGTTTGTTATTTTATCTGGGAGTTAGAACAAGATGAAGGACTGGAGAAGTTGGAGGAAACAGTGATGAGTACAAAACACATTGCTCTAGCTGTCAATGAGGAGCTTGGCTTGCAGACTAGGCTTATCGTATGTCATCCGCTTTTCATTGCTTTTTTGACTACCTTGATTTGGGTTTTCATTGTTGTAACAAAGCTGGGTTGTATGCAGGATGACTTAGACTACCATGTGGATGTTACTGACTCTCGCTTACGGGTAATATATATCTTTCAACTCTTAAATATTATGTGAATCATGAGCTGAAGTTAATTGATTTCCTAATATTTGTTCAGCTGATTTGATGGTGATCTGTTTTCGGTTTGCTCGACCAAAAAACACGTTATTCTAAGCTAATGGATTAGTATAGGCGTTGATCTATTCTGTTTGTTGTTTCTTATAACAGAGAGTGCAAAAGAACCTTGCTGTCATGAACAAGAATATGAGAAGTGGCTGTTCTTGCATGTCAATGCTCTTGTCGATGCTCGGAATCGTTGGTCTTGCTGTTGTCATATGGCTGCTGGTTAAGTATATGTAATCCCAACATAAGAGAACTTATAAGTTTCTCTCTAGTTCACTTGCCGCCTGTGTGAAATGGTCTCAGTATAGCTCCTGATTCCACATTTCTGCTTGTGCTTTTCATTCCCCTTCTGTTGTGAGAATCCTTAATTAATGTGTGCAGTTTTCACTACTTTTGTCTTCATTATTAAGATTAAAAAGCGTGTAGCAAGTAACACGCAGAGACGTAAACATGTTTGTAAGAGATCTTTAAAGAAGAAACCTCGTCTGAATTCACAAATAAGATATGATCATCTGAGATTCTGATCAGAGTAAGAATGAAGGGTTCAGATGAAAGTGGCTAATACAAAACTTTTCCATTGTGGTCTGATTTGGTTAAAAGGCTGGTTTTTGTAGTGGGAACTCAGTCTTCAAAATCTGCCGAGTTCTCTAGCAGATAGTTTGCAGCCAATTCCTCGTTACGGTCACACGCAAGGAATGCTTCTATGACCAATGCTCTATCAAATCCCATTGCCTCAAGCTGATCAAAAAAGAGGTTGAAGGCAAGAGTTAGAATAGATGAGACAAATGATATTTCGGAATGTTATGATGGTGTTGATGAATGTAGGTTTGTGTGTGTACCCGTTGGATCGCTTCTTGCTCTGCAGGGGTAACATTGACTGCATGGGGCATTTCTTGCTCGGGCTGGTCAAGAATATCCATATCCCTGAGAGTTTCGCACAACCAATAAGAAGCATTGAGTCATGTGATCACATATAGACGCGCTTTGCTTTAACATAAACAGATTTAGCGATTCAACCAGTGGCCAAACCAAGAAAACGATATACAGCTATAGAGTACTCACCCGTCAGATCCTTCATAAGGCTCGTTGATTAACTGAAGAAACTCGGCTTGGTTCTCTTGAATTAGCCTCAGAAGTTGGGGGTTCTGCTTTCCAAGCTCTTGAAGCATAGGCTGTAACAGAAACAGAGATGAGATGTTCACAAGCAGTAAAAAGGCCAGGCTACTATTTTTGGACCCAAAAGCATTATAAAGAAAGGCAAAGGCTAGCTTACCTGCAGAATCTGGGGGTTGGAATTGACCATTGTTCGTAATTGTTGGAACTAAAACAAATAGAAATGCAACAAGGTTAGCGAATGAGGAAGCTACGTAAACGATTAAAGCAGTATCATACAGGAATAAGCTAGAATCCACGTCCCTGAAGGTGATGAAACAAGCTTCTAACAAATCTAGCTACCAAGTTTTAGATAATCTCATTCTACTTGACCTCGAAAATGAAAAGAAGGGATAGGGATAGAATGACAACCTGATCATTGCTTCTGAGGAACTCAAGCGTTCCAAGATCTCCAGCACCAGGTTCTGCTTCCTGGAATAATACAAAAATTCAACTCCAATAAACTCTTTTGGATGCACAAAAATACCAAGCTCTTACTTGAGGAAACAAATCCAAAGGAGATGAATTAGGTCCTCCAGAGGCAGGAGCAGCGGTAAGGTCTGCACCAGATCCTACTCCCAATATGTTAGTTACTGGAACAGCTTCTCTTTCAGGAATCCCCTGAAAAATAAAACAAACTTCACCAGTTTCGTTCCCTTATAACATCCACAGGAGACACTTTTAGAGAGAAGGGGCATACAGAGTAGAGATAATCCACTGCTCTCTCAGGGTTGTTATAAGCTGCACGAAGTGCACGAGTAACTGTTTCTTTGTCCCAGCTGCCTCCTCCCATTTCCATTATTTGTTGAACCATTTGCTCAGTACTACTGCCGCTAGCTAAAGTTGAAGCAGTCTGAGCATTGGTGTCACTTTGTGCCCTACACATACAATTAAACCGTTTAAAAGGTCAAAGAGTTAATCGTAAAATCCTCAAAGTACAAATCCAAGTCTCTTATGTCAAAGAATAAAACTTACGCTGGTTGTTCTTGGGCAAGATTGGAATTTGAAGCTGGTACAGGTATAGACTGAGCTGCAGGCTGGTTGATAGGTACAAGTGTGTATTAAACGAGCCAAGGAATCCAGATGATGATTGCATAACAACCAAAGAAGAAGGGATGCGTAAGAAAATTACCATAGCTGAAGATGTGGTAGATGTAGTCGTGGAAGTAGGCTGTGAGATAGGAACAAAGTTTTGCAATGAGAACACTGGACTTGATCACATGATGGGCAACAACATGAGAAAATAAGAAATACACTTACCTGAGCCGAAGATGGACCAGCTGAACTTGCAGTCTTGCTCTATCAATTGCGAAAGAAAAGTCAAGTACTTGTTGTCATTTTCAGTAAGAGGAATGAATAACAAAAAACATGAATGCCAAAGATTTTCAGTTCTTATCCTTTAAACAAGAATGCCAAAGATTTGAAATCAATAAAAAAGCAGAACCAACCAAAGATTGCAATACTTCACATAGATTACTGCATCCAAAGCAAAATAAAGTAAGTACCTTGCTAAGCATGACGACAAGAAAACCTTCCTCGGTAACCTTATTCTCCACCAAAGTAGTTTCATCTTTCAAAACCTTTCCATTGTGAATCAACAACTGCTGTCCACATGGATAGTTGTCTTTGCTCTGCGAATCCTCAATATTCTTTTTCACCGCCATTATCTTTCAAAAACCAAACACACAAACATAAGAACACATACACAACAACATATACACTCCACTCAACAAGACCAATCGAGAAACTTGAAATTCTGAATCTAGCTGTTCATCAAGTCGTGTATTACAACAAATTGGTATTGCAGCACGGGGCTTTAGCGTCTCTTTATTCCAAAACCTATCTAAAGTTACTGACTTTACATACAAAATTACACGTAGTAGATCTGAACGAAGGAGACAAGAACTGACCGTATCGGTGGGCAGAACCCTGATTTCAAAATGGCTGCCCTTGAGAGTCTTGACGGTGAGCTTCATGTAGACGAATTGAACCAGGCGGCGTCGGGGGAGTCCGGCGAGGGAGGGAGGGAAATTACAGAGTGACCTAAAAGAGCGTTCTTTCCAACAACTCTAGCAAAAAACAGTCGCAATCAAGCGAGCGTTTCGGATTTTAAAACGCGGCAAGGGCAACCCACGTGCATCCAAGGGCATCACACGTGACACACGCCCTAACATACAAATATCTCTCATATTTTCATTTTTCATTTCAAACAACTTTTCAGTAAAATTTATGCTAAAAAAACATTACTCTTAATATATTAAATGGTGCACAATTAAAAAACTCTTATATTAAATTAATCAACAACTATAAATATCAAAATCTGTGAAAAAACTATGAAATTCAAGATATACTTTTTAGTTTATTTCAGTATATTCCAGACAGATTAATTTTACAAAAAAAATTTTACACAAGACAGTTGGAATTTAGGATAACTGGAATATTTATATTTATTTTACAAATGGACCAACAAAGGCAAAGCTTGAGATAGCAGCAGCACACGAGAGTCTATTATAGTCGAATGATAATAAAACTTTCTTTTTTTACAAATTCAAGATTCATGAAAAGTGAGTCAATCTCTGGTGGATTTATTAAGCCTCAGAACTCACGGTCAGGGAAGAGAATCGGAGCAACAAGTGACCAGATAAAGAGAGCAGCAGTGGCCCAGCTGGTAACAACACGGACCGACACAGACGGCCACCCAACATCCACTAGTTTACCACTTTCACCAACTGAAGTTGACCAACCAGTTAAGAGCATTGCAGAGTACATGCTCGCGAGGGAGAAGATGATGTGGAAGAATGCGTATGAGTATGTCACTGGCTTCTTCTGCTCTTTCTCTTCTTTCTCTTCTGCTTTCCCGTCTAGTGGAAGCAGAGGCTTCTCTGAACATTTTTAACAAAAAGCACAACCAGTTAAAATACTTGCCAAGCAACTTAAGCACTCAAACAAGGTTTCTGAATTGGGATGAGCAAACTAAACTTAAGCCAAAACAAGAAGCGGGATTTGGGAGAAGATTTTTTTTTTGTGTGTGGAAACATACCTGCACGGGGAGAATCAGGAGAGGAGAGAAATGTGGTGGAAGAACCAGCACGAACAGCAGAATAAACGACAGAGAGAACAGTTGTGAGTAACCCAATGGTCATAGTGCCTGTTGAAACAGCTTTGGAGTGTTTGTGGAGACCATTGCATTCATAATCTCGGGGTTCACTTGCAAGTCCACTGTAACAGAGGTACATGCAGTAGAAAGAAATAACTGATGCTGGTAAAATGCTTCCACCGACCTGCAAATTAAAGGTGAATTTGACTTCATTCATTGAGCCTGAAGATGAGAAACAACTAAAGTCCCATATAGGAGAAATCAAAGGTTGCCAAAACTTACAGCGGGATGCAGAACTACAACAGCGAAGACGAATACAAATATCAAAGTCATGACAATGAAGAAAGTGTTGAGACCACAATCATGTCCAGATGGAGTGAACCAATGGAAGAGAAGTCCAGAGAAGACGAAGGTTGCCAAGTAACATACAAGAGAAACAACGAGCAAAGCAGCGTACCTGTTTACAAAGTCCAGTGTTTAGATTTGCAGTGATATGATAAAGTTAGATAGGATTGCAGATATAATAGACTAACCAGAACTGCTCGTCGTATCCAACCCATGTGTCATTCCACCCATGAACGAAATCCAAAAGAAGCACAACTTGAACAAGAAGAAAGAATCCAGCACCAAACTTTGACATCGACTCTGAAAAAACGATGTTAAACTGATTCTCATTAGTTCCAAGTTAAATCACCTCACCAGAAACATATAAAGAAGATATAATATGATGGCACTTAACCATAAAAGCTGATGACTTCATTAGGAACAAAGAACATTAAGATGACCAAAATGAACCAACAGATCACTTTCATCATCCAACCACCGTGGTGTATACCATCACGAGGGTCTTTCTGAGTCTTCACACCAATCATCATAACCGACAAAACCGAGAAAAACACGAAGTTCCCTAAGCTGACACGTAAGACAGCATCAGTCTCAAACCATTCACGATCAGGTGTCTTGTGAAAATGGTTAATCCCTGCCACAATGTCAATTATTATTAGCTCACTCACTGGAAGGGGAAGGAAAGAAACAATACAAGGACATTAGAAAAAGGCTTACAAGGGAGCTTCTCCATGAGAGGAGCAGCGACCTCACGGAGAATCCAAGAAACGATTAAGGAAAGTGCAAAGAGACCACAGTAAGCAATCCTTGCGGAACGTCTGCTGATACTAGAAACAACTGTACGGCAAGCATCGCATGCACAAGCAGCACAGCATGATGCGAGACAAGAAGCTGCCCACATCTTTATTTATTCCTTCTCGAAGATCAAAGGGTTGGTTTCAATATTGAGCTGCTTGTATGAGAAGAAAATAAAAATACATATAATCAAATACCAATAAAATCCACAATCTTTAGGAATTGAAATTGAAACTGGATGAAATAAGGTGAATTTTCCCCCAAATTGGAGACGGAATCAAAATTAAAATTCTAAACTTTACCAAAAGGAACAGGCTTTAGTGATCGGACTTGACCTCCGGAAGAAAAGAAAGAAACCCCAAATCGATTCAAAGAGAATCTGAAAATACCTTTTGGCTATCGATCGATCAAACCTTGAAAAGCATATAACAAACTCGATGTTTCCTTGCTGCTAAAAGGACTTGGTGGTTTTCTCAATCAACGCGCCAATGTGATGACGATGACTTTTCATAATGAGCCTACTAATAGCCCAAAGGCCCAATAGTTAAAAAGTCTTTTTCTTTTTCCTTATAAAGGAGTGGAAGCTAAACACGCATAATCATTCTTTTTCCTTCTTTTTCTTTTTGTAAATAAAATCCCTAAATTTCCGTCGTATGTAACGGAATTAATAAACCGCGTACGGCGTCATCCTCCGGCAAATCCCCCCCCCCCCCCCCCCCCCCCCCCCNGGACTCATTTTCGGAGGTTGTCGGATTCGCGTGTCGACGGAGCTGGAAGCAGCAGCTTATTTTCTTCTCCACCTCTTCCTCCTCTTTCACCGGTTCGTTTTCTAGATACCTTCATCTACGTATGGATCTTAGCTCTCGCCATGATATTCTGATGATGTATCATTCTAATTGATCGCCTCATTTCCTCGAATCTCTCTTAATCCAATCTTCATTGACGACCGCTCGTTCTTGTGATCGATGGAAGGATTCAAGCTTGACTTGTACCTGTGATGCTAATTATAAAGACTAATCTCGTTTCGAAATCGGTTAATCTCTTGGCGATAGATCATAGATTGATGCGTTGTTCGATTTCTCTCGCTTGATTGCTGTTTCTCATTGACATTAATGATCTCGAAATTCAAAATTATTCGTAGCTGTATAAATGGTTCACGATTGGCAATTCAAATTCGATCTGATTAAACCTGTTTCGGTTTGGTTGTGCAATTGTATGCAAATTTGCAGGTTTGGTTATCAAAGCCATGGTTCTTGATGGGATTGTATCTTCACCATCAAGGAGAACACAGCTTAAGAAGCAGTGGGAAGATTTGGGTAGCTGCTCCACCGTTATCAAGAGGCATCGATATCTATTAACAGCTTTGGTGCTTTTGGCGTTTCTCTGCACTGTTTATATATACTTTGCTGTCACTTTAGGCGCTAGGCACTCCTTGTGCTATGGCTTGACCGGGAAAGAGAAGGCAATGTGTCAATTACAACGTGTTCAAGCTGTCTCCAAAGGGAAGCTGAAATTTTTCTAGAGTGTGTCATCGAGCCCCAGAGCTGAAGAACCTCCATGATTGTTATTTGCCTTACTACATTCTTTTTGTTTTTATTGATTCTATTGTGACATTTGTGTGTATTATATTATTACATGGTGAAAATACAAGAGATTTATAATCGAAACATAATTCATTTTGTTCATGAGTTGAAAAAAAAAAAAAGTCTCTTACAGGTTTATACACTTATTGAATACCTTAGTGTTCTGGTCTATCATGATTCATGACCAAGTTCGTTGAGGAACCACATTTAACATGGAGGCTGTAACAGTCCTCGTACACCCTCCCCAATGACTATATTTTCTTGACTTGCGTGGCTTGAGCAGCCTTCATTATCTTCTTCAGGTGACGAACGGATCCTCTCCAGCTCAATCGAAACCTCTCTCATGTTTGGCCGCTTCCTTGCTTTCCGGATTAGACACCTTCCAGCGAGTGTTATGACTGACATCACTTGGTACAGCTTGCTTTCGTCTTTGATCCGATCATCAATGATGTCAACCACTCTGTTTTCTTTCATGGCCTCAAGGAATTCTGTTGCCAGCCCTCTTCCTTCTTCAGACCGGACAGGAGGTAGTGTTTTCTCTCCGGTTATGAGCTCCACCAAGACAACCCCGAAGCTGTATACATCACTCTTGTCAGTATATTGGCTTGATAGGAAGTACTCTGGATCCATGTACCCAAAAGTCCCTGCAACTAATGTTGTCAAGTGTGTTTGATCAACGGTTACCGATCTTGAAGTTCCAAAATCAGACACTTTAGCTCTGTATTTCTCATCCAATAGTATATTGGTAGTCTTCAATTGTACCGCAGCCAACCGCCACAAGGCGGTTATTGTCTGTGATGAAGTAAGGACTGCATTTGCCTGTGACGTTTAACTCTGGTCGTGACTTTTTGAGTCCTTGACTAGTGTTACTAGAACAACCAAACGAAGTCACAGCACCTTTGAGAGATGTTGACCACTTCAGTATTGATCCGTGTGAGGAACGGAACAGCTGTTCCCGAAGTGGTGGTGTTGCAGACAATCTCGTACCAGTGGTTGAGAAAGCAATCCTTCCCGCTGATTCCAAAAGGGAACGGGATCGAGATTCCTCCACAGGTTTTGTTACACAAAGTTGAAGAATTACCATTTTGAGATGTTGCTGCTGATGAGGCATTGATGAGCAAAGCAAGGATAACAGACGCTACTATACATATGAAGTTGTATATCTTTGTCTTCATAACTTTTTCTTTTCTTGATCTGATCAATCTCAATATGCTTTTCTAAGAAAGAAGTGTGAAGCAATTTACAAAGCATACAAAAACAGGTCAACATGCCATGAGGGCTTATATATTGAATTAATAACTGAAGGTTGGATTGTAAGAATCCACTCTTTATTCTCCATACCATATGAAAGTAGACCGAACCTATTATATACATTTGACCATCGTCACCATGTTCTTTCAAGATACAAACAATCTTGACCAGTAGAACGTTAGCTAAAATGTCAATGGATCCATGACCAGTCACATAACGAGTTGATGACGTGAATGCAACATGAAAATATGTGTGTGTATTATTACATGGTGAAACAAGAGATTTGTAATTTAAATCAAACATATACATTTGCTGCGTTTTTAAGTCGATCATCACCATGTTCGTAGAGGAACCAGAGGCTCAGCATCAGACGTTGGAGATGCACTGTTAAACATGGAAGCTGGAGCAGTCATCTCAAAGTCCCAAGTCTCATCAACGTTAAACTGCATAGCTTCATCATCTTCGTCATCGTCTTCCTCAATATGAACATCTGAGTCATGAGGTGCTGAACGAATCCTCTCCAGCTCAATACAAGCCTCTCTCATGTTTGGCCTCTTCTTACCTTTTCGGTTTAAACATCTTCTAGCTAGTTTTGCCACTGCCATCACTTGGTCCAGATTGCTTTCATCTTTGATCCTAACATCAACTATGTTCAGAACTTTGTTCTCTTTCACGGTGTTGACAAAATGAGCTGCAAAACCTCTGTTATCATCAGACCAGACACGTGAAGACGGCTTTTCTCCAGTCAAAAGCTCCACAAGAACGATTCCGAAACTATAAACATCACTTTTTTCTGTAAACTTGCTTGATTGAAAATACTCTGGATCCACATATCCAAAAGTACCTGCAACCTGAGTCGTCAAGTGAGTTTGATCTATGGTTACCGATCTCGATGTTCCAAAATCAGAAACCTTAACTCTGTATTTCTCATCTAATAGTATATTGGTAGTCTTGATATCTCTATGATATATAGGGAAAGACGCAGCAGAGTGCAAATATGATAAAGCTCCTGCAATATCTACAGCGATATGAAGACGTACTTCCCAAGTCATCTTGAAATCATCAGATTCATCACGAAGACGCTTGCATAAGTCTCCATTTGGAACAAACTCATAAACCAAGACCGGGACTTCAGTCTCAAGACAACATCCCAAGAGTTTCACAATGTTTCTGTGGTTGATTTGTGCGAGAACAACAACTTCATTGATGAACTCTTCTACCTTGTCTTCATCCATAGCTTTAGACCTCTTCACTGCGACGATCTTACCGTCAACAAGCATTCCCTTGTACACAGTTCCTTGACCTCCTTGCCCAAGAATCCTATTCTTGTTGAAGTTATCAGTAGCTTTCTCCAACTCATTCGAGCTAAATATCCTTGACATCTCTACATTGCCTTCTTTTCTAGCTAACTGTTGTTTCAGCAGCATACCTCCATTACGTCTAAAGAACTTGTTCATTCGTATGATCCTCCTTCGTTTCTTAACCAACTTGTACAAACCGAAAACTCCAAAGGCGAAAATCAATAGTGCAGAACCTATAAGAACACCTATACCAAAAAAAAAAAATACTAAAATGTAAAGAAACAAAACGCTCAAGATAGTAACTCAAGTTGACTGTTACCTTGAATCACTGGCTTGAGTTGTTCTGGTTTCTTGGGCACACATTCAAACCAACCAGGCCTATTCACACAACTTTGGTCTTTACACTTTTTGCGTCCTTCTTCTAGTTTGCATTCATCAATGTCTACATATTTGGTTCTTAGTTAGCAACAATCTTACTGATGACACAAAATATGATAAAATTTAAGGAAAAAATCATCATTCTCTTACCTACACAACCACCTGGAAGGAATGGGTTCCCTGTGTAACCCATAGAGTTACAATAGCAATTCCTGTAGCTCAATCCAGAGAAGTACCCATACGAGCAAATGCAACTCGTCTCTACCGAGTAGCCTCCATTTTGTGATGCATCTGACACATTCATACAACCAACAGGGTTTGGAACACGAGAATCTGAAGTATCAAAGTACCATCCTAGCTCTACCACTGCATATCCATCACCATGAAACTGTTCTGGCTCTGTAACGTTCAAACTAGAATACTTCTGGCTTGTAAGAAAAGCAACTTTGCATCCTTCTTCTCTTGTGTTGTTACCTTGAGGGATCTCCAAAGTAACTCCGATCACTTGCGGCTGCCCTTCAGGTATCCTCGTCTGACAACATTTATCACCATTGCAAATCTTGTTTCTTACTTCTTGGCTACTGTTTCTTTCTTTGCAGCTCGACTTGCAACCGATGATCTGTGATTTTATATCCGTCATAACCGCCTTTGCGTTGCAACCAACCGCCACGAGTTGGTTCTTGTCCGTGAAGAAATAGGGACTGCCTTGGCCGGCAACGTTTAAAGGCGGCGGTGTAAGCGGCTGAGATGATTCTGTAGAACAACCAGAGGAAGTTACGGGACCTTTGATGTGAACTACTCCATAGGAATAGTACTCGTGATCGTCTGGAAGATAGATGTTCACCAATTCTCTGTTGATCCTTGAGAGAAACGGAACAGAGTTGCTGTTGTTACAGACAACCTCGTACCACGGGTTTAGATAGCAGTCTTTCCCACCGATACCGAATGGGAATGGGATTGATAGTCCTCCGCAGACTCTGTTACACGGGTCTAGAGGGTTTCTTGCTGACGAGACACCATGGATGAACAGAGAGATCACTATTGTAACACATATGAGGAGGTTGCGAGTCTTTGTCTTCATACTGATTCTGTTCTTCTTTTTAAAATCTTCTAGTATTGTGAAAGTGTAAGGGAGAAAAAGAATCAAGATTCAGCATAGTTGGGACGAGATGAGATTAGATGCAAAACAGAGTAGTGTGAACTCAAAAGTCGACGGATTCATTATTCATGAGCTTGTGAAGAATGTAAAATGGCGATGGATATGGATAATTGATAGATCAGGTGGACTTTCTTAATTTTGGACCAATCAAAACCAGATCGTAAAAGTCAATTGTCTAAGTTGAATTTGTATCCGAGTAATAAATACTACAGTTCACTAAAACCTGTTAAAAATATCAAATAATAAGGTGACGTAGATGTTGTGTAGGTCCCATTTTTTAGAAAGAAACTTACATTTTCTTAGTTTTTAAATATTAAATCATTATCCAGTCTATTAACCGGAATTCTTAATTTCGGAAAAGAGGCGGTTGTTAGTTTTTCTTATTTAAAAAACTAAAAAGAGCAAGAACCATCTCTTAAATAATTTAAGAGATAGAAAAGTGTAAAAAAAATAAAAAAAAAATATCAAATCATGAAATAAAAACTCTGATTAAGAAACCGGGATAATGATGCATCATGATTTTCCTTTTTCGCTTTTGGTTTCTTAAATTTATTAAGAAAGTGAGAGTGAGAGATAGTTAGATGGATCATTGTGGCTTGGCGACAGAACATTAAAAAGAAGTGGCACTCAGAATAACACATTAGCACGGAATATAACTCTACTAACGAATTTAATGGATTCAAATCTGTTGATTTCCATGAGTTGATTGTTGTTCCTCTTCACCGTCATTTTCGATATGGACCTCTAAATCTTCAAGTGATGAGCGTATCCTCTCCAGCTCAATTGAAACCTCTCTCATGTTTGGCCGCTTCCTTCCTTTCCGGCTTAGACACCTTCTAGCGAGTTTTGTGACTGCCATCACTTGATCCAGCTTGCTTTGGTCTTTGATCCGATCATCAATGATGTCAAATACTCTGTTTTCTTTAATGGCCTCAAGAAAATCAGCTGCCAATCCTCTTCCTTCTTCAGACCGAACACGAGTTAATGGTTTTTCTCCCGTAATGAGCTCCACCAAGACAACCCCGAAACTATAAACATCACTCTTGTCAGTATATTGGCTCGACAAGAAGTATTCCGGATCCATGTACCCAAAAGTCCCTGCAACTAATGTTGTCAAGTGTGTCTGATCTACTGTTACCGATCTTGAAGTTCCAAAATCAGAAACCTTGGCTCTGTATTTCTCATCCAATAGTATATTAGTAGTCTTGATATCTCTATGGTATATTGGAAACGATGAAGCTGAGTGCATGAATGAAAGTGCTCCTGCGATCTCCACAGCTATGCGAAGACGCACTTCCCAAGTCATGTTATAATCATCAGATTCATCATGAAGACGCTTGAACAGATCTCCATTTGGAATGTACTCGTAAACCAAGATTGGAACTTCTGTCTCCAAGCAACATCCCAAGAGCTTCACTATGTTCCTGTGGTTTACCTGTGAGAGAAGTGCTACTTCATTGATAAACTCTTGCATCTTGTCTTCGTCTACAAGCTTCGATCTTTTGACTGCAACGATCCTCCCATCCACCAGCATTCCTTTGTAAACGGTGCCTTGACCTCCTTTCCCAAGGACTCTGTTCATGTTGAAATTATCAGTGGCTTTCTTCAATTCTTTTGAGGTAAAGATCCTTGACATCTCTACATTTCCGTCTTTCGTGGTGGTTAGTTGTTGTTTCAACAACAAGCCTCCATTACGTTTAAAGAACTTCTTGCTGCGGATGATCTTCCTTCGTTTTTTCATGAGTTTGTACAGCCCCAAGACTCCTAGGACGAACAACAACACTCCTAGACCTATAAGAACGCCTACACCAACAAAGAAAAGCCATAACATGAACTACTTTCCTGTTCTGTCTTGTAGTCTCGTAGATACATGATGCTTTACCTTGAAGCACAGAGGCCTTTTGCGGTTTGGTTACGATGGGATTGCAGCTATATGTTCCAGGCCAGTTCACACAAGTCCTTTCTCCACAAATGTTCTGTCCTTTGCATTCATCTATGTCTACACACATTTTGAATCATAGTAACTGATGACTTGATCAATGGTCTCAAAGCATGAAAAAAAAATAAGAAGAAACGTTCACTTTACCTACGCAGCCATGTTGAACGTATGGGTTCCCTGTGTAACCATTGTTGCAATAGCAGTTCCTATAACTCATCCCAGAGAAGTATTGATACTCGCAACCGCATTTATCAAAGGACGTGTAAGAACTGTAACGAGTCATATTTCTACAACCTAAAGGGCTCCTAAAGCGAGAATCAGAAGTATCAAAGTACCATCCTAACTCTACCAACGCATACCCCATGGAATGAAACTGTTCTGGCTCTGTTACATTCATTGGTGAATACCTCTGGTTAGTCAAGAAAGCAACTCTGCACCCTTCTCCTCTTGTGACAGTAGAGTTCTTTAAGGTTATACCTATAACCTGAGGACGTTCTAATGGTATCCTCACCTGGCAACATCTGTAACCATCACAGATCGAGTTTGTTACTTTCTGACTACGTTTACTGTCTTGGCAGCTCGATTCACAACCAATGATCTCTGATTCTATATCTGTAAGAGACGCCTTGGTACCGCAACCAACAGCCACGAGACGGTTTTGGTCTGTAAGAAAATATGGACTGCCTCTTCCCGTGACATTCAAATCTTGCGATGACTTTTCAAGTCCTTGACTAGAGCAACCCAACGAAGTCACTGGACCTTTGATGTGAACCACTCCGTATGGTTTTTTACCGTCTGGAAGAGAGATGTTCACCACTTCAGTGTTGATTCGTGAGAGGAAAGGTACAGTGGTGTTACAGACAACCTCGTACCAGTTGTTGAGATAGCAGTCTTTCTCGCCTATTCCGAAAGGGAACGGAATCGAGATTCCCCCACAGGTTCTAATACACGAAGTTGAAGAGTTACCTTCTGGACGTGGAGGTGGTGGTGTTGCTGCTGAAGATGAGCCATTGATGAGCTGCAGAGTTAGGACATAAACTACAATACATAGGAAGTTGTAAGAAGCTGTCTTCATACTTGTGTTTTGGATATTTTTTTTAATGTGAATAAATGAGATATGAGAGATCTGATAATATAAAAAGTATAGTGAGGCATTCAAATAAGTGTTTGGATATAGACGCGTGAAGTGTTATCAACAACAAAAAAAAAGTCAACTCCCTTTGGACACTTCCTTTACAATCATTGTCTTTATGCACACCGTTGACTTTACACTTAATGTGTATCCCACCAGTGTTCTCAAATTGGACGGAATAAACCGGTGAACAAGGTTGAATGCAATAAACCAACACTGGTTCTTGAATCTGGGAATATTCCATGAACTCTCTGGTCTTGTGTTGAGTGTTATCCAAGTATTTGATTCTCGCTTCACAAGCACGGATTGACTCGTGGATGTCCAAATAAACAGCACAAAGTTCGTTACTAAAAGGTCAAGCTGTCTAAAAGTATTGTTATCACGTATCAGCAAGGAGGTTCTATCTAAGTTAAGATTTAGTAACAGAGATCTTAAGCACCAAGCCCGTCTAGCTCAGTTGGTAGAGCGCAAGGCTCTTAACCTTGTGGTCGTGGGTTCGAGCCCCACGGTGGGCGTGTTGTTTTTTTACGTCAACAACTGTTTTTTCTAATGATAACATGTTTGGTGGCTCCTAATGTATGTTATTTCTACTGTATGCTATTTCTACAAAATGCAATCTTATTGGGAAGGGAGTATTGATGATTTTAAAGTTCGGAGTCCTGAAATAGCTCCAGCGATATATATAGCAATCCGCAGACGTGTTTCCCAAGTAACCATTGTGTGATCATCATATTCATCAGTAGCATGATGAAGATGCTCCAAAAGGTTTCCATTGGGGGTAAACTCGTAGACCAGAACAGGAACTTCTGTTTCAAGACAACATCCTAAGAGCTTCACAATGTTTATATGGTTAATCTGCAAAAGAATCACGACCTCATTGATGAGCTCGAGCTTGATTTTCTAACAGCTACTATTCTGCCATTTACAAGCATTCCCTTATACACTGTGTCTTGTCTTCTCAAAGTTGCATTTGTTCGAAATCGATTGTTGTTGCTGCAGTGGTCGTCAATTACGCTTAAAGAACTTCTTCTTCCGCTTTATCTCTCTTTGCATTGTGATAATAAACTTATACAAGCACCATGCTACAATGGCTAAACACAACAAGCAAAAGCCTAGACTAATACCTATACATCACAACAGTAAAAGCTCATTCCTGTTTCTTGGGTTGTCTATACATGATGACATATTGCGTAGGCTTACCAAGAACGACGGCAAGTGTTTTGTTCTTTTTCTCCAACTAATATCCATATTTCCTTCTTCCAAAACCCATATACCAAATCATTAAACTAAGGTTCCCAATACTAATTTTGCTACAAAGGAAAACAAAACAATCAGTAAATAAAGGGAAAACAGAATTGGTATAAAAGGTTTAAGTTGAAATATTTACCACAAACATTTTACCACCGTACGTCCTTCCTTTTCTTAGGAACGTACCTCCAACTCTTCCCATATAATAACCTTCATGTTGCACGGATAAATTGGTCGACATAAAAATTAATAAAAAACCAAAAACACAAACATCAACATCAACATTATAGCATAAACAGAAGCATTCAAAAAGATCTAAACATAAGCATTATCAAAAAGATCTAAACATAAGCATTATCATTAATGAGTTTTGGTGTTTTGAGTCACCATATATTTTCGCATAGTATTTGCAAATTTATAGAAATATAAAGGGGTTTTAGTAATTAAACCCCTCAACTAAATATGAATCATAAAAAAAAATTAACTAAAACTCTTACGAAATAAATCCTCAATTTTAGTTTTGTTAACATATGTTACTTTCCGTCTAAAACTTTTTGAGAGAGGATGACATACATTAACGGTTTATAAATTGAAGGTTTATAATGTCGAAAGCTTAATTAAGCGGTTTTCTTCCAATTCAAAAATAGTTGAAGGGTTTTTATCACTAAAATTTATTAAATGTTCTAAAAAATTATTATCATTTATGCATTGTTTTTTAGATTAATTTATAAGCTTTTAAAACTAATTTATAAATTCTTATACATTACTTATCTTTCATCAGTAATAAAACAAGTTAAAGTATTTTTGGTGTTGTGCACATGATGTTGGAATTTGTTTTTAACGAAATGACTTGAGACTACCATATATCTGGGGAGTTTTCCTACGAAGAAGTTTGTTAGAGTAAGGTTCTGTTCGTTGTTGCGAGCAACATATTATTAATTTGCAGTATTTTATTTGTTTTTCTTTTTCATGGGGTTAATTATAAATCGTTTATGATCTTGTTCATTTTATAAACGCTAGAAAATAAAATTACAACGCTGAAAGTGGTCGCCAAAGATAGGAAAAACGAGTTGCCATTGTCCTGATATTTTTTTTTTTTTGTTTAACATTGTCCTGATATTTTCAGCATTGGATTTGCTGGTTTCTACTCATATCCATAAACTCACAAATAGGCTAGCACAGGCTCTTGCTCTATATCACTTTAAGCTCTCTCAGCCATTCGGTGTGGAGCGGACAAGGATCAGGTTTCCCTGCTTCAATTGCTTTCTCTGAGAGCGAATAAAACCAACCATTCCTCCATTTAAACTGCAGTAATCAACAAAACTAGTTCAGACACAAGACACTGGTGCACAGATATCGAAAGAGAGATATAAGGATATTATACTTCTTTAACAGCGGTTGGGAAATGAGCAACAGCTCGAGAATAAGCACATAGTCTCTCCACCATATCCTCTTCAAAGGTTAGTCCTTTCTCTGCAGCAGCTGCAGCTGCAAGTTCTTGGATCAGTCTAGACACCTGGATTTAATATATATGTAATCAGAACCAAACCCTGATTTTGAATGTAAAAACAAAACAAGAAGTAGAAAGCTTTTGTACTTCATCTCTGTAGTCTTTCTCCACCATGCCCACACTAGCACCTGGATGACGAGCTCCAACAAGCATAAAGGCGCAAATCCAAATGAGTTTCTCCAACATCTGCTTCTGAAACGATTCTTTGTCAAGAACCTAACCAAACAAAACACATTTAGATCACTGGTGCAGTTCTCATAGTAGAACAAAAAGGTTTTGCTTCATGTAACCTTGCAAGAGAGTCCACCAGATTGCAATCTTGCAGCTACAGCTGAAGCCCATTTCCCATAAGCAGCAGTTAAACCTTCTGGGTTAGTGTCAGTCTTTCCATCAACAGGAGGCTCGCCGAGCTTTGACACAGCAAAATAAGCCAACACTTGGTCTGTATCACCCAAACCTTTGCTCTCAAACCAAGGCTCCATCATTCCATTTTGGAAGAACACCAAATCTGATTAAAACCACACATAACAGTTTAATACTTCCTCCATTCTACTCTACCAAGTTGGTAGTTTTAGAGTTTTCACATACTTTTATGAAAAAATAATAATCCTATTTAATAAATAATTTACATGCAAAAATTTATTATGTATAATAAATGTGACAAAATAGATGAAACCACAAAACTAATATTATTGTGAAACAAATAAAAGTTTTAAAACTATTATCTTGGTGGGAAAGTAAAGAGTATATAACAAGTAATGAAACATAAACGTACAGAGAGAAAGTTTCAACCTTTCCATCTAGACTGAGGAGTAGCTTCAAGAACAGCATCGAGATCATCATTCCTCGTACAAACCAAAATGGGTCCTTCGAAATCAACCGGAACTGGTTCTCCTCTCTTAACCAACAAGTCATCGCCGCTACCCATCTCCTGCAACGCTCTTCCTACTCTTCCGCCGCCTACAATCACAGCAGGAGCCACCTTTTTAGCGGTGGAAGCAGAGGCGGCCATAGCCATTGGCACGAAGAGTTTAAGAGATTCAGAGCGAGGGGGAAGAGAGAGGCGAGTGGGGATGGAGAAGGAGACAGCAAACAGAGTGCTGCTGGCGTTAGCCATTGACGATGATAATGGGCTTTTCGGACACTGTTGTGGTCTCTCTCTCTCTCATGGTTTAAGTAAACAGTGATGTTTTATTAGCCACTCGATGTTTGATAGCTTATCTCGGCTTTGGATGACTCATGAATCCAAAACAGCATGACGTTCGGTTTGATAAAACGCAGACAGCAAGTAGTTGAGATGAGATGCTTAATCCGGTTGAACCGATCCAAATATGGTTTGAATTTAATCTCTCAAGTCTGCGATGATCATTCACTTAAAGGATTTTGTAATTCTTAAACACTTGCTTGATATCATATGTGGAAAATAGTACTAACTTTTGTTCAAGCTATAACAAAAACATTGCCTATTGTTACCTCTCAATCTACCAATCACGTCGAAACAAACCGAAACTCATCCTGCATGTCCAGACACCATCAGTCTATCTTAGGCTACCTTCAAATGCTCGTCTTTCCTGTTTAACATCAAACACAAGGAGAGAATTTGTCCAACGATGTAGCCTCCTATAGCTCCATAGCACACACATATAGGCCACTCCTGTTTAGAAGAGCAACAATATAAGGACTAGTTTACATATACATATTCTCAACTAACCGCCATGACCAGGACAAATCTCTTGGATGATGTATATGGGGAAAAAGAAATATTACCTGCCATGGCCTTTCCCAGTCGAGCGGCATAGGCCAAGCTCCAAACCATCCTCCAATAATTGCTCCATATGCTGGAATCAAGATCATATATTCTGTATTTCCACTTGCTCTATACGAGGCAAAAAAAAAATTAAGAACAGTAATCGTATATGAACTATCACATAAGGATAAAATATATATAACTTACTTCAGCGAAGCGAATACTCGATGCCAATCTGTCCATGATGCACCAAAAACAGCAGTTGCTGGTACACACTATGAAATCCAAAATTATTAGAGACAATCAAAGGTTTGTTCCACACTGCAGACATCTATATACATATGCGCAGTATCATAGGAACTGCAGCTTACTGTGAAAACAGACATTAGAAAGGACCAGTGAATTGTTCTTGGTAGATATCTGCATGTTATGAGAGGGGCAAATGATCATGTCAGCATTAGGAAACCAGGCGCAATCTCTATATCTAGAAGGGTGATCACAACCATAATTAAGGAAGCCTAATTTGAAACCGAGAAAAATAAACAAGATGTTGGTGAAACATACTGCATTCCAATAGGTGCACCCAAAGAAATTGCTCCCAAAGCATTCAGAAAAGCCCCTATTAATCAAACAAAACAAAGGCCTCAAGAACTCACAACTCACAAACAAGGGATACTGAAAACAGCAAACTGAGCAGATTCCAACCTTTCTTAACAAGAAAAGCTAACACATTTTGCCAACTCCGAGAGTTTGATTGCTTTATGTTCATGTATTGCAAAAGAATAAAGAAGAAAAAAAAACTAACCAGAAAGTAGTCCTAATATGCTTCGTCCAATGGCTTTAAAACACTGGAAAGCAATTAGGAAATCATTAAGAAAGAGTTAAGCACAAGAAACCCAAACGCATTGTGCCTTTTCTTCTCGATGTAAAAGGAAACATACAACTTCAGCTTCTGTAATTTCAAAAGTGCAACACTATAACAAAAGAAACCATCTTTCAGTAGAAATGAAGTACACTCACCGAACATTTCTCTGGGGATTTTCGGAAAAAGCTGTAGATGATTACCACAACCGGAAACTCGATACTCTGAGAGAATTAACATCAAAACAAGGCTACATTAACTATAAAAAGAAATTCAACATTTGAAAACCAGTGATTACATTACAGTACCCAGAGGAGAAACAGAGTAAGAGATGGATCAGAGACGAGATCGACTGAAAATTTGTTTCGAGCCACCCAGAATCCGACGGCCAGAAACAATCCAGTGATCAAATAAACTGAAAACGCCCCCAGATATGATATCGAAAGGTCGTTAGATACACCAATGGAGATATCTAACTTCTTCTTAGCCTCGTTCATGGCTTTCCCTTTTCCTCTTCTTCGAGATCAGAACGAGTGAAGAAGACGTAAGTTTTTCACACGTTGGGCCTTTTTATTTACTTATGGGCTTTAATGTAAATAAGCATAACGGGCCTTTTGGGGCTAATATCTATTCGGGCAGTTGACCAATATAAATATCATTACTGTATTCTTCACTTATATAAGTAGTTTTGAGTTGTATTCTTCACTTATGTCCGAAAAGTAAATAAAGAAACGTTTTTTTAATTTCCATGAAGTTTAGTTTTAGCCTTTGTTGCATAAACACAATTCTCTAAGAACAAGTTCGTCAACCTACACACATCAAGCATGTATATTAAAAACGGTGAATCTTCTTTTCTTGTTGGGTATGTTTTGTCCAGAAGAAAAAAGCAATGACAGAAGATCTTTGAAGCGTCCGTCACCAAGAAAAGTATCTACAATCCTTCACTAGTTATTTCAGAACATGTTTTTGTCTTGGTCCCACTCACACACATATATTCACACATTTGGCTTCGGAACAGTGGCAGCAAAACCACCAGAGCTCATATCAGAAATGGAGAGAAGATCTATTGCATTGTTCATCATCTTCCTCTTTGTCCTCTGCTTCCCCATCTCATCACACTCCCAGAAGCTCAGTACAGCAAAAAGCTTACACGACCAAGAACAAGTCCATGGTGCTTTAGTTTAAGCATCTATTGTTTCTCTTACATTTATGGCCAAAAAGATATAGACTCATCTTCTGTTTGTTACTTCCTATGGTAGAGGTTGCAATCAAAGACATAAAACGAGAAGAACAAGATAAGAG
Source organism: Sinapis alba (assembly GCA_012274485.2). Lineage (NCBI taxonomy): Eukaryota > Viridiplantae > Streptophyta > Magnoliopsida > Brassicales > Brassicaceae > Sinapis > Sinapis alba. The sequence goes on along the minus strand of MU105910.1, from coordinate 142,777 downwards.
CATCGACATCTTCCGGATAGGGGTAGGATCTCATGGAGTTACAGGTGGAAAAGGTGGAGGCCGGAAAGCATCTCCAAAACGTAACGCCGCCATGGACCACCGGCCACGGTTGTTCTTCTCCACCACCTCCCTTCTCTTTACCGGATTTATAATGCTTTCTTTCGACATGTCGATAAGACTATTATGTTTGCCTTAATCTCTTAACTTAGAGTTTAACATATGTTATTTGGGTTATTGTAAACTTTGGATTCTACTACAGCTTATATGGAATAAGAATAGAGAACATTGTGCATGGACTATGCACAGTGCCTAATCTTTCTCGCTACTATCTACAAATTATAGCCCACCAGAGTGATGCTTTCCTTAGCACGCAAAGAACCATCTCTTTTCCATTGGGTCGAACGTGGAATTATTGTAACAAATCTACAGACCACAATCGTTTTCCATTCTTGTAATTTTCCCCCACAAAAAAAAAAAAATAATGAGAACCAAAAGACTAATCTTAGTCCATCAAAAACGCTCCGCTGCAATACCTGATAAATTTCCAGCTCACGTTTTTCAGAAAAATAATAAATTTATTTCCAGGAGTTAGTGAGTACAAAATGTTACCTGTTGCTGAATCTTCCAACAGCGTCTGTGGCATCAAGAAGAGTATCACTGGCTTTCTCCAAAGCCATGTAAAGCTCTTTACCCCTGGTCACACGGGCGATCACCCACGCGTTGTTCTTAGCTCTTATGCATATTTCCAAGTCTCTCTCCTGCCTTTTTGCACGGCTCTTTTCTGAATCCACTTCTTCTCTGAGCTTGTTTAGTGCAAGTAGAGACTCCTGCGTTTTTCGAATCGCTTTTTGAGTCCAAGGCCAGTCTTAATCTCTCAGCTATTATTAACTCATAGTGTACCTTTGCAAGTGTTGCTACTTTTCCTGAAGGAGAAGCTCTGAAAACGTCCAGGTCATTATCAACTACTAAGTAACGGTAACCCTTAACATGATAAGCATTCTCACCTCCCCATCCCCTTGAAATCTTCTCTTCAATTTTCATAATTCTCAGTGATGCCTGAAAAAGAGATAATGTGTTTATATTAAAAGACACCAGAAAAGAGTTTAGCCAAGAAAGATCAATGCGCAATGTGCTAACCTGTTCAATCACTTGCTGTTTCACGGCTGGGACGCTTAAATCTCCATTGAGAATGGCAGTTGTAGGCAAGAGAAGAAGTAAGGTGAGACTTTTATACTGATAAGCGAGGAGATACACTCTCTCTTGCGTCTGTTGAAGCCAGACTGCAGGGATAGCAGAATCAGGCGAACCGCCAGTCTCTAAACCCCAAATATCAGTTACAAGAAAACCATCTTTCCCTTTTTTCCACTTATCATTTTGTAGTGGCCTAATAACATGATCACCATTTCCTGAATGCAAGGATTCAGTTGAACCAATGGGCGTCGACGTAGAACCAGTTTTCTTTCGTGGATAAGACCAGGAACTCGCGTCAGAGGATAGAGCTTGTGAGGTCAACCTCATTACAGCAAATGTAAACAAGTTGACTGTATCATCAGCTGAGAGAGTTGTTGAAACCAACAGATCTTGAAATAAGATCATAGAGTGGCATCGTAAGTTCCCAGCACATGAATCCACTACTTGAACAAGAGACTGTACATCCACACAAAAAATGCTAGTCAAATACCAAAATATTACATGTGTAATCAAAGCTTAACAGATTTGGAGAAACAAAAACCTGAACTTCAAGTGCAGTGTCCCTTGCTAAAGTAAGCATTTGAACGGTTCCACGCTCACTCAAAGTAGTTTCACGGAAATTTGGTAGCTGAAGATTCTTCCCAACAAAAAGATCTGCCCGAAAGAGAAAACCTTTGCATAAGCTATCATCACACACGAAGAACCAACTTGAGCATAATGCGGTTTTGCACAAATCAACAAAAGCAAGGCATTCGACAACAGCAACTTCAGCATTTTTTACCACAGCAGCAGTCTTCAGAGCGAGACCGCTTTTGAAATGCTGGCATTTAGTGACATAAAACGGATTGAAGCTGTGAAGCAGAACAAAAAGGAAACACAGTGAATGATTCAACGTGCTCTATTTGGGTGAGAGTTGTTCCTTACTGCTTAAATAGTCTGTAATGAAGGGATACAAGTGTGATCTGGTAAGCCCTCCTGTTGGTTCTTCCTCGAGTAATGCTCTAACTGACCCGTGAAACATGACAAAGAGTGAGTGTACTTCCTTGAGCACTCTCCTCAACGCATCAATCCTCCATACAGCTCCTGTATCCTTATTTTTTTCCACAACCTGTCAATGTCTAAGATCAGTTTTTGTTCATTGACACTACTAAGATAGAGAAAGTCTTTACCATCACCATCCAGATATCGGGTTCAGCCTCAAAGAAAACATGAGAATGTCTTTCTGCTTCTATTACCTCACAAGCTGCATCCGGGGAGAAAAGTCTGCATTTATACTCACACCATTGTCTCTAAATATCCAACAAGATTCACAGAGAAGTGATGTGAACCAAATCAAGAAGAGTGTGTAGCAGATGAGCTGACCTAGTAAAAGTAATAAGACCTTCACTGAGGCCGGTAACTGATAACTGCGTGGAGACGTCAAGCTCAGGAGGATGAAAGAACAAAATCTTGTCAAGCTCGTGACCTTCGGTTTGGCCTCTCTTCAAATCAAAGACGCAAAGTCGGAGGCTTTCATCACCAGAGCTCATTGACGCCATTTTCCCCGAAGCTTCTACGAGCTCATAAACACCCTAACATACAATTCAACGTACACGAGTAAGAAACTTTATAATCAATTGAAGGGTTTCAATTCAAAGGCACATTGGTGATTCAACCCAGTTGACAAAAAACCCAAATGAAGAATCATAAAACGAAGCACCAAAGAACCCATTAACCAAAAAAAAAAGAAGAATCCTAAAACAAATTGACTACCTTGAGAGAAGACGTATCCGAAGAAGAAAGTCGGAGTCGTGATCAATCGTCGTCGGTGATTGCGATAGTTAAAAACGAAGAGAGAAAGGTTCTGATAAGGAAAGAGTTGACTTTTTTTAAGAAGAGCAAAGGAGATGGAAAAAAAGAAAGAAGTTGGATGAGTCGTGACAAAAAAAAAAAAAAAAAAAAAGAAAGAAGTTGGATGAATAAAGGTGAGGTGAGGAGGAAGATGAAGCAGCTTCAAGACAAGACGCTGTCTACTCTCTACAATGAAATACAATAAAAACGTAAATTAAAGAGATAAGAGCCCAAATAAGCCCAACTAAGCCCAAACAAGCCTATGGTGGTTGTTAGAGAAAAGCGGGTAAATTATAGTCGGTTAGGTTAGCATTCTGGTTTAACCGCAAGAGCCACTACTTGGCGACTGATAGAGTCATAGAACAAAGTTTATTTTATTTTTATTTGTGCGTGGCGTTAGTCTCGTGTTCATCGTTAGTTTGTTTCTTCTGCAGCTATCTTGATTGCATCTCCAACAAGCCATTCCATGCTTACTTCGGAAATCATGAGAAACCTCGATCGATCTGTACTAGTCTAGTCCTAGGGGTTGATCGATGAACCCATGAGAGAAGACATGAATGTGCAGGTGCACCCAGAAAGTAGACATCAGCTTTTATTACTATGTTGCTTACATGCTAATGATTTGTTTCATTTTCACAGTGAAACATTTGTCAATACAAATCTTTTGGTCACTTCTTAGAAACGGGCAAGCAAGCAGATCACAGTTATTATTTCCAAAGGGTTTAACAGATTTTATACAAATGGGCCTCTATCAAGGCCCACTGACTTTAATGGAAGTTAATTAACCTGGCTGAGCTGATAATGAATAGAAAGGTTGATCAATTTATACAAGAAGTCCCCTTCATGTCTGATCAAATTATACAAAAGACAGAAATTATAAAATTATCATTATTAACGATTTTATTTACAATTTAGTAATAAAATAATAATATCAGTGAAAGGGAATATTTGTTTCCTAATAAATTTTAGTATAGTACGTGTTCGCTTAATCAAAGCTTTTCTTTTGTCTTGACATGGGTTTTTGATTACGCGACGAGCAAACATTCCTAATCTAATAAGCATTAATTATTTGCTTAAATAACTAATCAAACCTCCATCTTCTTGTCGGGTCGAACACTAAATGAACCCATCTCATTGTCGTCGAGTCGAGAAAAAAGAAGAAGAAGATGACGTGTTAAGCGGTGACTAGTGAACAAACTTTTCTTCTCGATTTGATTCGTTTCGTCCTCGATGAGAAAAGCTCCCTTCTTTCTTTTCTGAGTTCTCTTCAAGTCAAAAGGGTTTTCTCATCACTGTTCCAAGTCCTTCTCTGTGATTTTCATCGCTTTCTCATTGTTTCTGACTCTGTTTTTCCCCGTGAACACTCTTTTGTAAGCAACTTGGCTTTTGTTTTGCTAGAAGATTCTTGAAACTGGGTGTTAATGTATCTGTTGTAAAGTGTAGGACTTTGGATGCTAAATCTCTCTCTATCGGTTTTAGAAATAGAAAGGTTTGTACTTTCGGTGTTAGATCTGTGAATTACCGGAGTCAATGTCGGATCCACCTCGATTCCGATCGGTTCTTGGTCCAACCGGGAACAAGCTGCAGAGGAGACCACCGGGGATGAAACTGGAGAAAAAGAAGAAGACCATCATCGAGTCAAAAGATGAGATTACGAAGAAACCAGAGACTCCTCCGGCTTCACCAACGACGACTCTCAAGCAATGCTCTTCTTCGGTTCTGAGACGGAACAGTGCTTCCATGACTGCTTCTTATTCCTCTGATGCATCTTCTTCTTGCGAGTCGTTGCCTTTGAGCGTTGCGTCTTCTTCCAGTTGTAAGAAGCCTCTGAGGCGAAGTGGGTCTGTCTCCTCATCCAATGCTACGTGTGCCGTGGGGAGAAGGAAGCAGCTTGATGAGAAAGAAGACAAGGCTGCTGCTGGTGCTAGTAATGGTGATTGCTTCGCTGACGGTCGGAAAAGATGTGCCTGGATCACGCCTAAGTCTGGTGAGAATCTCCTTGTCACCTTCAGTTTCACTTGTTCATTAGAATGTATCAAGAAGAAGAGACGGAGAAGAAAGTTATAGACGTGTTCTGGTAATTGAATTCTACATATACAGATGATAAGAGTAACTCAATAACGCAAAAATGTTTGAATTTCTATGTGCTTTGTTTGTTAAAGCGTGTGCAGGATCACTTGTTTATGTTCTGAAACTTTGAGATTAGTTATATTCGTTATGCTGATAGATTAGACTTTGTTGTCACTTGCTCTACTTAAAAAAATTTCCATGCCAAGAGGCTATGTTGATCTCTCATGTGCCTTATCTTTCTCTGATAATTGGCTAATAATGTTGTTTTTCTTTCCTTCTTGTGAAGACCCGTGTTATGTTGCTTTCCACGACGAAGAATGGGGAGTTCCTGTCCAGGACGACAAGTACGTAACGTCCTCAACGCTATTATCCTTTTTAATCAGAGATGCTCTTTGTAAATTATAAGAGTCTCTTACCATTTTTGGCTATACTGTGTAGGAAGCTTTTCGAGTTGCTATGTCTCTCTGGTGCTCTATCCGAACTCTCTTGGACCGACATTCTCTCCAGAAGGCCATTACTCAGGTAATAAAACTAAGTTCTGATGCCAAACCCGAACCTAGAGTTTTGTATGAGATATGATCTCAGATTTGCTTGCTTTTGTTGAAACAGGGAAGTGTTCATGGACTTTAATCCAGTTGCTGTTTCAGAACTGAACGAGAAAAAGGTAACCTCAGCCGTTTCCTTACTCTCAGAGGTCAAGATAAGGTCAATCCTCGATAACTCACGCCATATTTGCAAGGTAATACAAACCTCAGACGCTTCTGAATCTGTATTAACGCAACTTATTGATATCTTCATGACTGTTAATTCATGGTTTAATCTTAGATTATAGCTGAATATGGATCATTTAAGAAGTACATGTGGAACTTTGTGAACAACAAGCCTACACAAAGCCAGTTCAGGTATCAAAGACAGGTCCCTGTGAAGACATCAAAAGCTGAGTTTATAAGCAAAGATCTTGTACGCAGAGGCTTTCGCAGCGTCAGTCCAACAGTTGTTTACTCCTTCATGCAAGCAGCTGGTCTTACAAACGACCATCTCATAGGCTGCTTCAGATACCAAGACTGTTGTGTAGATGCAGAGACAACAACAACCAAGGCCAAGAAGAAGAACGAGAGTGATAAATAAATTAAATGTTTGAGAACCATGTTGTTTGCTTTCAAAGATGATTTGACACAACGAGATTTTGCTACTGTACCGTGAAGTGTTCCTTTTTTGTTTTCGTTGTATAGATGTTTTTTTGGTTATTAGTTTATGTATGCATAGTAGCAGAACGTTGCGAGGTATGGACCATATATCTTTGAATGAACGGTAGTGTTATACAATATCAGAATCATATGGTACATCATAATTAGCAACAAAAAGTTAAACTAAATGCGAGTGTTGATTTTTCCAATACAGTGAGGTAATAGTTATTGTCCATGGTCACATGAAGCTTATAGCCATCGTCTTCTTAGGACTTCTTGGATTCTCTCAGGCATTGCAATTTACTTGGCCGCCATTGGTTACCATGTCATCCGTAAAACAAAAAATCATCCACACATTTTCTACCTTCCCCTAACTCCCAGAGTGCAGCAAACTTCACCAAAGAGGCAGTGTTTTTTAACCCGACAGGGACCCATGGATAAACTAAGTGACCCAATATATAATTCAGTTATTTAATTGTTTAAAAATCTAATAAAATCTACAAATTTACAAAAATTTGAAATCCAAATATCGGTTAAGCCCAATGTATTTCATTGTTTATATTAGAGATTTTGAATATTTACTAATTTTAGTTTTGTTTATTTTTATTACATATTCGTAACTCATAGCTTGTTACTAAAATTATTAAATTTTTTTTTTTTATCTTTTTGCATGTTAAATGAAAATAAGGAAAATAGATTGTAATATTTTTAGTTATGAATTTTCTTTCGTCTTTTTAATAATTGATAAATAGTTATATATTAAATTAATTAAATTATTAATCTACGGTACACTCGCGGTCTATCTAATAATCCGGTAATGGAGAAAGTAGTGTGGTTCAATGTTTGGGTGTTTTGTGAACACTGCCGAGAAGACATTGTGAACATGCAGTTACCTAATAGATTATAGCGGTCACAGGCATCTTAGATTGAAGAATTATAACATAAAAATGGAATAATCTTAGTGTACCGTATTAAACAAAATAAAGATGAAATTGTTTACTTAGCATTGAAGAGTTAAATAGAATAAACATGAAGCCTTTATACAAAATCAAAATCCATCAAACGATTTGGCTAAAGATCTGAGCAAAATTATTCATAACCGAGCAAGACATTTTGAAACAAAGGTTTCACATAACCAGAGACAATAATTAAACATCTGGTTTATTTTTCTAAAACAAAGGAAACGCCAATGGCTAAGGATAATACATCAGGGATTAATAAGTTATTCAAGACCCGATCTTGATGCCGTTTTGGCTTGATTCTTGAGATGTTGAAGGAGGAGGAGGAAGGTGACCTTTCTCTTGCAAGCTCTTAACTGTGTCGTGGAGGCTTTGCTTTGTGGATGTGAACTCTAAGCCTAAGTCCTTAATCTTTTGATTAGTGAACTTGTACGGCTTGGCTCTTGGGTTCTTCTCATCCTTGCACCTGAAGAATTAACCAACATTGTTGTTACTTAACACACTCTTATTTGTTGGTTAGTTTCTCTAATTAAAGTTAGGCAAAAAAAACAAAGACTAACTCCATTACAACTACCATTTCAAAACGTAAATACTCTTTCCGTACCACATTAAGTGGTGTTTAAAGAATTTTTTTTTGTTTTAAAATAATTGATGTTTTCATTTTTTAAGGTAGAATTTAATATCATTTGAATTTTGTGATCAATTGTAAAATACTATGTATTTTTTTATTGGTTGAATTAATTTCATTTAATAATTTTTTATGCAATCAAGATAAATTATATAAAAATTTGTATTTTCTTAATCTATGTGCAAAAACCTTAAAAACCACTTAAACTTATATCGAAACATATGGAGTATCTATTAACATTTTTTTTTTGTAGGTGTATATTATGGGCTTATATAAAGTCCACGTTTGCAGTAGGTGACGAGTGGACTTGGACTTATGGTGTGAGTTGTTGGTACACCAACTTCAACTTTCACCAAACTATATAAAAAAAAAGAACATGGGACCAACTCGTACCCATCATTGAATTGGTATCATGATAAGAGATAATATTAACAAACAAAAGCATACTGCAAAAAAGAAAATTTTAAAGCATTATATCATTGATTAAGCTATATAAAGATTTGCGAAGACACTACGACACTATCGTCAAACTTTTAGCCTTACGTTATCGTGTTGTGTTTGCTGACTACAGTTGGTGACGACTTAACTAGATTTAGATTTATGTACACTAATTAATGCGCATGTGTGTCATACGTGTGCATGTATTTGTATACATAGACTTGCACGAAGATAGATTATTATCATAATGTTGCTTACAAAGAAGGTAACTTGAGAGTTGAGACATGTCGTTGTCCTAATGGCTACACTAGAGCTACCATCGTTATTAAAAGGCTTTTACTTGATTTTTTTTCCTTTTTTACTTACGTAAAATTCATGTTCGGAGACTCGCTAGAAATTATCTGTATCTTAAGATTGGATCTAGCGCCTAATGAAAAAATCGGAAATTAATCCAGGATTACTCGAAAAGTAATTAGACCATAATTAAAGACAAATTCTTAGAAGGGATTCTTAGCGGAATTTAAGAACTGATTCTGAATTTTAACAAAGAAAAAAAAAAAAGTTAAGAACCGACTCTTAAATAAAATATTTTATTTTTAAATAAGTATATAGATATCGTATAGTGTTTACTAAAAATGTTAATTCTTTGTGTGGTTATAATTTTTTAAAAGTTTTTTCGTTTATTTCTACTAACTCTAATGATGTAGAAATATATTAAATCAGCATTGGTTTCACTTACTTGGTTGGAAGTGGGTACTCCGGGAATAACTTAGCCAGAATCTCAACAACTTCGCCGCGGTGAAGTGCGCTCTCGGCTAGGAGATAGCGTCCAGAGGCTGGGGGTGCCTCGTAGACCAGAACATGAGCCAGTGCGACATCACGAACATCCACATAAGCCTGAGTCAAATTAGCATATGTCTTAGCTGAGCCGGTTAGATATTTGAGGACGTGGAATAGACTGGCGTTGATCGTCGGCTGTAACGGTGGCCCAAGAACCAGCACTGGATTCAAAACCACCAGGTCAACACCTTTCTCCTCTGCCGTTTCCCACGCGGCTTGCTCCGCCACCATCTTGCCGTAACAATACCAATTCTATAAAACGCATAAAAATTTTCAGTAAACCAACATTTAAAAAACAATTATATAAACTTATACGTTTGTGTTTATTTGAGTTAAACATCAAAGTATAATACTCCCTCCGTTTTATATTAGTTGTCTAGGTTTATTCATACAGATTAAAAAATATTTAATTTTACATATTTTCAAAATAAAAAACACTGTTACCAATACACTTAACTATATATCAATTAATAGAAAAATAGAGTAGATAATATTACCAATAAATTTTGCATTGAAAATCGAAAACGACACTTATTTTGAAACAAAAATTCTATTCCACAACAACAAGTGATTTGAAACGGCGGGAATAGTGTTTAATCATGTTTCTTAGCTGCAAAAGTATAATTTTGAAAGCCTTAATTGTTTCAAATACACAATTTCATAAACTGCTAATAGAAAATGTGTTTTTTTTTTCTAAACAGAAACTATATTAATGAGTTTTCCAACCAAAACTTAATTAGAAAATTCAAGGAATAAAAGTGAAGACCTTGGTGTTCTTGCAGAACTCAAGATCACTCCAACAACTTTCGTCAACAACTGCTTCAGGGTCACGGTTTGGGTCCATGTAAACCGCACCAATTGAGGATGTGATGACCACACGCTTGACCTTGGTTTCGGCGGCAGCATGAATTACGAACTTGGCTCCGTTTACGGCCGGTTCCACCATTTGCTCCTAAATATTTATCATTACATTTTGAAAAATAGATAAATTAATTAATACGTTGACAAAAAAAAATTAATTAATTAATACCACATTTAACGTACTCCCTCTGTTTCTTATCCCTCTCTTTCTTAAAGAGTGTCATTTTAATACATTTCACACATATTAAAAAAATAATTATAATATATTTATATTTTTAATAATGGTAGCTATTCAACCAATAATGTTTTAGATAAATAATTTTTTTATAAAATAAATATATTTTACAATAAATATCAAGTTAAAAATATCAATAAATTGAATTGAAAATTGAAAAAACGACATTCTTTATGAAACGAAAATAAAACCTCAAAAACGATATTTTTTACGAAACGGAAGGAGTATTATTTTTCCCCTCAGACAATATAATTTATAATCATTTGTGTCTTCCCTCTGATTCTCTGAAGTCAAATGTAATAAATTCATTACACGAAAATGTTATTTCAACTTCTTGAAATTAAATAATACTTTACCAAAACTAACATATTCAACGAAGTATAGTTTATTACTAACATATTCTACTAGTAATAATACGATGTGAACGACAAAAAATCTAAAACAAATCAGCTCCACTACCATTATTGTTTTGTTTCTATCTCATGTAGGTCCCTAACTTTATTCAATATTCTCATAAGAAGAAAAAAAAAACACCAAGAAAAATACTCACGGGATCGTCAGTGACCGGAGAAGCCGTGTGAAAGACGCCGTCACAACCATCGATAGCCGCCTTGAGAGCATCGTAGTCCTGAAGATCTGCTTTGCACAGAATCAATCTCTCCTTGGCTCCTTCCAGTTCTCTCAAGTGTGTATTCTTTGGATCATCTGTAAAAAATAGAAAACAATATAAAAAAAAATTAATATTCATTCAAGCATTTAATTAATTCAACCAGAAAATATTATTATTACAGTGAGCAAAAGGAGTATAATTTTATTGGACCTGGATTCCGTACGGTTCCTTTGACCGTGTAACCTCTCTCAAGAAGTAACTTAACAATCCAAGAAGCGATGTATCCACCCGCTCCGGTGACACAAACGGTTTTCCCGGCCGTCAAAGATTCATCAACCGTCATTTTTCCGGTGTCGAAAATGAAAGATTCGGTGTTTGAAGAGGCAGAAGCAAAATGATGAATGCGTACAAAGTGAGTTTACGGTCAGTATATATAAAGACCGAAGAGGAAGATTATCCTTTTATGACTCCACACACCTAAGTGACCTAACCATTGTAATGAATTGGTCTACATATTTATACTATATTTTATTTGCATTTATGTATAGCAAGACAAAACAAAATTATTATTAAAAAAAAAGAGGGGTTGGTGGAAGAAGAATTATTTGCAACAACAAAACACCTTTAGAAAAAAAAACTCATAAACTTGGACAAAACTTAACCTACAATCATTTTACTTTGGGTAATATATTTACCAATATTTCTTGCTGGTGACATTAATACTTCTGGACGATGTGTATATACACACAGAAAAAAAAATTACATTTTATAATAATTTCTTGTATGAATATGGACAAGATAAGTCGCACGTGTTATATTTACAGTTTACTTGCCTACTCCATCGATGATAGGATATTTGATATTTCTATGGGCTCAAAACAGGAAGTGATGAAAAGACTACACATATTATCACTGTTTTGTGTTTAGCAAATGCATACATGTCCTAAAATGTATGTTACTAGCTAGGTGACACCAGCAAACTAGTTTCACAATAAGACATAGGTCAGAAGACTCTACTAACAATAACACCATAAGTCTTTAAACAAGCAGTTTCACTAAACATATAAGTTACCTAAACCACAATAACCAATCTTTTTCCTGCATTATCATCACCTAACCATGCATGGCTCATGGATCTCAACCTGAAACAGGGGCAATACTGACTTCTGCTTTATCAGTCTCTTCTTCCACTTCCTTACCTGCTCTCTGATCTTCTTCTTCACCTTCATTTTCTACTTTGCCAGTCTCAGGCACGCTTGTGTGTGCATCTCCATGACTCTGCTCCTCAGAGATATCCTCCTTCTCAATCGATTTTGTGTCTGCAATTGGCTCTTTTGCTGATTCTCCCTCTTGCTCCTCAGACACATCCTCCTCTTTCTCAATCAATTTTGTGTCTGCACTTGGCTCTTTCGCTGATTCTCCCTCTTGTGCCTCAGTTTCAGGTTCTTCCTTACGCTCTTTCACTGGCACTCCCGCTTCTCCATCAATTTTGAGTTCTGCAGTTGGCTCTTTTGCTGTCTCTTGTTCTTCTCCATGAGTTTCTGGCTCTGCATCTGACTTGTTTGTAGACTTTAGCTCTTCTCCATCAGTTTTGGTTTCCACATTTGGATCCTCAGCCAGTTCTTGGTTATCTCTCTTACATTCAGGCTCTGCATCTTCACCCTTGGTTTCAGGTTCTTCCTTGTCCTCACAAGCTTTTTCACTTTCCCGGTGCATGTCTCGAGTCACCTTCTGCCTTTTCTTAGTCCTGCCAGTTCCAGCATTCGGCTCTTTTGACGATTTAAGATCTTCCTTCAGCGCACCTTTGGTTCTTTTTTCTTGCTTAGTAGAGTTTGTTACAGGGTCTTTCTCCTTCGACGATCTATATACATAAATGTGAGAGAATTTATTCCAGGATCGAACCTTTCTATTCACACATAACTAGAATTGTTGTAAATTTCCACACCTGACGTCTGAGGAACTGCTCAGTTCAACATTCATAGACACATTTTTGCTCTTCTTGGCCTTTTGCCTTCGCATTCTGCATATAAAAGAAAAAAAAAACTCAAAGACTGTAGAAGCGCCGAGTTAAAAATTGTGGGTGATTCAGAACCTTGAACGTTTCACTTACATGTCAGATAAAGGAGTGGAATCAGGCAGATCATCCTCCTTTTCCTGCTTTTTTAACATTTTGGGGAGGAATCAGTACACACATATCAATAAGATTGTTTTGTTGTAAGAGATAATTGGTGACGGGCACAATGTAAGATAATCTCACCTCACTGACTGAAGAATCATCCTGGATTATCTCCCAACGTTCGTTATTAAGATAAATCGCTTCAGCCTCCCCATCAGAATATAACACCTGCAGCGAGAGCAGCGGTAGGAAAATTCTATATAAATCAGAGAGAACTTCAAAATACGACTTAGAGAAGTTAACTCACTTGATGCCTCTTCGTACGACCATCATAGGATTGTATGACGCCTTCATAAAACCTGTGCAAATACAAATGGTAAGATCGCTACCGTTAATCACACAGTATCCAACTCCAAAAGTTAACATGTTTCGCAATACACTTACGTCTTGTCGAGTGGCCACCAAACTTTAACTCTCTTACCAACCAATTCCTGACCAAGCTTACTCTTATTGGACTTCTGCAAAGAGGAATGTAGACCATGTGAAAACACGATACAAATCAAAGCCTCATACAATAGACAGAGAAGGTAAAAATTTCACACCACTTCCTCTCCAGCTGTCCGTTTCCTCTTGGGATGACTCTTGGGAGTTTGTTCCGATTCTTTGGTTGAAGGAGATGTTGCTCGGGAATTCTTCTTCTGGACAGTTTATCCAATTATGAGTTAAAGTAAAGGGGTAGTCTTAGAGTATAATATGTTGAAAAAGATCATGGTTTATCAAATTTGATACCTTGTCCTTTGATGACTGCGGAATATCCGTTTTTGAATTGTTTTCCTTAGCACCTGAGCGAACTGTTTCTTTCCCACTGGTCTTAGATTCTGCAAGTGGCTTCTTTGCTGATGTTTTCGCTGAACCATTCTCTGCTCTCTTCTCCTTTTTGCTTGGTTTGGCAGTCTTAATGCTATCTTCAGGCTTTTCAAGGTCAGTTTCCATTAAATCTTCTTCTTCAGGAATATCTTTCTTCACAGTCTGTTTCTTTGATACTGGTCTATCTAAAGAAGATGCATCAGGATTTGTCTCTTCCATCTTACTCCGGCTTCGTTTACCTGACCCCTTCCTAGACCTACTAGAGGGTGAGAGAGAAATAACAACCGACTGATTCGGTTGACCAGCTTTACTAGGGGAAGATGCTTTCTTGCCAGCGAGCTTTCCACGTGATGAATCACCAAGTTTTTTTCCTTGCACCTTCTTGCTTGATGACGTCTTGAATGAGTAACCTTCCTCAGGATTCATCAGAGAATTGGGTTTCCGCCCTCTCCTCCTAGTAGACCCTGATTCGGTGTCTGTGTCTGTACTTTCAGAATGCCCTTGCTTCAAAAGTTGTAGCAAATCACTTCCTTTTGTTACTTTGTCATCTCCATTAGCTTTAGTTCCACCTCTTGCAGTTCTCTTGGACCTAGTCCCCTTGACAGAGAGACCCAAATCCAGTTTTCCCTGAATCAAGAAATTTTGAAGACAATGGTTAAGCAACAAACAATGTGAAAAGGGGTTAACCAAATACAGTACCTGCAATGAATCACTAGGAACTACTTGTTCTTCTAACGTCTTTTCACCTGCCTGAAAAACAAAACAAAAACAAAAACAAAAACTATTGTCAGTTCAAGATTCAACCAAATAACTACTGCATAAACAACCAAACCAAAAGCTCAAGACATTAAGAACACCTCAATTTCTTTGGAGTTAACAACGATGTGTGCTTCAGTAGTGGCAGCTTCGCTTTGGCATATTGACAAAACTACTGGAGAGTACATGTCCAAGCTAGTCCCTGTGGACTTCAAAGCTTCCATGATGTACGGTCGAAGCGTACAGGAGCAACTATTGAGAACCTTCTCCACAAGCCCCAAAGCCATTGGTGAGACATCCTAAGCCATGGCCACCAGAAAAAATCAAATCTCAAAAATCTATTGAAAAGCTTGGAGACTTAAACATGAACTAAGAAAAAAAACTCACCTGGTTTTCTTTTTTGACAGCAGCCAACAGAATCTCTAGCAAATCCATGGATACTTCTTCACTTTCATCTATAACTGTGATCATTATAGTTTCCATTGAATGTTGAACAGGTTGAGGATGATCCGGGCTTTAATAGATGCACAAAAGAAAAGTCATCAGCGTTACATAAAGCACATAAGAGCTCAATGCTAACTCAGGTTTCTATTTTCTACCTTATGACTTTCAAGAACTGCCGAAACATCTCAAGGATAACGTCATCGCACTCCAAGTCCAACATCACCAAGGATGACCTGACTTTAGCAACAGTATCAAGAACAGCCTCTGCTTTCTTATAACTACGAGAGGAAGCATCAGCTAGTTTTCCAAAGGCTTCCACTGTCACCTCGAAGATCTCCTGTAAGCCAGAGGAAGCAAAACAAAAATGCCATGTGAGTCAGTGAAAGAATAGTGTTACTACAACACATTGTGAGAGACTAATGGTGTAAGTAACCAAACCAAACCTTCATATGGTCATCGTTATATGGTGCCTCAGGGGCAGTTATCCTCATAATCTCGGTTAAGCAGGAGACAACGTAAACCCTAACATCAGAATCAGAGCTTCTTAAGAGATGAGCAGATACCAAAGCCTTCATAGATGGTCTAAGAGCGGTTTGCACAGCTACAATAGGATCTTGCTCCACAGTAGAGAGCAGAGTCTCGACTTTCTGCGTTCGAAATCAGATGAGTAAACATCATAATCCGCAGAGAGAAATTCACTCTAGGGATCTAAGAGCAACATAGCCCTAAAAGATTCCACCTTTCCTAAAGATAAAACGTAAAAAAAAAAAACCTAATTTTTTTTTTCCAAATCGTCGAGAACAGAGAAACCCTAATCGCTTCCAGTAACCCAATTCCGACAAAAATCAGAGAATGTCAAGACTCAAGAGAGAGAGAGAGAGAGGGAGAAGGAAGGATTCGTACATGGAGAAGGTCGAGAAGGGAATCAGTAGAGGAATGAGGCTCGAGGAGATCTTTTCCAGCATTGAGGAGAGCTTCAGGGAGTTGGGTTTCTCCGACAAGAGGACCCATCTCTTTTTTTGTTCTTCTGAAAAATTTATCGAATGCCTAATTTCAAAACCCTAGAAGATAAATAAACATTCTCCGGACGAAAGATAAGAACCGCTGTCCTCGCCGCCACAAATCCAATTGGTCTGGGTCAGAAGAAAAAAAAATGGAAAACTTTACGAGTGTTGATGAGGCTTTTATATTAAGTGGTGTTCTGACCATGCAAAGAGCTGCTCTCTATATACCTGTACCGAGAGAAAAATAACTCTCATTAAGAATAATTACAAAAAAAAAATCGTTGTTAAAGTCTCAATTATGTCAACAAAGAATTGACAAAAGAAAACTAAAATCAACTATGTGGAGAGTGGAGACAGATCTCACTGAGAAACATGTGTTTTGTCATTTAAGGCTCTCAAAGACAATATTTCAACATGTATTAGCACCGCGCAACGCAGTTAATAATAACAAGAATCTCTAATACTCCCTCCGTTTCATATTAGTTGTCGTTGTAGGAATAAAATTTCGTTTCAAAATAAGTGTCGTTCTAGAGTTTCAATGCAAAATTCATTAATAAAATTCTCTAATTTATTTTTCTATTGGTTGAAATATGGTTAGGTGTATAGGTAATTGTGTTTTTATTTTAGAAATATACAAAATCATATGTTTTATTAATATGTGTGTATAAACCTAGAACGACAAGTAATATGAAACGGAGGGAGTATATATTTCAACAATTATGACTGCACTACAATTTTTCTGCATATTATCATTTAGAGTCTAATTATAGTATTCCTTATCGTCATTCCACATATACAACAATCTTATGACAAGATGTATATTTATCGCAACTTTGAAGCGCATTACATACAAGAATATTTTTTTACCACAACAACACCTACATGAGGCTATAACATCTATATAGCAGCATAAGATTTGTATTGACAATGATATTTACCTATACAACAATATAATGTTATGCATGACAAAGTTTAAAATCACTAAATCACACTTGGATACGCTTGGTTGGAAGCTAAACAATACAAAATTCGATAAATGTTGGAAGCTAGTTTGTAGGGTTAGAGTAACGAAGCTATGATGTTACTTAACAAATTATAAGAATATAAAAGAAACAATTACATGTTATTGCAACAATATTGCAAACATATGTTGCAACTGCTGCTACTATAAATATAAGCATATTTTTATGATTTAAATAAGAAATGTACGATTAACATTTTCACAAATGAATTTTAACTTTAAAAGGAATGTTAGTCTTTTTAAAAAAAAATCAGTAGCAGAAATGTATTTTTTAATTGCTGTTTTGTTTAACGAACCTAACAAAACATAACAGCCCAACAATATTACATTTCATCATACATCCATGTCGATAACAATTAAAAAAACTAAATAAAACATAAGTCATACATTTTTTAATTAAAAATAATTATATATGCTTGAAATAATGAATATCATGTATGATATTGTTGCAAGTTAAACTTAAAAAAAAATAAAATTGAAACAATTGTGCAAGTTAAACAACCCCAAAGACTTGGACACTTAATATATTGACATCTTAGCCATGCAAAGTTCATTAGGGATAATGGTTTTCATATAAAATATAGCTAACTCTTTCAAAGCAAAATTAATATCAAAATAACATCTAACAAATGCAGACAATTTTGCGCGAGTCACTGACAAATCACTAGTATAATTGTGAAGTTCAAAATATATTTCTTAAAAAAAAAAAAAAAAGAAGTTCAAAATATCGTATCCATCAATTTTTCATTTAGTTCTGCTCAAATAAAAGATTCTACTTTGTTGAATGGATTTTCCCATTAATTCTTCCATAATAGATATTATGATCGGCCAACTCATAAATATCAGATCTAGTTGTATATTTTTGAAAGATAAACTAAAAAGCCATATTATGAATGGGTTATCAAAGTCATGTAAATTAACGGCTGGTACGACACATGTACATATGCATATGTTATGTTGATGTTGAGATGATTTGATCGCCGGTTTTATTTGTGCATTTTAGTCAAACATTTTTTGTCAATTCTCTGCCATTGGTCGCTGTACCATTGAAGGCAGTAGTATATTGGTGACTACATTAGTTTTGAAGCAAACGATATCCTAGAAAACTAACATCGGCATTTGCGTTCTTTTGTTTAAACGAGCAATTATAAATGGATGTGATCTGTTAACAAAAAAAAAACAATGAAAGTGATCAAATAGAATTTAACATGTTATATAATTCTTGGAGAAGGAATACATACAAACATGACTCATAACAGTCATAGAAACGACTAGGAACAATTTCAACTGTATATCAGAAACTAATATAGCCATCATATACTTCTTTTTTTCCAACTTCATTAAGAATAATAACGTGTGAATTTTGAACTATTATTATATGAAAACAAATAATGGGCAAAGAAAACCTCCACTAAATTGGGGGTTTGGAAGAGTAGAGAATAGATAACAGCAAAACTTGATCATGTTCCAAAACAAATCTCGAGAGCTGTCTGCTAAAATATTAAAATATCAAAACCAAGATAAAACAGCATTGAGATGGAAAAACATTGGAGATTCGAAATGCTTCTTAAACTTAGTTCGATTCAATGTGCTTCTTGACGATATTGAGGGCAGTTGTATCCTCACCGTAGTCCTGAAGCAGTAGTCAAGAAAATACAGAAACGAATTAAGTAAATTACCAACAAATGACTCCTCATACACATGGATTGAGACGTAATTACAATACCTTGACTACAAGGCATGAGCATCCAACAACCTTCCTGGCATTACCCTCAGAGTCAATCTTGCAGAGCTGCAACAACATCAAGGAAGCTTTTATAATTGTAAGGTATGTATAAGGAGAGTGAGTAGATTAAGATAAAACAGAAGGACTTACACCAGCCCATTCACCGAGGGTCTTGGCACTTGGAACAGTAAGTAAGTTGATGCTGTGATCAGCGCAGAGAGCCTTAACAAGCTTGACGTAATCAGGCTGGTTGCAGTCTTCAGCCAAGACACAGAGCTGAGCAACACGCTTCTCAATAAGCTTAGCACTCTCATGGAGCCCACGAACAACACCACCATGAGCACGAGCTTTCCTAAGAGTCAACTCCAAAGCAGTCAACAAGTCCATGTCCTCTGGGATTGCCGCTGGCTCAGCAACGGGAGGAATAACAACTGGAGCAGCAGCCTCATCACTGAATAACATAAGAAATAGAATTAGGATTCCCACAAACAGAAACCAACCACATTCATCATATCATAACTTAAAATTCTCAACTAATAACAAGAAATGTAATTCAAGCATTGAAAATGATGATCATACAATAAGTTTTTGAACGATCAAACAATATGATAATTAAACATCTAACTATTGACAGTTATTAAGGGCAATGACAGTTTAACACTCTTGATTCCGAAGATTAGAAAATGTAGCGTAACCACAACAGCAAAAAAGAAGCTTACCTCGACATGTTGTGTCTTTAAATGCTTTTAACTTCCGAAAAAATAAAACAAGTCCTTGTTCTCTGCCAATAGCAAATCAAAATCAATCTCAACAATCATCGGAAATAAAATACTACTGAGGAAACTGTAACTGGATATGGTCCATACTACATGTTCGGATGGTATAGCGTTGGAGGAGGGAGCTGAGAAAGAGACTAACCTCAGAGGCGACGAAGAAGGCTGCAGCGGAAAGGATGAGGGAGAAAACGGAAAACAACTTATATGCTTTCTTACTAAAACCCTAATTTCACCAGAATTACATCTGTAACAGATCGTTGCGGACCCGGGCCTCGTTTTTGGGCTTCTAGGCTTCTACCGGCCCATTTAATTTCTTAGGATGGTTATAGCAGCTGAACAATTGATAACTAATAAACATATGATTGCTTTTTAATGATTCTTGTGTTTCATATTCTGTTTCAAGCACTTATTCCTGGTGCAGATAAGAGTAACCCAAAACTAAATAAAAAGAGAGACCACACTATTTGGGATTAACAAGAGTCTCTCTCTTCTCTTAGAGAGAGAAAATTCACTCTTGTCCTTCTTATCACAATCCCATCTTTCAGAGGGAGGAGAGATTATGTTTTTTTTTGTTTTTGGTTGTAGTATATTTTTGATCTTCGGATCGATAGTTTTGTTTCGCATAGGCGAGTATAGTTTCGCAAGGCGACTTTTGTAGTGAATCAAACTGAATCGGAGCTGTCCATCAAAATCTTATTTTATCTCCGATTCATGTTTGTGTACTTTTATATAGTTGCCCCTTCCGTGAATCATTCTTCATCCCGTGTGATTTGTTCTGGAGTTCTCTTCTTCTCCGATAACCCTCAAACTCTTTTCCTATAAAATTAAATCTTGCTCGTTTGTATTACGGGAGTATAGTTTTTCAGATGGAAAGGATGTAAGAGTTTTTGGAACTACATCGATTGCCTTGTGAGAGGTTCAGAAGAATTGGCATCTTCAAGTTTAAAGATGGTCCAATAAAGGATCTCATCAACAGTCAATTGAGCTTTCCCAGTTATAATCATTGGAGTTTTGTAAGAGTCTCTGTTCAAGAGCATGGTTATGGCGGAAGTGATAATTTCAGAAGTACAAATTAATAATTGAAAGAAGGTGTTAGGAAAAGAAGATAGAAGCTGCGATGGTGATTGTAGATGTTGAAATCACCGGTGAAGATTGGCCGAGAGAAACCGTCGGAGCAAGCTGTCCGGGAATGCATGTCTTTTTCTCAACACGTGTAAAACTTTCATGATCATCTTACATCTGTAGTTTTCTGGTGTAATATTTATGATACGTGTATGGTGATCAAGTTTGTACTCTTGAATTATCTTTGGGCTTTAATAAAATAAGAAGTCGACAAAAAAATAAAAAATAAAAAGAGAGACCATAAACTATTTTAATATATTTTTTCTTTTTAATAGTTTTGTCCAGCGAAGAGCTGAGGTTTATTGGCACTTCCCAATCCATACAAAACACGACAATATTTATCCATGCAGTGCGTCTCTTTCATTTTCATGAACACACGGGCCGTCACCAAAATATCTGATCCCGCTTGGTGCGAGATCACGACTCGTTCCACACCCAGAAGCTCCGCTACTTTACTCAAACCGCCATAGAGATCGTTACGGAACTCCATCAGGTGTTTGATATCATACACTAAGAAGAAGAAACCTAAAGATTACAAAATGATTTACTGCCTGAATATTATTAATTTCTAAGGCCAAAGTAACTTTAAATTTAAACAAAAAGCATAATACAAAACATTACTAACAAAAACATTTGCTAATTGACTGTTCGAAATCTTTCAAATACACAAGTTAAAGAGCTAAGTCTGGTGGTTACAGAGAGCATACAAGTATCTTAATTATTTTACATCACTTAAGCTCCTTGATTCTAAGTTATTTTAAAAGACTTAAAGCTTTACCCATTCCTTCTACTTCCTCCTCCATCCTGCAACCAAAAAGTACAATACCATTAGATTCTTCAGACCAAATCAGAATTAGACTTCTTCAACCGGATTCAACAAATTAGATCATGTCCCTGCTCTAATTTGTCACAAGAATATTTTACTCTAAAACATTATAAACCCTTCTACAAGGTTCTCACTTCTTAGGTTATGGAGTCTTTTGTTAGTTTAACTCAGCACATAACATATATACAAGAGACCTATGTGTCAACCGAAGATGATAGACCATACCTTCAGGTTCTTTTGCGTTTCGCAGGTTTCATATCGTTGGAAATGAAACTTATCACTTCCTTTAATGTTGCTTTCCTTCCTGCTTCCACATTCCAAAGTTCTGGGGTGCTGTATCGACCACTTGGATTATACTCATTCATTTCCTCGAGAGCTGTTTTAACAGCGTTGTGCACCTCTTCTCCCCATTCGCCTTTAAGCTTCTTCAGCTGCTCATCCTCTTCGTCTACCACTTCCTGTAACCGTAACCATCCAACACCATTACAAAACAGATATGCCAACAAAAAAGTACCAACATTCACAGAATAACTGGTTTCTCCTACATATTTAACTCAAAAAGTGGCCAATAACAAGACATTTCTCAAAGCCATCATGGCGTCAACCTAAATTAATAATTCAGTAAGATGGGAAAAGAACATACAATTGCTTTGTCCCCGCTTCCTTCACGTTTGAATGGTTGCCATGTTGAATCCTTGAGCTTCTCTTGCCATGTGGAGCAAAGGGTGACACCTTGAACCATAGCTTCATCTGCAGAATATCTCTTCTTGCAAACATTCAAGAAGAGCTCCAAGTTTTCAAGTTCTCCCATCCTCTTTACCCCGATATCAGATTCGGCACCCAACAACCCTGTCAAACGCTGAAGAAAGGAGAATTCAGCGTTTACACAACATAGGGTCTGAATGGTAAAAAATGCAAGTGTATCAGTAACACTTAAAACATTAGAAATATGTACCGCAATTAATGTTTTCCGCGCTGCTTGAATCTCAAAATTGCTTTGACGTTCTTTTGTCATCAGGTCTGAGTTCATCTGCTCTAGCTCTTCTAAGTCAGACTTCTTGTCCTCCAGTTCATCATTCATCTCCTTCATTTTCTGCTTGACTGCTTCATCATCAGCATCCCCCAAATGCTTCATCACTTGTAATTTGCCTTTCAGCTCTTGAATCTCCATTTCCAGTGTTTGTTTGGTGTCTAGCTGTGTCTCAAGCTCAAGGATCTTGCTCATAGCCTCTTCTTTTTGCCTCTGGATTTTAATAAGGAGAAAATTTCAAACTCAAGACAAACGAGGGAAGGTTTTTCTTCCTTCTTTGGCTTTAACTTGTTATACAGTTTGAGTTGTGTGCTACTAAATATACCTTATGCTCTTCTACAAGACTCAAAACGCTCTCGTCAGCCTTTTTCTGCTCATGGGAGGCTAACTGAAGGGAAATGTTCATAGCATCATTCTGCCAGAACCAAGAAAATACAAATGGTTAGTAGTACATCGAAAACATTATACATATACACAGGCTCATTGTTTCCTACGTATGAAACTAACTACGGATGGATATTACCTTTTTCTTCTCTTCATCAAGCTTTTGTCTTTCCAGTTCAGTTAGTGCTTCCTTTTTTTCCAACTCTCTGGACCAATTCTGCAGTCTGAGCATCTTAGCCTCCAGTTCATTGCTTAGCCTCTCTTTATCTTCTAGGATCTTCTGAATACTGCGAACCGACATCTGTTGCATCTTCTTTGTTTCTGAAATAAAATAGAAACGATAGTCACATACCCTGAAACATGCTAGATGAATCATTATAAACATATTAGCTTTCAGTTAAAAACCGTCTGCATAAGCTTTGTCCAAGGTTTTCTTCTCGTCTAGGACCCTCTGCAGTGACATAGCCGTCTCGTTGTAACTATACTTAACCTTGTTCAGATCTTCATTTGCCAAAGCAATTATATCCGAAAGTTCTTCAAGAACAATGTTTCTATCCTGCGCTTTTTCTTGAGAAATATCTGAAACTGTTCTTAACTTCCCCTCCTTGGTGAGGTACTCACCTATTGGCCCTTCAGAGTTATAGTCTTCTGCACGTGCACACCATCCATAGGCCTTGGACTCAGAACCTCCTCCTCTCTTCTGTGTCCACTCCTTTTTGCTGCAACCTTCCCTCTCAAACTCCTTCTCAAGCTCCGTTGCACTCGCAAACCCACTCCAGTCACTGTTAAACTCAGCAACAACCCCAACAATCCCCATCCAAGGCCAGACATAAACATCACCCAGTTTTGCCTCTGTCTCGTTTAACAGAGGAAGTATAGGGCGTGGAAGAGGCTCTGCATCACCAGCAAGTTCATTCTCTAAGTACTTAGCCAAGGCGAGATGATTAGCCTTCTGTTTAGCACTTCTGCTGACGGATCCTATGGAAACTCCAGAAGCATGTGCAATCAACTCCTTGTATTTGTAGTCTTGCTTCTTCTTGCCTGAACAAAAGGGGCATCTCAGCATTCCGTTCACCTTAACCTTGTATTGCCCTGTTTGTAGTTTCAGGTAGGGTTTCTCGGAGTAATCATCGATCTCTGACTCGCTGATCTCAGACTCTTCACCAGGTGGAACATCCATCGTAGTACCTGCTTTACCTGTAACACACACCATTAAAACATTTTTTTTTTGAGATGAGAACATTGCAAGAAAATCCTTAGGAAAATGAGTCGCTAATATCGAAATCACAGGAGCTAGAGAAACCCTAGGCTTCATGTATAGAGTCTGTTACGGGATCCTCGTGCATGATAAGTAACCCAAACGAAAAATGCCAAAAAAAAAGCAAAAAAAAAAACTACAGAGGAAGTGAGGCAAAGCGTTAAAAGCACGATACGAGAGATCATTAGGAGATTTCAGTATGAAGACATCGCATAGAGGAACCTGGAGACTTACTCGCCGACGGGGAAGAGATGAAAACACGGAGATTGATGAAGAGAGGAGAAGAGTAGAGTGAGGAATCCGACGAGCTTTCTCAGTAATACGAAAAGTTAGGGCTCAAAGGTGAAGGGAGGGATGTTAAATGAATATATACAACCCTTTAAAATAGAATAACTGATGTCAAGAATGGGATTTGAACCCACGCCCTTTCGGACCAGTACCTGAAACTGGCGCCTTAGACCAACTCGGCCATCTTGACTCTTGTTTGACTAACAAAATAATCTAAAATATAAATTGTATTTTTATAACTAAGAGTTGTGTATTATTTATGTCACGTGTCAAGTTTGACTAGAACGTGTGGGTTAACTGTACATATAAGCTTAGTGTAGGGTGAGAAACACTGGATCAAAGCCCCTAATCATCGCCATTCTCGAATTAAATTACAGATTACGCAAAACGGAACCTATTTGCCTCCGAACCAACTCTCTTCTTCTTCTTCTCTCCATCAGATCCCTTCTTACTTCCCTCCAATTGGATCGCGACTTGGAGGGTTTGGTTACGAGGAGGAAGAAAGGATCTGATTACAAAAAGGAGAGATTTTGTTCTGATTCATTGAACACCATGGACGTTCCTAGCTCTTGGGATGCTTTACGTAAACAGGTAATTTTCTCGTGTTTTTTTTGATTCGAAGCTTCTGGGTAGCGACTAAATCGATATTCTTCTTCTGGGTTTCAATCAAATTGAGGAATTGATTGGTCATTTCTTGTTGGGTCAATCTCAAAGATGAGAATTTTTTTATTCTATTTGATCTAACTGTAATGTTAAATGATAACTCGAAATGAAGATGCTTTCGCGTTTGAATCACACAGGCTAGAAAGATTGAAGCTCAGCTTGACGAGCAGATGCATTCATATCGCAGACTCGTTTCCACAAAGGCTTTGATTAAGTCAGATGGTGTAGAGAGTGACCTTGAAGCTGGGATAGACTTACTGCTAAGTCAACTGCAACAAGTTAATGCTCAGATGCAAGCTTGGGTTTCTTCAGGTGGTTCAGAGATGGTCTCTCATACTTTAACTCGACATCAGGAGATCCTTCAAGATCTCACACAGGTTGGTTAGTGAATGTTAGACTAGTTTAGGAGTTAGGACCTTTGTTGTGGAATGAGCCTTGTTCCTGTATGTATGTATGACTCATTCAAAATGCAGGAGTTTTATCGACACCGATCAAGTCTTAGAGCAAAACAAGAGCATGCGTCACTTCTTGAGGACTTTAGAGAATTTGATCGGACTAGGTTAGACTTAGAAGATGGGGATGGCTCTACGGAACAAGCCCTGCTCAAAGAACATGTGGGAATCAACCGTAATACAGCGCAGGTAAATATTAATCCTTTAGCCGGTAATCTGTGTTAAGACTCAACAGCTGTATCATACACATTAAGCTGAGCTGCTTTCTCTGTGCAGATGGATGGAGTCATTTCACAAGCTCAGGCAACACTTGGTACACTCGTCTTTCAGCGTTCAACTTTTGGAGGCATCAACTCTAAGCTTAGCAATGTCACCAGCCGTCTACCCACGGTACAAAGCACTTTCCTCTCTCTTATTTTACTACCTTTCTTTGCTTTCTATTTATGGTTAAACCCACTCTGCAGGTGAACACTATTCTGTCAGCGATAAAGAGGAAAAAGTCAATGGATACAATAATTCTTTCACTAGTTGCTGCTGTATGCACATTCCTTATATTCATCTACTGGTTAACCAAGTAAAATTTGCCCACTTTTTTCAGTTCCATCTCTCTGTTGGGCCACGTCTGGTTTTCCCATGATGTTAATTTGTGATGTGATCATTCATCGGTGTTCTAGTAAAGAATCTAAAGATCATAAACATAAATATTTTGTGTACAGCAAACTCCATTCCCATCTTTGCAGTTTTGACGAGCTTATACAACCATTTGTTTGATTCATCTTATACTGGATTTTTGGCTGTGTGGTAGTGTTGTGGCTTTGAGAGAATGATACAAATAAAATTCTGATCATAAATAATTATGTATCCACTTGGTACATATCTGTATCATACATGTCCATTCATCTTATGCTTAAGAATGTGTCAAGGAGAACACATAATCTCTAAGGTCCCGCTATCACCGTTCTTGGAGATGTTGACAATGAAGGTAATGTGAAGCTGAACATCGTCAGGGTCACTGTTTGCATATTATGATGTTGGAATCCATCGAACATGGCTGCTTCGATCTTAGTATCTTCCTCTCCCCATATTTTCTCTCTGCTCCCCGGGCAAATGGACCAAACCTGTCCTCAGAAAGAGTCATCTGCTGCTTTCATTCATTTTACTGTAATATTCAAGCACTTTCATTGGTTGCTAATAGAACTGGAAATAATGTTTCGAACATAATGTATTTCCCTCTATTGAAGTTAATCACATGTAACAAAAATCATATAATATGTTTGTTTTTTGAAGTTTGAAGGATGGAACTCAAATAAAAATTGTGCTGAATCTGTTTGTTGACCCCAACGATCCTGCAAACCAAGCCGATACAGAGTTTTTAGTCAGTCAATACCGAACTAAACCACATACCTAAACAGGATTCGAGCTTCAACTGTGTGTTTGAAAAGAATACTCACTCAAGTGATAGACCTGAGGAGACTCGTAAAGAGACTGTCAGCTTTCAAGCTTGCTTTTCACTAATCCACTCAACAAAACTGTCGAGAACCAATGGCCATGCAAGCTCTGGATTGTATTCCGTCATGTTTGGGAAACTTATCTGTATAATAAACACGTCTAGTTAGTTGATGAAACAGCCACGCCGGGAACTAACAAGAATTAGGAAACATACCTCATTACAGAACCTGTAAAAGCCCATCCATTGATCCATGTTTATGACTTTGTAGTCGTTCTGGATCTGTAAAAAAAACACATATGATGGGTAAGATTGCAAATAAAACATTCTGGACATGAAAAGATAATATTTTAAAGTGAAATGGAGACCTTTAAATACTCGACAAAGTAGTCAACTTGGGCTCGGAATGTAGATCCCATAACAATATCCAGGAGTTGACATATAGTCTCTATGTCTATGCTCTTTTGTTTTTCCTCTGCATTCAACAAAGACTAATATAAACATTAAAAATGTGACATAGAAGCCGTGCAATACAAATATCTCATGCAAGAAGCTGCTGAAGTTAACCTTACCTGTTAAGCAATAGCGGAATGCATAAGCATAGAAATCTGCAAAATTTGATTGCCTCCTGACCTTAAAGAGAGAAAAAATAAAGCCTTACCATGATTCACCGCTCAGAAGATCTCAATCAATATATGAAAAGAAAACGAAAGCATAAAACTTTGAACCTCTTTCTCAAGCTCGGGAAGGGCTTTCTTAAGTTTATTAATTGTCTCAGCTCTTAAAGCCTTAAGACCTCTTCTCCACTCCTCCTACAGATGTACAGTGAGTATCAGGAAAACAAAGTAAAAAAGGATCTGTAGCTCTTTTTTATGTATTCTACCTGTGTAAAGTAACCTTGTTTCTCAGCTTTCATTTTCCTGCCAAGTGAGAGAGTATATATAGTCCCGCAAAGAGAAAAATAATAATAATAGATGTATTAGTAACATTATTTTTTGATGGATAATAATAGTAAGTACCAAGCAAGCATCAAGATTCTGATATCAGTATGAGAGACTTCCAAGTTGGAGCATAGTTCCTCTATTCCTTCAGGGCTGTTCACGTGGTACAAACACATAAGAGAAGCTGCCTTGTGAAGATCATAACAGAAGCAATGAACCGAGATAAGTGAGTCAAATGGATGATACTTACTCAATGAGATTGGAAGATGTATTGGCATATTGATTAAACAAATGATCTATTCGATCCATCTCTTTACTCGAAGCTGCTGAACCAAAAACACCACAATACAAGTCATAACAAAGCAGACACGAGTCTTGGTTCGTCGCACAAGATTATCAAATGCGAAAGTAAAGTGTTCAATTATTATTCAAAGTATCCATCTTTATCATTAATCAGCTCACATCAAAAGAAATAAACTTTCCAGCATAATTAGACATAAGTAAAGTAAACCCTAGGAAGATTCCGTTGAATGAATGATGGGGAAAACCTGAGCGAAAGAGATCGGTGGTGGAAGATGTGACTGAATCAGGTTTCTTCTTCGATGCTGCAGAACGACGCATCTGTGGAGGAAGAACAGAGAGAATTAGCAGAAACCCAAGAAGGGGAAAGAGTAGTAGAGAGAAGAAGAGGCATCACCACGAACGAGAAGCTTCTAGATGAGGAAGCTAGGATTGGTACCGCTACCTTTTTATATGTACGTATTTATGTTGGTAAAATTTCATTAAAATATTCCAACCAAATTCGGTTAATACCCATTTTTATTTTTTTACTACTCAATTTAATATTTAGTTAATTATTACTCCCTCCGTTTCATATTACTTGTCGTTCTAGGTTTATTCATACATATTAAGAAAACATATGATTTTGTATATTTCCAAAATAAAACACAATTACCTATACACCTAACCATATTTCAACCAATAGAAAAATAAAAACACAATTACCTATGAATCTTATTAATGAATTTTGCATTGAAACTCTAAAACGACACTTATTTTGAAACAAAATTTTTTCCTTATAACGACAAATAATATGAAACGGATGGAGTATTTAATATTTAGTTAATTATTATTTAATATTTAGTTAATTATTTTAATTATTTTAATATACTTATTTTAAAAACTATACTCATTGTAATACATATTCTGGTATTTTAGTAATAAGTTTCAAACAAAACTTTTTAAAAAATCTTTAAAATTCAAAAATAAATCGTAAACTTTTATTTTAATTTTTAAAAATAACCAAATTTTGGATAATCTTAAATTTTTTATAATATTAGTTTCAGTTTTAATTCAAATTTCAATTTATTTTGTTTACTGAATTTTAAAAATAATTTATTTATTTTATTCACAACTAAGTTTTCATAGATTTTAAAATATTATCCAAAATTTAGTTGCTTATATTTTTAAAACTTATTTATTTTATTCACAAATTAAGTTTTCAAGTTTATTTTAAAATTACTTGCATCATTTGTTCCTTACCTTTGTTACAGTGCAAACACTAGAGACGCACTATGAGTGTACAGTCTTGGCTTAGATGTAGTACTATATACAAAGCCATTTTGCCATTTTGAACTTCTGTAAGATAGTTATTTATCCTAGTCATGATACAGATGGTAAATGAGAAATTTTGAATCATTGTAAGTCCTTATTTGTGATTTATCTTATGTGTATGTCTTTGCCAATATCATTTCATTTGAATCCAGTCTTTTAGAGTGTGACTGATACAGTTTTGAATGGTAATTGATTAACATGTGACAAAAACATCTGAAGAAATAGTTTTGAATAAAGACTTTTACTTATAACTACTACATTGAAGTCAACGTTTTGAAGGAAGATAAAAGAGTTTCTGCAGACGATGAAGATAAGCATGGATTGAATGAGCAAAAATATATTCAATTACAACAGTGGCACATAGTTCTAGATTCCTACTCTCTGCCATTGAAGTGTGTGATGATGATAATACTCATCTTCCTCTAAGCATTTACTTCTCCTACCTACATTTCCCATGAGATGATGAATACACACTATTCTTAATCATATTCTGAAACCTAAAATGGACTATATTAAGCTCTCTATCAAAAGAAGAAGAGAACAAACAAAGTAAAAAAAGAAAAGGATGATGAAAGCAAAACAACTTCTTGTGATTGGTTTTTTATTTTCACTACTCCTTTTGGTAGCCGCTCACACAACCGAATCAATATCAGATCATGAAGAGAACGCAAACGCAAAAGCAAAAGCTGTAACCATAGAGGATCAAAAGCAGATAAACAGAGGAAGACGCAGTGGTAGCGGTCAGAATCGTGGACGCAGAAGCTGCGATCCACTCTACCAATACTTATTCGGAATCTGTGGCCGTTGGCCTTTTCCTACAACACCTTCACCGGATAATCCTTTTCTCCCTTTTCAACCACCACGTTCACCACCGCGTCCGAGACCACGTCCACCACCACCGTTGGTTCCATCTCCACCACCACCTCGTCCAAGACCACGTCCAAGGCCAACTCCACCACCGTTAGTTCCATCACCACCACCACCACCCCCAACGCCTCTTGTTCCTTCACCTCCTCCTCCCTCTCCACCACCTATTTTCATATTCCCTTCTCCGCCGCCACCAGTGCTAGCGTTCCCACCACCGTTGGTTCCATCTCCTCCGCCGCCACAGCCACCGCCATTATGGCTGCCACCACCAGTGTTCACTCTACCACCGCCATTGGATGAGTTTCCACCTATGCCACCAATAATTTGGCTGCCTCCTCTGGATGTTCCCGGCCAATCCTCGCCGGCGGTGGACTTTGATCTGATTCCTCCTTAGTTAATGGAATCCCCTACGTTGTACTACAAAGTCATGTTCTGTTTTACTCTCTTGCGTGTAAGATTATTATTAAATAAGAGCACCCGTAATGGGGTCTTTAAGGGAGTCCTTAGCGAAAAAATAATTAAATAATTAGTGGACCCCACTAAAACCTAAAGATTCGATCCTTAAAATCTCTAAATAAGTATCGGTCTTTACACTATTTGCGACACATGGCGACACGCAATTGGTTGGATTTTTTTTTTTTAATCTAAAAAAAAATTAAAAAAAAAAAAGTGT
Source organism: Sinapis alba (assembly GCA_012274485.2). Classification (NCBI taxonomy): domain Eukaryota; kingdom Viridiplantae; phylum Streptophyta; class Magnoliopsida; order Brassicales; family Brassicaceae; genus Sinapis; species Sinapis alba. The sequence goes on along the minus strand of MU105910.1, from coordinate 111,653 downwards.
CTAAGGACTCCACAATGGATGCCTTGAGTATGTGTTAAAATGTAACGGAACAATTTTGATTTCCTAAATCTTTGTTGCGAATAGGGACTACCTCAGAGAACTGCATCAAGGGTGGTGGATCGCATAATTTAAATAAAGACAAATACATCATATTATATAAGGGAAATATCATTTTAATGGAGTTATAGAAATTGATAGGATAGTGAAAATATTATTTTTATGGTTTATGAAAGTTAGAAATATTTTTGAAAATATTTTTAATAGGTTTATGGAAATGGCTGAATACCCTAATCCAACTAGATTAAATATAATAGACTCATACTATATAAAAGGAGTTTGTATGTTGTCTTCTCTCTTATCCTAAAAAACAAGCAAATTGATTTGTAAGCTCAGAGAGAAGTTATATTTATCTTTCTTCTTAAAATTATAGTAGATTGCCTCTTGCCAAGTTTCAGAGATGTAGTCATTCAAGGTGAACTATAGGTAAACAAATACTTGTATCTTTTTCTATTTTTTGGTATTCTTCTTTTGATTTCTATAATTCTACAAATTTTCACTTTTTAATCTACCTCGACGAGTTTCTCTCTAGTGTGTCACGAGTTTGTGTGTTGATTCAGATACCAAATCAAACTATTTTGTCATTGTGTGGTTGAGTTATTTCAACAATCTTATATTAGTTTCGTGAGTACGGCTCATTTCATGTTTCATAATCTAATGCCTTTCATAGTAGATTGATTTCATAATAGAGAGTTTGGAGAAACTGGCCTAAAACGTGAATAAGGCCTTCAGAGACTAGGTGCAATTTTAATGTGGGTGGGGGTCAGGTTGTTGTTTCAAACGAGGTAATAACGAGAAGCAGCTGAAGCAACGGCGTAGGATAAGTATAACAATTCTCGAAGTCGAAGTGAAAACTCCACTCTTATTCAGTGCTGCTTTCTTCGAGCAGAGCAGAATCAAAGAACTAACGCCACGTTCTGCTTATTTGCATTTATTGACTTTCTTCTACTCTCTTCCTTACCTTTTGTTTGTTCATATCTACGTAATAACTCCTCAATGTACATTTTATCTCCACGTTCCATTCTTGCAGATGCGTGTAACTTGTCTAACCAGTTCTGATCTAACCGGTTCTGTAGATCATGGTTTTGTATGGTTTAGTTTCGGTCTGGCTGTACCCATTTTTGTGTGTTCTTATACAAAGTGAGCTATGCAATTTCTATGATTTTGCTCAATCCAACCAACATGATTTCTTATATATTGATGTAACTTACACTTACTAAAATTGCTTAAGTTTTTTCACTTTTGACTCTAAACCGGAATGGCTCTAATGCTTTTGAAAAACTGATACATCACAAACAAAGTTCTGTCTATATTCACTTCAATGTTCTTTGAGTAGAAAGGCTGGGTGTGGGCTGGCTAACACTCACCTCATAGCTCTTAAATCATGAGGCAGGTTTACTTATTGCTCTTTTGTATTGGATTGTGTAACCACATAAATATTCTCTTTATTATCAAAAATATTAATTGAAACCTTACAAAACTGAGGTCTTACGTAGTGACAAACGTAAAAAATGCCCAAAATTTAAACATAATCAATCATCAAATGGTTCCAGTATATATACATACACACATGTGTAGTTTAGTTCTTGCATGTCCTAGGGAGAGAGAGAAAAAAATAGACGATGAAAGGACTTGTAATAATATGTGTAGTTACACTGCTTTTGATTAGTGTTTCAATAACAGAATCAATAGAGACTCCACAAAGACACAGAGACAAAAGCAAGAAAGGTTTGGTTAGAAGACACAGAAGATCCAAAGGCAGCAGAAGAAGCTCAAGCAGAAACGGTGAAGCATTTGCAACTAAATGCGATGTGTTTTTCCGGTGCGTGTTCGGCACATGCGGTCAATGGAATTTCCCTATAGTTCCTTGTCCTCAAAACCCTTTCTTGCCTCCTCCTCCTCCGGTGGTTGCACCGGTGGTTATACCACCGCCACCACCTTGTGTTAATTGTGTACAAGCATCACCACCACCTCCAATACCGGTTCCTTGCCCACCACCACCACCACCGCCAATCCCGGTTCCTTGTCCACCTCCACCATCACCTCCTCCTACTGTGCCTTGCATTACTTGCGTCACAGCTCCAGCACCGCCTCCTCCCCTGCCTTGCGTTACCTGTGTCTCAGCCCCGGCACCGCCTCCTCCTCAACCATGTATTGTTTGTACCACAGCACCGGCTCAACCTCCACCAGTAGCTTGTCCACCGCCACCAATACCGCCGATTATCCAATTTGTCCCTACACCAATTCTACTCCCTCCATTACCACCTTTATTTCCAGTTCTGTCACCACCAGCAACGCCTACTCCGGTGCTACCCCTTCCTCCACCTGCTGCGCCTCTTCCGCCACCATTATCTTCCTCTCTTCCATCACCATCCCTTCCATTAGTGTTATCCCCCCCACCACCACTGCCTGGTGGCTCGGTTTCACAGCCACCGTTTATGACGGCACCTCCTCTTCTAGGCGGCGGTGCTCCGGGATTCATAAGTACACCTCCACCGGTACAAGACCTCCCTCCTATTTTTCCTCCACCAGTTCAAGATTTCCCTCCGATTTTGCCTCCACCGGTTCAAGACCTCCCTGCAATGTTGCCTCCACCGGTTCAAGACCTCCCTTCATTACTCCCTCCACCGGTTCAAGAGTTCCCGCCTATTTTGCCACCACCGGTTCAAGACTTTCCACAGATATTACCTCCCCCGGTTCAAGAATTTCCACCGATTCTACCACCACCGGTTCAAGACTTCCCACCGGTTTTCTCAACACCACCGATCGTACAAGATCCACCGACGGTTCCAATATTCTCCACACCGCCAGCTCTTGGAGACTTCCCACCGCAAACTCCCGTCTTCACCACGCCGCCAGAAGTAACGAATCCATGGCTACCGCCAGAGCAACCGCCGGTTACGTCCATCCCAACCATACCGGAAAATCCATTTCCAAACCCGGACATGGGTTCAAATCAGCCGTTAGTTCAGCTTCCTCCACCCTCTTGGGATACACCACCATTTAATCGTTAGTTTTCTATATTTTCAGGTTCTCCTGCTTTGTTAAATCATGAAAATGTAACGTAAGCTACACGTAATAAGCAGCAATGCCACATTGTTTAAATTTATCTCTGTGATTTGCATTTCAATAAGCCTCTAAAGGAGAGTGTCCACGTGTCATTTCTAACTTTGTCTCGAAAATTAGAATAACATAAAATTGTAAATATGCAAGAAAAAGACAAGCTTGGATGATGTGGATATGGTGAAGTTGTTTCTGACTTCTCATTGGTTAGAAATCTATCCACGACAGCCTCTGAGATTTCGTTAATAGATTCTCTAATCATATCCACACTGTCTCTCTAAATCCCCTCCCTTTGATTCTTTCTGCTCCGAAAAAAAAACAGAGAGAACAAAACACTCACTCCACATCTTGAGGGAACTGAATCTCATGGCGATGGCTGTCTCTGGAGCTGTGATCAGTGGGCTTGGTTCTTCCTTCCTCTCCGGAGGCAAGAGGAGTGCCACCGCATTGGGAAGCGGTGTAGTTACCGGAGCTGCGAGAGTTGGCCGGAAAACTCTGATTGTCGCTGCAGCGGCAGCTCAGCCGAAGAAATCTTGGATCCCCGCCGTTAAAGGTGGCGGCAACTTCCTCGACCCTGAATGGCTTGATGGCTCGTAAGTCTTAAAAAAACTCAAATCTCTCTGTAACTAGCAATGATCGTGACGGTTCATAACTATAGTTAGTAAAACGAATCTTAAAGGAGTCGCCTTTACTCAATATCTGAGTCATTTGTGAATGGGTTTTCGCAGGCTACCCGGAGATTTCGGGTTTGACCCGTTGGGTTTGGGGAAAGACCCGGCTTTTCTTAAATGGTATAGAGAGGCAGAGCTTATCCACGGCCGATGGGCGATGGCAGCAGTTCTTGGGATCTTCGTTGGCCAGGCCTGGAGCGGCGTGCCATGGTTCGAAGCCGGAGCTGATCCACGTGCCATTGCACCGTTCTCTTTCGGATCACTTCTCGGGACACAGTTGCTTCTCATGGGTTGGGTGGAGAGCAAACGGTGGGTGGATTTCTTCAACCCGGATTCTCAGTCTGTTGAGTGGGCGACACCGTGGTCAAGAACAGCTGAGAACTTCGCCAACTACACCGGAGATCAAGGGTATCCTGGAGGAAGATTCTTTGATCCGTTGGGTCTAGCTGGGAAGACACGCGATGGTGTTTATGAGCCAGACAGAGAGAAGCTGGACCGGCTGAAACTGGCGGAGATTAAGCACTCTAGGCTCGCAATGCTTGCCATGTTGATCTTTTACTTTGAGGCCGGACAGGGGAAGACACCTCTCGGTGCACTTGGTTTGTGAGAACTGTGTCTTAGAGTCTGTAGATACAATTACTTTCTCCCAGAACAATGATGCTGCTCTTCAAAATATCATATCATTGCTTTAAAGTGGTACCAAGTAATGTAACTCTATTAACGCACTCCAAATGTGAAAGGGAATAATATTGAATAATGAAACAAAAGAGAGTTGAACGAGTTTCTTCTTCCCTAGAGAGTAAAATGCCTAACAGGGTTTGAACTAAGCTAAGTCTCACTCCCAACAACCAAAATAGTGTAGAGATAGAACCATAAAGGTTCCTAACGTATAAAGCTTAGAACTTGTCATCCGGGTCGTCACGTTTCTCACGAAGGTTGAGATTTGACAGGACAAGGCAGTAAGAATCCCAGTCAGTTCGTCTTAGATATTTCAACAGCTTCTTCCGTTTCTGCACCATTGCTAAAAGTCCCTTCCTCGAATGTTTGTCCTACGATTATACGGTCACCGGGTACGACATTAGGCCTACTGAAGAATACTGAAAAACAACTTGAAGAGTTTTTTACCTTTTTGTCCAGAGAAGCGGACAAATGCTTGATTTTAGAAGTTAGCTGCGCCACTGCAAGGACAGACCAGAGAGAGACATCACAAGACAAGCTAACCCAAACTCTGTCTCAGGAAATGTGATCCTTTTGATCGTTAAAACCAACATTCATCAGATAACCATTAAGCCTTGTGTAGAATTTACCTTGCACGCGTGCAGAACCACAATCTGATTCCGACATCTTGAAATCTTCCCTGACTTGCGTGAGCTTAACTTTCAACTTCTCCGCAGAGGACAGATTATCTGTGTGGAAGTACTTCGTAGACGCAGGCACAATAAAAACAGATCAATACACCCACATTTTATCTAATAGTCACAACATATCAACAGAGCATTACTTAAGAACATCAAACGAAAGCCACCAAGAGAAGCCTTAAAGGTCCACGGACGAGAAAACGAAAAACTTACAGTTTCAACAAGATCATCTTTTGGAGGATAATGCTCGTATTCAGGTGTACCATCCAAATATCCTAGAATGTCGAGATTCTGTACTGCAACCATAGAAACCCTCCTTAGATGGCATAAATGTCATTTCAACAGCAAAACATAGCTACAGACAACAAAACCAAACCAAGATATCAACTTTTCGAACCGTATGCAAAAATCAAGCTAGTAGAGTTGACCAATAACATTCGAACAGGCTCAGAACATACGGGAAATAGCATCGTGTTTGGCTTTATCATCCTCAAGTGTTCCAATAACATTCCTAAGCACTGAAAATTTCCCACGCTGATTCTTGACCTCTTTCTCTTCCTCCACTTGCCTTAGCTTAACCAACCTCTGATTCAACTCTTCCAAAGAGAACCATCCTTCTCCTTTCTTTCCCTCTGGCCTAAGCATCCTCAGCTTCTCACCCAATTCATCTTCTCTATAAATCTTTAAATACTCCTCTGTTTCACCTTCTTCCCTACTTCTCCCCTCATTCATCTCTGCGTTGGACTGCTGCGCCTTCGACGTTTTCAAATCGATAGGATACGAAGATTTTGCTGCAACCTTCTTTTTATAGAGCGTATCGAAGGAAAACGAAGGCGATACGCCCTTTGAAGGTGGACCGGCTGATCTTCGCTCAAACTTGGCGAGGTTGATGCTTATATCCTGTAACGACCCTCGTGACTGGTTACCGGAGAATCGACTCGATCCGAGATTCGGAGCTTCGGTAGATTTCTGCTTGAGAGTGAGCTTGATTTCGGCGAAGGGAGAGGAGTGGGGAGAGTTCGCGACGGATGCGTTCACGGCTTTGGGAGGTGGATCCGATGAGGAATTTGAGAAGAAGCGAATCAAATGTGGGGTTGATGGGAATCTTCGTTGGCGTCTGGCGAGAAGAAGCGCCATGGTTTTGGCTTCTCCGTAGGATCGTTAGGGCTTTGGGTTTATAATGATGACGACGACGATCAAAGATTTACAGTTAATGCGGTTTAACTGAAATGAAATGTTACGTCCGGTTTGTTCCGGTAAAGTCTTGTAAACCGGACCGAGACGACGTGTCTCATGCACATTATATCCTTCTGTGAAGGCCAAATTTACATGTGAAATGGCCCATTACTATTTACTCTTAACCCACGAGGTCACAGTGAAGCTCTTTCCTTAACTTCAATTGAGTCTTAAAAATTTTAGTCAACTACCATTTGACTGGAACCGTCGTCGTTTTGTTTCAAAATTAGCTTAGTCAAACTCTATATACAGCTTATTCATGATTACATACATTTTCAAATCTCCTGCAAAAAGAAAACACTGGTTTCAATACTTAGTTAATATTTACGATCTAAATTTGTTTTTTTATTACAATTACGAAATTTCCAGAAAAAATTATCCGGAAAACTGCATACATTACTAGTGGATAAAAACCGAACCGTCACGCAAGCAGCGCGTATACACCAGACACGAAGCAAACAAAATAGTCCATGATGCCACGTAAGTATTCCTATGGGTCCCACTTTCAACCAAGAAAATAATAAAGACAAAGTTTACAAAGTACTACGATTTCAATCTATCCATCGAGCTGGGTGTGTGTGTGAAAACGTTCCGTATGCATATATATAATCCACTCATTAATGTGCCACGGAGATTTTTTTCTTCTTCTCCACTTTTCGCCACCATTTCACCTTTCTCTCACTTTCTCTCTCTCTCTCTAAAAAAAACGGTGGAAAGTCCAAAAACCAAGGCTATGACCAGCGGAGACTGGACTCAGGAGGCTTTGTCCGATGTTTCATTGGTGGCGGAGGCGCTGATCTCCCTCCACCAAGTTGACCCGCCGCCTCCTCCTCCGGAGAAGAGCGGCATGTCGGATCTCAAACTGAAATGGAGCGTGCGACAGCGGAGGAGCAAGGCGACGCCGGCGTCAAGAAAGAAGGGAGAGCATACGCGTGACAGTCCCTCTACGCCTCTTTCCTGGAGCGGCGCCACTTCTCTCAGCGGTGGTGGATGTGGAGGCAGCGGTGTCGCTGCCGTTGAGGAGTCTAGCTGCGCCGTTAAATTGTCAGAGGCCGTTAGATCTAAGGTACCCCTTGTTTTTTTTTCCTTTCCCCATTTTTTTTACGTTACGTTACTGCTCTGTTTATGTGTTTAACGAATATACAATCGGTATACGTGGCCGGAAAAAAAAAACGCCGGTAGACATTAGCCACCGTATAATACCTTAAGCCGTGTGGCGATATATCCACTTCACGTAATCTATCCTTCCTTCCTTTTTTTTCCTCTACCACTACCATTTTTACCCATTTGTTTCTCTTAGGGGCATATTCGTCATTTCGATCCAGACACAACCTTCGATCTATACTCCGACTTTGCATTGACCTTAACTAACATCCATCACTAAGTGACCGTATATAACAACACATCATGTTCTTCTAAACTCAAATCTCAGTTTCAGTTTTGTTAGACCATCTTCATCCGTGGTTCTTAGGAAGGGGTTCTTAGAAAGATTTAAGAACCGGTTCTTAACTTTTTCTTTGTTAAAGTTAAGAACCGGTTCTTAAATCCCGTTAAGAACCCCTCCCTAAGAACCCCTCAATGGACATGCTCTTAGATATTCATATCTAGGGGTTGTCTGTTTCGTTACCAAGTTCACGTCACGATGCTTCGTTATGACGACATTACCCCTTGTCATAAAGCCTGGCTGTCAGGGGTAATTAGGTCAATAGGAGGAGGAATATAAAATTGCTTGTTATTATGAGGAGGAGCTGCCTCTTTTATGGGGGGGGTTGAGAGGCGTTTTCGTGGCGAATTAGGTTTGGGCTGAGTGTGTGGTGTAATCAGATGCGGCGTAGCGCACAGTACAGTCGATGTGGGAAAAGGTCAAATACTTCTCCACACGACACTTTGACTGCAATCTCAGAACACCTTTTGGTCAAAATCATTCACTCTTATATAATTAGTGACAGCCTTGTGTACTTAGCCTTTTTCTATATGGGTTAAACTGCATTATCTTACTAAAGTAGAAAGAAGGAAGGAACCCACAAAGTCGCAATTAGTAATTAAAAGAAAGAAAAGGAATGTGATAGAGACAAATGTTTATGTGGATAATCTGTGTCAATGTGTGGGGTTCTTGGCCATGGGAAAGACACGCGTAAAAGTCTTCCAAGTCACGCTCTAGTCACGTGATTCTTTTCTTTCTTTTGAAGTTGGGGTGTGTCTCGATGTAAGGAGAAAAAGAACCACTTCTGTTCATATTTGCTTCTTTTTTTGGGAGGTCTAAGTAGTTGACCAAGAAAGAAGATTCCTTTGTTTGTTAGAATGTTTTATTTACTGATTTGGTGATTTATTTACATCTATGAATAATTAGGGATAAATTGATCAACCATTTTATGCTTTATGATGATCATTTATATGTGGAAGAAGCTCTTTACTGCATCGTATCATTGTGTATTTAGTATGACGGTGGCTTGAACTTGGATCTTTTGTTAGTGTATATGTTGTGAAAAGCCACTATCTGATCTTTTTAGTGGGGTTTCATGCAGATATCTCAAACAAGTGTAACACCAACAACCCGTTTCAAGAGATCAAGAAAGAAAAAGGTAAGCAAAACAAGGATAAAAATCTAGATTCTGATAAAATAACATTGTTCATGTCTTATGTTTTAATCAATGTATGTGTCTGTTTACAGACGCTTGCTGAACTTAAAGAGGAGGAGAGTTTACTCTTAAAGGAAAAGAAAAGCCTGAAAAATGTAAAAATCTATTTTCTCCATCTTCTTTTGACATCAATTCAAATTCTCTTACATGTTTACTTGTTGGTTGAATCAGGAACTGGCAAGTATGCGAAGTCTGCTGAAGCAACAAAGAGCAAGAAACGAGTCGTTAAAGAAAATCCAGGTTCAAACCAACCTACTAAACATGCTCACTCTTTTGACTATATATGTAAATAAATGGATAACAGATGGTATCTATGTGCAGGCTGCTGAGTCACAAAAGAATGATGATTCCTCGTTCTTGCTCCCTGACCTTAACATTCCTCTTGATAACAACAACCCGAGCTGATATATATATGTATAACTACAAAGCAGCCATCAAACATCAAATATTCTTTTGTCAGCCAGACGTTCGCATAACTGTAACTATATATGATATGGATAAGACTATAAATAGATAATCATTGAAGGACAATGGATTCTGATGACAGTGGAAATGAGTTTGCTATTTTTTTCTTCTATCTCATAGATATTGATTCTTAGGTTTTTGCAAGTTTTTGCAAGTTTTTGCGCTTGCCCTCTCGAATTCTCTCTCTCCCTCGTTCTGTTCTCCTTTATGCTTATCATAAGATGAGATGTAAATTAAGAATTATATCTATTACATAGGTTCATTTCTTTTTTTATTGTTTTAAATACATTGATTTTCCATCTTTTTGTAATGTACATTCTGTTCTTCTGTTTTATTTTTTATTTTGGTTTTCATGAAACATTATTAGTAATGCAATGAGTTTGAGGTAGAACCGTTCGCCGATCCAAGCGTTTTGTGGAGAGTTTCATTGTTGTTGTTCATCAATTTCGTATATGCTACATGTTGCTGATCATTATATTAATAGACATACATATTATATGATGATATATTGTTATTGGATGTTAAAAAAAATGAGTTTGAGGCAAATTAAATTTTAGTTTAATTTGGTAATGTCAATGTAATAATAAGTAGATGGAAGTGTTGTAGTTCAATACTTATTGGGCTCAACAAAACGTGTCACCTCTTTAGTGTTCAGTTGGGCCGTGTTAGAAGACCTAATATTTGGTTTCATTTGTTTTCCTATTTTATGTTCACGTAAAGCTCTTCGGCACGTGGCAAACTACTGATCCCTGAGAGATTGCCAAAGAGCAAACTACTGATCCCTGAGAGAGAGCTCCTGCAATCTGAGGTGATTTGTTTATCAAAAGAAGCATTAGAATTAACACATTTAAATAACAAGCTAAGAAAAAACAGCCCTAATAACAAAATGTTTATGACTATAATACCGAAAATTTAAAAATGCGAATTAACCTAACCGAAGTTCTCAAAACGTCCATGCCTAGATATGTATATGGCCCTAAGACTATAGGACCTAATATTGTAGTTTGAGGGGTTAGTTAATTGTATCCATTTATGTGGTCTCTCGCCTTTTTCCCTCTATTCATTTGAAGTATTCCATTTTGTTTGTTTTCTCGGGTTGTTATGTAGTTATAAAAGCTAACGTTTATGTTTTTCTTTTTTTGTGAACACGCCATCTTATGATCAATGAATACAATACGGAGACTTCTCTCATGAACGAAGAACCTTCCATGAACACATGTGAAGGAGGGCATTAAGCCAGTTAGTTGCCTTCAAGGGCGAGTCGTCAATTATTGCGTTTGGAACTTTCAGGCGATTCCATATATGCATAATAATATTAAGCCTAGAAACCTCCAAAATTGAATAAAAAGTGTGTTATTGCGTTTGTATAATGACAGGACCAACTTGTTGTGTAATCGGTAACACGATGAAATGTTTTTTGAGGAAGCTATGCCTTAAGTAAGGCTCCTCTTTGCGTTTGGATTTATGCTTTTTCGTTTTTATCTTATTTATTTTTTTAACATTAATTGGTATCTTATCTTAAAGCCAATTTAATTAATGACAAACGAATCAGTAGCAATAGAATGTTTTCTAACGTTTTGTTGTATTGCTTCGACCTGTGAGTATGTTTAATGACAAGGAATTGACGAGTTTATGAGAATTGCTGTCAGCTTTGAGGAGTTAATAAACGGTTTAAGCTCAATGTGTACACATTGGTTTTCAACAAAGTAAACCAGGTTTAACGTTTTTGATTAAGCTCAATGTGTGCTTTCTTGATACCATCATCATCATCTCCACTTCTTGATATCCTTGTCCCTTGAAGATGAAGGGTATGTAGTAAGAGGGAAGCTAAGTGAATAATATAATAAGGGGGGTTCAAAGCGGTTTAAAACTTCTCAGGAAGGCGATTCCATATATATATATTTGTATAAAGAGAACACACCTTGAAGAAACAAAAGGAAAAAGAATGCATAAAGTATAAACATGTCAATTGGAGTGTGATAAGAAGAGTGACGTGGAGATGAATCAATTACTTTAACAGCAAAGGTAAAAAGTCTTTTGAACTCTTCTACCGCTACGGTCAAAAAGGCTATAAACCACATTGAGGAGAAAACGACGTCGTTCTTAACATAGCAGGTTCATCTTGTAATATTTTCTATTACTTGGAGGGGGTTTTCGGTAATTTAAGGAAAAATTTGTTGTCGTTATAAGCTAAGGACGCATTTTTGGCAGAAAATGATTTGAGACGAAGAAGTTTTCCTTCTTCTGCATTTTGCCCAGAAAAGATCCTTTATATTACTTACTACTTTTTCAACCCTTTCATCATCAACATTTACCCTAATCGTTGTAACAAACCATTTTTTTACCCCCCAAAAAAAAACGCGGAATCGCAATCGACAAGCTCTGGAATTTATGGTGAAAATTTTCGAATCTCGTCTCTTGTGATCGGGATTATCGACAAGACATGCGATATTGCTGTTTATAGATTGATTGGTTTCTGGGTTCTTACAATTTAGGTGAGTAAATGAACGTTGTTGGTGTGATAAGAAAGAGTATGCTTATTCGTTTTCGGACAGGCTTTGTAAGAACAGAAAACAAAAGAGTTGTGTTTTACTGTTTTTTTTTTATTTTTAAATGAAATTTTTTGGTTTCTAGAGTGTTTGTTGATTCCGTATTTAATTTCTGATGGATCAAGCTTTCTGCTTCTTATGTTAAACCAATGGGATATGTATATTTTAAGACATTCAATTGTCTGAATCTAATCCATATTGTATGGTTGTTTGGTTTCTTCTCTATTTTAATTGAGTTGTAATAACAATTGATACTTTTGTTAAAAGTAGGACACTTGATGGATAATAACAATTGGAGGCCTGATCTTCCAAATGGAGATCCTTCCATGGACACTGGTGACTGGAGAAGTCAATTGCCACCTGATTCACGCCAGAAGATTGTCAACAAAATGTAACTTTTATTCTTACATTGTAGTTAATACTATGATGTTCTTTGACCAATGATACTGTTTTTTTCTTTTTCTTTGTACTTATTTACTTGTCAATTGCATGCAGAATGGAAACTCTAAAGAAGCACCTTCCACTTTCTGGAACAGAGGGAGTTAATGAGCTCAGGGGAATTGCTGCTAGATTCGAGGAGAAAATTTTCAGTGGTGCTGTTAACCAGGTAATCAATCAATCGTTTGCTGGAGGTAGTTGGTACCTTGTAAAGCTTAGTCCAAATATATATATATATATATACCTTCCTGATTTTCTTTTATTTCGAATTTCAGAGTGATTACCTTCGGAAGATATCCATGAAGATGCTGACTATGGAGACTAAATCTCAAAATGCAACTGGCTCTTCCTCTGCCCCTAATAATGTCTCATCCATGGATTCAAGTAAGCATGTATTTGCTTAACTCTGTTTTTGGATGACTGTTTCTCTAATATGGTGCTGTTTTAATCTTTCCTTTGAGTAGTAGTACCCAACAATCAAGGGCACCTTCTTCCGGGAACTTTACCAAACAATCAATCTCAAGCACCACCTCAGCCGTTGCTGTCCCAAACTAATACTGCCTCTGGAATGACTGGTTCTTCTGCTTTAACCAATAATAATAATAATGTCACAAGCGTTGTTAACCAGAACTCCAGTATGCAAAATGTAGCCGGAATGTTGCAAGATTCATCTGGCGGCCAGCATGGCCTTTCTTCCAACATGTTTTCAGGATCTCAAAGGCAGATGCTCGGCAGGCCGCATGCTATGTCTCAGCAGCAGCAGCAGCAGCAGCCACAGAGTGCACAGTTTCTCTATCAGCAGCAGCTACAACAGCAACTTCTCAAGCAGAATTTTCAGCAAGGGAATGTTCAGCACATACAACAACAGCAACAAAATTTGCTGCAGCCCAATCAAATGCATTCGTCTCAACAGCCTGGCATTTCTACATCTCCCTCAGCTGTCAGCTCAGCTCCTCTCCACACAAATCAGCAATCAAGTCCTCAACTGTCTTCTCAGCAGAATACGACACAGTCTATGCTTCGTCAGCATCAATCTTCGCTGCTACGGCAACATCCACAATCACAACAAGCCTCTGGCATCCATCAGCAGCAGCAAACTTCATTGCCGCAACAGCCTATTTCTCCTCTACAACAGCAGCAAGCACAAATGATGCGACAACAAGCTGCAAATGGCTCAGGCATCCAACAGAAGCAGATGATGGGGCAGAATGTTGTCGGGGATATGCACCAGCAAAGGTTACTGAACCAACAAAATAATATTCTGAATATGCAGCATCAGAAGCAACAAATGCCGGCCCAGCAGCAGATGATGTCTCAACAAAATAGCCTTCAGCAGCCACTAGGCACTAGTCATAGCAATGTTGCAGGAATGCAGCAACCACAACAACAGTTACTCAGTTCCCAGGTTGGTAATTCGAGCTTGCAGACTAACCAGCAGTCGGTGCAGCACATGTTATCACAGCCAACGGTTGGGCTACAACGAGCTCATCAGGCTGCTGGCCATGGCGTCTTTTCTTCTCAGGGACAAAATCAGATGATACCCCTTCAGTCGCATCATCAGCAGCTAGGTTTGCAACAACAACAACAACCTAATCTGCTACAACAGGATGTGCAGCAAAGACTACAATCTTCTGGCCAAGTCACTGGTTCCCTACTTCCACCTCAAAGTGTAGTGGACCAACAGAGACAACAACTATATCAATCCCAAAGAACTCATCCGGAGATGCCATCATGTATGCTTTTACATCCTTGTCAATACTTTACACAGTCCCTGATTAGGATCTGATGCTGAACAACCCCATTTTCATAAACTTTAGCTTCGCTAGACTCGACGGCACAGACGGAAAGTGCAAATGGAGTCGATTGGCAAGAAGAGGTTTTTCAAAAGGTAGTTTTCTATTTTAAATTTTGGGTAGTGCTTCTGGCTTCTTAGTCATGTGACCATGGTGCTTGTCTTTGCAGATCCAAACTATGAAAGAGGCCTACTTACCAGATCTTAGTGAAATCCTTCAGAGAGTGGGAGCCAAGTTACAGCAAGTAAGTTACCATTTTTTTTACTAGGAGAATAGTTTGCATGAGTATGTCCTCCTCAACAGTAGTATACACCTTATGAGACTATGAATTCAATGCAAGATCGGTTCAATATTGCAAAAGAAAGTCATACAAGTTTGGAATCTTGTTACCTCGTATTCTTACTAACGTCCACGAGAAAGTAAACATTGGATATCTATGTTCTTTCCTAAACCCCAAGAGGTTGTAGCTTGCATCTATGTGCTTGTCTTTTTTCTTATTGAACACATTTCCTTATTCTCGAGCAGGATTCTCTTCCCCAGCAACAAAGATCCGAGCACTTTGAGAAGTTAAAACAATTCAAGACAATGTTGGAGCGAATGATACAGTTCCTATCGGTTCCAAAGATCAATATCCTGCCTGCATTAAAGGATAAGGTGGCTAATTATGAGAAGCAGATTATAAATTTCTTAAATAATAACAGGCCGAGGAGGCCAGTACAGCAAGGGCAGATGCAGCCTATGCAGCAACAATCAGCTCAGAACGTTCAGGACCAGTCTCATGATAGTCAAGCAAATACGCAGATGCAGTCAATGAGCATGCCAGGTTCTGGGTCAAGGGCACAACAGAGTAGTCTGGCGAATATGCAGAACCATGTTTTATCATCTCGTCCTGGAGTTTCAGCTCCACAGCAGAACATTTCCAGTTCCATACCGGCTTCTAGTTTAGAGTCAGGCCAAGGAAATTCACTGAGTAATGGCCAGCAGGTTGCCATGGGATCCATGCAACAAAATACTTCTCAACAAGTGAATAACAGTTCTGCCTCTGCTCAAAGTGGGTTAAGTACACTGCAGTCTAATTTTAATCAAGCCCAGTTAAGTTCCGGTTTGCTTCAGCAACAGCACCTGAAGCAACAGCAAGACCAACAAATGGCGCAGCAGTTCAAACAGCAATTTCAACAGCGTCACATGCAGCAGCAGCAGCAGCTGCTACACAAACAGCAGTTAAGCCAGCAGCAACAGCAACAGTTGCAAGCAAGACAGCAAGGGCCACAAAGTGATATGAATGATTTATCAGCGAGGCAGGGGATGAATGTCAGTCGTGGGATGTTCCAGCAACATTCTCTGCAGGGTCAGCGTAGTACTTATCCCCTTCAACAGTTAAAACCAGGATCCCAGCTTCCTGTTACGCCGCCTCAACTTCTCCCAGGTGCATCTCCTCAGATGACACAACAACATTTCTCTCCTCAGGTCGACCAGAAAAATGTGATGTCATCTGTCAACAAGATGGGAACTCCATTGCAACCTGCAAACTCCCCTTTTGTTGTCCCATCTCCTTCAACCCCCCTGGCACCGTCCCCTATGCAAGTTGACTCTGAGAAACCATCTGCACGCCAACAAGCAACTGGCATGCAAAGTGTAGTTCAATCCAACATTGCAATTGGCACTCCAGGGATCTCTGCATCTCCTCTCCTTCAGGAGTTTACTAGTCCTGATGGAAATAATTTAAATCCAAGCGCGCCTGAGCTGCCTATTGAACGCCTTATTAGAGTCGTAAGTAACATTATTACTAACATCCTTCTCTTGTAGCAGAAACATTGTTCTGATCATGATGTATATACTTCCTGTTGTTTTTCAGGTGAAGTCCGTTTCACCACAGTCACTTTCTTCTGGAGTAAGTGACATCAGATCTGTTGTAAGCATGGTTGATAGGATAGCTGGTTCAGTCCCAGGAAACGGTTCAAGAGCTTCAGTTGGCGATGATTTGGTTGCAATGACTAAGTGTCGTCTCCAAGCAAGAAACTTCATGATGCAAGAGGGAATGATGGCGAACAAGAAAATGAAACGTAACACAACTGCAATGCCATTAAGCGTTTCTTCATTAGGAGGAAGCGTTGGTGATAACTACAAGCAGTTTGCATGTTCAGAAACATCAGATCTGGAATCTACTGCGACCTCTGTTGGTAAGAAGGCAAGAACTGAGGTATGGGTTTCAGTTATACTTCCCTTAGGTATATATGAAATTTGACACACAACAAGGACACAATCTTGAACAGCAGAGGGAGCACGCGCTCTTGGAGGAAATCAAGGAAATAAACCAGCGGCTGATAGATACAGTTGTTGAGATTAGTGATGATGAAGATGCTGCTGATCCTAGTGAGGGAGAAGCAGCAAGCAAAGGGTGTGAAGGAACAACAGTAAGATTCTCGTTTAAAGCAGTTTCTCTCAGCCCAGCCTTGAAGGCTCATCTCTCATCAACACAAATGGTAAGCATGGTCATTTCGTTAAGGTGAGAGGGAAAATCATTTCATTTTTCTTTTTAAGACAATTTTTTGTGTTTCTGTTACAGTCTCCTATTCAACCATTGCGTCTGCTGGTACCTTGTAGCTACCCCAACGGCTCCCCATCTCTCCTGGATGAACTCCCGGTCGAAACCAGGTACAAGCAAAATCCTTCAGTCTCGAGAAAATTGAAGCAAATCCATACATACCATATAGTTTTAACCTTCTCCAAGTTCATCTGGCTCATGTCTCTAGAAACCCTTAAAGAAACTGGATCATCTTCTTACCTTAACTTAACAACATGGTCTGGTTTCTTGAACAGCAAAGAGATGGAGGACCTGTCGTCCAAAGCTATGGTAAGGTTCAACATACTGCTAAGAAGTTTGTCACAACCGATGTCGCTCAAAGACATAGCCAAGACATGGGACGCATGCGCTCGGACTGTGATCTGTGAGTACGCACAGCAATTTGGAGGTGGAACTTTCAGCTCAAAATACGGTACTTGGGAGAAATTTGTAGCCGCTTCCTGAATCTGATATGCATCTCTCTCTCTTCATCATGTCTTAATTGTATTTCTGTGTTTAACACTGTTTATCAAGAACTCTTTTATATCACTTACTGCTTTCATGTCATAACTATATGAAAGGCCTCAACACACAATGGCTATTTTTGCCTATTAAACCACTTTTTTGTTGTTGTATAGCATAAGGTTGTTTCTACGTCAATATGATTGGGAGCTTTTATCTACTAGTCAAAGCTTGTATGCTGTAGTATTCACATTTTTCAATTATATTATGATGTATTACTGAATATTTTCAGTTGTATTGTATACTTTGTATTTTGTGTAACCATTCGTTTAGTCCTCTCTGAGCTGCATGTATTTTGTTTACAAGGGTAACGCTTAAACAGCTTCCTCTTGTACTCTCATGCACTGAAGTCGGTCTTGGGTTACAGCCAGGAACAGCTCAACGATGCTTGGCGTTGCCGATGCTGTAGGATAGAGTGTTGCTTTGCTTCCAAGTTATGGATGGTTCTCTTTATCGGTGCATGTGGTTGCTTCGTGGGCTATGGACTCAATTTGGCTTTTCGTTACTCACTCTTCATGGTCTTCCCTTTTGGTTGGTGAGTCAAAGTCTTCACCCTTTTTCTCTGAGATTTTTGAAGTAAGCAATGTCTTCGTGTTCGAGCTCCTTCTTGGAGAAGGAAAGACTCTTCGTGGATGAGAAACAAGGTTCAAGGTTTGTTCTCGACAGTCATGAAAACCAATGCATGCCAGGTTCTTTTCATGGTCTCGACACAAGTTTGTGTTGTGTGCGCGCGCGTGTGTATACAGAGGAAACTGAGAAGGGAGCCTTTTTTTTTTTTTTTCTGAACTTTTAAAAAGTGGTGGCCTTTGTCGTTAAGATGGGAGTGGTCCCTTTGTAGAATATGGGGTCAGAGTGACCATCAGTCACGGTGTGGGTAAAGGAGCAAACACAATGGGATCTTACTTCTTGTTAACTTAGACCATGATTAACCCTAAGAACCCCAATTGGGGTTCTTAGGTTTTTTTTTTCTTCCTTTTTTTCTGTTAAAAAAAAAAAAAAAAAAAAAAAAAAAGTTAACCAATCGTGGGTCGCCACGTGTCTGTGGGACCCGTGAACAGTGCAAGAAACTCTTAAGAACCGGTTCTTATATAAGAGTTTTAAGAACCGGTTCTTACACTATTCATGGGACCCATCCCCCTAAGAACCCCTCTAAGAACCCCCTTTAATCATGCTCTTATTGTCCTTTTTAACTGAACATGGATGTATAAGTACTGTACTAGTGTTTTGGAATCTACTTTGTTTAACCTTTTTACAACAACAAAAACAAAACAAAAATCGTTGGGGAAATAGGAATTAGAGCACCATGTTATATAAACAAATTATGCAAGTGGAAGTGCCACCACATATCTGGGAATTTAGGGTATTCTGATTATATCATACTGGCCCAAACGAGATAGTTTAGTGATAGTTGGACCAGAATCTAATGACAATAGATTGTACACCTCTCATCTTCGTGCTCTTTATTTTAACAGAGAATTAAATTATTTTGCTCGAGTCATTTGGACTCTTAAGTTTCAGTCTAGGTGGTTAAGAGCAATTCCTTTGGAACGTTTCTCACAAAAGATTTATTTAAACTAATGAATATCTTAAATGTTGGAATAACTATATTCAAAAATATTTGAGAATATCTCATTATTTTAAAATGGATATCTCAACATTATGCACATTCAAGAATGTATCTTTTATGGTCAGAGATGAATGTAAGGAATCTCCCAATTTATTTTTCTTAGATTTGTAGTAAGAAAATATTTATTTATTTGCTTTTATATTGGCTGCAAATCTAAGAAAATTAATTTAAAAGATTTGGTCCTTTTATAACATTGGCTATAAAACCTGTTTAATGTACTTAAAAAAAAACTGTTCTATATATGCTTGTTCTTTTTATATAAATTTGTTGAGTGAATGAAACAAACCGTAAGAAAAAGAAGAAGATAGTATTATAAAATGGCTATCACCAAAAAGAATCTAGTTGCATTTGTTCTCACCATTCTGCTTGCCATATCTTATGTTCATTGTCGTCTAACATCTGATGAAAACATTTCTGGTACTGATACTCTCCAAATTATTTTTACCATGGACATAATTTCATCCTTTTAACAAAGTATGCATTGGTTTACTTATTTATATTGAATAGGTTTTGGAATCAAAAAGGAGAAGGGTATGTGCTTCAAAACAAGTGAGTGTATGCAACCCGACATGGGGAACAAAGTTTGCATTGAATTTTGTAAGAGGCAGAACTGGACATCAGGATGGTGTGATGATTATGGTAGTCCATGTTGTTGTTTCTCTAAATAAGTATGTATTTGTTAACGATATTTTACATTTCTAGCAAAGAAAAAGAGAGTATGCGTTTGACTAAGAAACGAAGATAGTATTATAGGTGTCCATTTGATTGATAACATAATTTGAATTCATGCGGTTCTAAAATTATAATTCAAATATACTAGTCGTTTCGCAAGTTTTTCCTTGCAAGAAATTATTGATACTTTTCAATGTTGCATCGTATCGTTAGGTATGCATATGATAGTGTTTACAGTTCCAGCAATGGATGTTTTTCACTAAAATGTGTGGTTACTGGCGTATGGCATTCCCTGATTCCAAATAACTTGTTAGAGCTAGCTAGGAATCAAAACAACTCTTAAGACTTAGAACAAACTAGCATTTGGCAGTTTGGAACGTCACCAAAATCAATTGTTTTGTTGACCATTGTTGTCTGGTGCATGAGCAGCAGTTGTTGAATCGGTCAATCATGTCCTATTTGGATCATAACTGCTCGTCAAAATCATGGTCCTTGGTCGTATTGCATTCCTACAACGTGGATTCTCTCCAGTGTGTCTATGAATGATATTACATATCTCCTAGATTTGATTAGGAAGAGGATGCGGTTGGCGATTCGCTTGATTCTTCAAAATATTTGAAAAATAAAATAGGAACACTTTGATCGGTAATGTAGGCCACCAGATAACTGAGAGTTTATGGTATTCTGGTTATGTCATCTGCAAAAAAACATAAAAATCTCATCATATTAACCCAAATGAGGTAGCCTAGTGATAGTTGGATCAGAATCTCAATCTAATGACAAGAGATTGCATACCTCTTGTCTCGTGCGCTTTATTTTTATTTACAGTAGGAACTAAATTATTTTGCTTGAGTCACTTGGACTCTTAACAAAATATGCGGAATACCACTTGTTGCAATATTCAGCTATCTAAATATATCACTCACGAAATAACAAGTTTAAGAAGGAAGATTTGTGATCTTGTAACTCTCATCCTCTCTCACTCGTTTGTTTGTGTTTAACATGAAAACGAGATTAAACAGAGACAAAAAGAATTTGTTAACCCGGTTCAACCCATCGGTGTGATGGTGTCTACATCTGGAGCCAGATCAATCATGACAATTCACTAAGAAAGAAGAGTTCAGCTCATAACGGAGCTCATTAAAATGGAGAGAAAAGCTCACAATGAACCAACTCAAAAGAGTTGATTAAAGAAGAAGAAGCTATGGCTTTTAGTATTTATACATAAAGCATTACGTATCTATAAAGCCTCTATAACACCAAGAAGGTTTGCTCTTGATCTTCGTCTTCTTCTCTGGTCCAATGTTAATACACCTTAAACCAGTTTCTTCAATTTCCGGTTAGTTCAAATTGATACTAACAAGAAATTGAATCACGAAGGCATATCAACAATGAGTATTTTGAATGTTGGATATCTATCCAAAACTATTTATAAACATCTCAACATTTTTAGGTGGATATTATATTTCAACATTTTAAATACTTAAATTATTAATATTTTACTTTTTGTAAGATATTTAAAATTAAAAGCTCGTTAATGAATTTCTAATATGAGACAAACTTGAGAGAAACTCCTGTCAAGAAATCTGCTAGCCCACGAAAATAGTCGGGATTGGGTCCTAGCTGTTATTTTGAGAAGTCAGCGACTATATATATCATGCACTTAGTATATATGTCTCAACTATATCTTCCCTTGTTAATAAAATTATGTAGAGAATGTATCTTTTGTGGTCAGAGATGAATGGAAACTCTTCCAAATTATTTCCTTATATTTGTGGTCAAACAAAAGATTTTCTTGTTTTGTTTTTATATTGGCCACAAATCTAAAGATTTTTTAAAAATAAATTTAAAGATTATGTCCTTTTTTACACTGACTATAAAATACTGTTTTATGTATGTTTGTTCTTATATAAAAAATTTACCAGCCTAAGTGAAACAAAACAAATCAAAAGAAAAAAAAGAAGATAGTATTATAAAATGGCTATCATCAATAAGAATCTAGTTGCATTTGTTCTCACCATTCTGCTCGTTGTATCTTATGTTCATTGTCGTATAACATCTGATAACATTTCAGGTATCAATGTTCTCCCTTCTTTTTAAAAAAGAAAATCGTTAACATAATTTCATCTTCTTAACAAAGGTATATATTGGTTTAATGATTCATATTGAACAGGTTTTGGAATGAAAAAGCGTGACGAGATGTGCTTCAAATCAAGTGAATGTATGCAACCCGACATGGGGGAGTCAGGGGACAAAGTTTGCATTGCATTTTGTAAGAGG
The DNA here is from genome assembly GCA_012274485.2 of Sinapis alba. Taxonomy (NCBI): domain Eukaryota; kingdom Viridiplantae; phylum Streptophyta; class Magnoliopsida; order Brassicales; family Brassicaceae; genus Sinapis; species Sinapis alba. The sequence continues at coordinate 89,720 of MU105910.1, read as the reverse complement.
ATGAAGTTTAAATCAGGCTGGTGTGAGTTCTATGGTAGTCCATGTTGTTGTTTCTCTAAATAAGTATGTGTTTGACTAAGAATCTAAGATATATAATTCAATACATATTGGTGTTCGATTAATCTAATAACATAAATCGTTTTCAAACCGTGTTAAATTTTTATTTAAATATAAAATATATATGAGAGTGTGTTTTCTTGTACACACATAAGAGAGTGTATAAAGTTCCAAGAATAAATTCTTTTCACTAAAATGTGGTTACTGACGGCTCGTTTGCAATCAAACCATAATTAACAGTTGACCCGGCTTATGACATGTGTAAGAGGTGTTTTTGCACTGGGTTCAAAAATAAATTATAATTTTTGGGATTAAAATTTAGAGTATTTAAAAATATAAGGTCCTTTTGACAAAATTTTTATATTCATATAAAAGTAAATTAAACTTACATAGGATCTATCAAAGTTATGAGACGGGTCTACTATGATTTGACAGCTCGAAACATTACTTACTCGCTCGCAGTTGTTACATTGGCTCAGCTGTTTTTTATGCGACGAATGCTCTCATCCATGCAAAGAAACCGTAGCATGACAGAACGAAAAAGCATCTACATTAAACTGTAATAATAACGATTATATTTAAAAATATTAATATTAAATCATAATTATATATATAAGTTAAATTTAAACTATTTTCTGTAGACAAACAAATAATTAATTTATATATAAATTATATTTAACATTTATAGTTAGTTCAATTATACAAAATTTACTAATAATTTTAGTTCCAAAATTCATAAATGTAATCTTAAAATAATTTTACAAAACCTATAAACTAAAATGCATAACATAAATACAATGCATTTATCTTATATGAAAAAAAAACTAAATAATTTATTCAATTGTATGTACTATTAAATGTATATGAGAAATTTAACTAGTTTTTTAAAAAATACTATCATATATGGACAACATGCATCGTACATAATTTTGTGGAACAACTTGGATTGTAAAAGAGTCGGTCGTTCGCTTTAATTAAACTGAAGCGGAGTATGGGATTATTAAATGTTAAACAGTGGAATAAGTGCCTCAATATTAAAAAGTGTCTAATTTAAAAGAAAAAAGACACTAAAATACCAAATAACTCATTGTTTTATTGGTCACTCTTGTATTGTATATGTTGTGGTCGTACCATTTACTATTGTCGTTTTTAACTAAACACGTATGTATAAGGCCATGATTATTGTAGAGTTCTTAAGACGAGATTCTTTGCATAATAAAATTGTTTTTTAATTTTAATTAAAAAGTACCTCTTGACTAATAATAATAATTATCTGAAATTAAATAAATAATTAGCTTTAAACAAAACATATGAAGTTACACTAATAATAACAAGCATGTGCACATATTCTATTGACTTTCTCTAGAATTGATTTTTTTGTAACCAATCGTTTTTTCTCATATTTTTTCCTTTTATGTTTTTTCTCGCTTTTTAAAATTTTAAATTATTATTTATAAAAAAACTCACTCAAAACAATATTGTTGTAGATGTTCTAAGTACTTGTGTTTTGGGATCTACTTGCCTTTTACGAAATAAATGTTTAAAAAAATCGTTGCAAAAATAGGAATCATAACTCGAAGAATTAAACCACACTATGTTATATAATAAAATATGCAGAGAAGTGCCACCATAACTGAAACTTTATGGTATTATGGTTATGTCATCTGCAAAAAGACATAAAAATCTCATCATATTAACCTAAATGAGGGAACCCTAGTGATAGTTGGATCAGAATCTCAATCTAATGACAAGAGATTGCATACCTCTTGTCTTGTGCGCTTTATTTTTATTTACATTAATTAGGAACTAAATTATTTTGCTTGTGTCACTTGGACTCGTAAGTTTCAATCTAGGTGTTAAGCAATTCCTTTTTGAGAGTTTCTTCACAAAAAACTATAGTATATTTAAGACTAATGAGTATTTCGAATGTTGGATATCTATCCAAAACTATTTATAAACATCTCAACATTTTTAGATGGATATTTCAACATTTGAAATACTTAAATTATTAATATTTTACCTTTTTAAGATATTTAAAATTAAAAACTCGTTAATGAATTGGTGTTCTAATATGAGACGGACTTGAGAGAAACTCCTATCAAAAAATATGCTAGCCCACGGAAATAGTCGGGATTGGCTCCTAGCTGTTATTTTGAGAAGTCAACAACTATATATATCATGTATTTAGTATATATGTCCCAACTATATCTTCCCTTGTTAGTAACATTATGTAGATAATGTATCTTTTGTGGCCAGAGATGAATGGAAAGTCTTCCAAATTATTTCCTTATATTTGTAGTCTAACAAAAGATTTTCTTGTTTTAATTTTATATTGGCCACAAATCTAAAGATTTTTTTTAATAAATTTAAAGATTATGTCCTTTTTTACATTGACTATAAAATACTGTTTTATGTATGTTTGTTCTTATATATAAATTTGATCAGCCTAAGTGAAACAAAATAAATCAGAAGAAAAAGAAGAAGATAGTATTATAAAATGGCTATCACCAAGAAGAATCTAGTTGCATTTGTTCTCACCATTCTGCTCATCGTATCTTATGTTCATTGTCGTATAACATCTGATAACATATCAGGTATCAATGTTCTCCCCTCTTTTATAAAAAAAAAATCGTTCATTTTTTCATCTTCTTAACAAAGGTATATAATGGTTTAATGATTTCTATTGAATAGGTTTTGGAATGAAAAAGGGTGACGAGATGTGCTTCAAATCAAGTGAGTGTCTGCAACCCAAGGGGGAGTCAGAGGAAAAAGTTTGCATTGCATTTTGTAAGAGGATGAAGTTTAAATCAGGCTGGTGTGAGTTCTATGGTAGTCCATGTTGTTGTTCCTCTAAATAATTATGTGTTTGACTAAGAATCTAAGATATATATTATATATATACATATTGGTGTTCGATTTAATCTAATAACATAATTCGTTTTCAAACCGTGTTAAATTTTTATTTAAATATACTAGTCGTTTCGCGAGTTTTCTTGTAATGATTAGTAAGTTTCAATGTCTTATAAAATTCATATGAGAGTTTTTTTTTTTGCACACATAGTTCTAAGAATGGTTTATTTTCACTAAAATGTGGTTACTGACGGCTCGTTTGCAATCAAACCACAATTAACACTTGACCCGGCTTATGACATGTGTAAGAGGTGCTTTTGCACTGGATTCAAAAATAAATTACAATTTTTTGGGTTAAATTAAGAGTATCTAAAAATTTAAGATTTTTTGACAAAATTATTATAATTGTTCATATAAAAGTAAAACTTGCATATGGTCTGTCAAAGTTATGAGATGGGCCAACTATGATTTGCCAGCTCGAAACACCACCTACTCGCTCGCGGTTGTTACATTGGCTCAGCTGCTTTTTATGCGACGAATGCTCTCATCCATACAAAGAAACCATAGCATGACGAAATTAAAAAGCATCTACATTAAAATTGTAATAGTATTCATTATATTTAAAAATATTAATATTAAATCATAACTATATATATATATAAGTTAAATCCCAACTATTTTTCTGTAGACAAAAAATTATTATTTTATATAAAAATTATGTTTCACATTTATAGTAACTCAACTATACTAAATTTAATAATAATTTTAATTTCAAAATTCACAAATGTAATCTTAAAATAATGATTACAAAATCTATAAACTAAAATGCATATAATAAATACAATGTATTTACCTTATATGAAAAATAAATAGTTTATTAAATTTTATATACTATTAAAAGTATATGGAAAGTTTAATCAATTTGATGTCAAAAAGTTTAAATCAATTTTAAAAAAATATTATCAGATTTTTTAAAGTTTTATTGGGTCAACCAGTGTCGATTCACATATTAATGGCGGTTTTTAGGTTTTATCAGATTTTTAATTAATGAATTTTTCATTAAATCAAAATTGGATTATACACGGTCACTAGATTTATTGGTTCGACCACAGATCCAGATCGGGTATGAAAATATTGTTTATATCTTAATTCATGTATAAACTACATATTTACCCCGGTAAAAGGAGTTAATTTATTTGTTAAAATAGAATGAGTTCTTTGCATCATTTTAATGTTAGATGTGCTACTAATCCTCAACATCTGGTTTCGGTACAGTATTTTCTTTTTTTATGTTTTGATTCTAGAAATCTTGGAACTGTTCAGATATTTACAAAGTTTGGTTAAGTTTTAATTGGATTATTTTGAATTTTGGTTCAATTTGAGTAGCAAAATTAAAAATCAGCTAATTTCCAAAAAAATCAGATCTAGTTTTGTTCCGATTTAATTATAGAGATTATTTTATTTGTTCCGGTTTAATTATAGAAATTATTTTATTATAATATTTCTTCTTGATATTTTAGATTATTATCTTATTTTTAAAAGATTGATTTATACATTTCCATTAATTATAGAAATATGAATGGTATAATTTTATTTAGAAATTTAGTATGAATAAAAAAAAAATTCACTTTTTACATGTAGAATTTTTTGTCAACAAATCTTATTGGTAACAAAAGGATGATGTCTCGTAAAGCAATCTGATATATCGGCAAATAAAGCGGAATGTAAGAATAAAAGAAAAATAGCAAAGCATTAAACCTTTTACGTGAACGTGTAAGAGAAGGGGACACATACATAAGTGGAAAGTGACCAATCCCCAACACCTCATTTTCAAATATATTTATTGTCTATTATCAATATTATTGCTATTATTTTATTCAATTAATTATTAGTATTATTGTCTTTTGCATAAAACAGCACTACAACAATATAACAAAACAAATCCTATTAAATATATTTTGGCAGAAGTTTAGTCTTTAGACCCATTTTGGTAGACTAAAAACCATTTTAGTTTCCCCGAGTAAAGAACAAAAACAAATAGTTTTCAAATGGAATTTCTTTTTAAAGCTGATTTCGAGAGAGAATATGTGTACTTGGTGTAATTTATCATCTAACAGACTAACAGTTTATTAAAAATGGGATAATAATTAGTAAAAAAAATAAAAATATAATATTGGCAAGTTAGGGCTGAGCTTCATCAATGCGTCACTTATCTCGTGAGAGTGAGACTTTTGGACGGACACGCCTCTGATGGAACCCACCTGCATTGCTTTTGGCCGGACCCTTTTTCATTTTATTACTATTATACTGCCAAAGCAAAGATGCAACCACCATCCCTCAAATCTCGTTATTTTATTTTTATCCTTTACAATTACATTTTGTTAGAAATTGACACAACCAATCATACACTAAACTTACCGTATTGAAAAAGTTAAAACAATATTTTTTTATAAAAAGCAGTAATAATTCAATTGGCTTAAATATATATTGGACAGAAAATAATCAGTAATACTGTAAAAATATAAAAAGGAGTTATAAATGATTCTCATCTTCTTTATGACGAGTTGAACATTTCACCATCACGTGACGTTCGATGTGAGTACCGCATCTGAAGAGGCAATTGCCTCTCAATGTCATATCCGTAATAATAGTCAAACTCGAGGGTTAAAAAGAACTCATTTTATAAATAAAAGCTTTTGTCGTGCCACGAGGGATCTGCGACAAGTCTGACACGTTGAATGAAACTCCAACCGTCAGATCACCATCCTCGGCGCCATCTTACAAAATCGACGGTCATGCAGATAAGTATAAACCACCTTGTGACGTAGACGATCACACATTCATGCACTACAGCTGGCAACTAATATTCCGAGCTGATAACTTCGAGAAGGGTGGCCGATTAACTCCTAGGGATAAGCCTCTCTACTTATCACTCCGTTAGCTTTTCTTTGAGTGATAGCCTAAGTGACTTATCAGCATCTAATTTATCTGTCACCTTCTCTTATTAAAATCTCCATTTCTGCAAGTGTTAATGTCCGTATTTATATATCTCGAAGAGAGAGAAATAAAGGAAGAAGCTTTATTTTTTTTCTTTCTTTCTTGAGTCCAAAAATCAATCCTTCTTCTTCTTCATCGATCTCTTCATGGTAAGTAAAGCTTCGTCTCTGTTAATGGTAAAAAATAATCTCTTTTTAAGCTATTTAATTCCATAGCCAATTCTAGGAAAGATTTATTTTTTTTACTGATTTATCGTTATCTGCAGAGATGCTAAGTTTATGGATATATTTTTCAGATAAAAAAAGTATTGATTTTTAATTTAATATAATCTGGAAGGAAACTTAGATTTGAGCTTGTTTCAGGCGTTTATGTTAATCATAGCCATTGTATATGTTGCAGATCTGGTGATAGTGTTGCTGGAAAAAAAGAGTCTTATGTCTTCTCTTAGTAGAGAGCTTGTGTTCCTGATCTTACAGTTTCTCGATGAAGAGAAGTTTAAAGAGACTGTTCACAAGTAAAAGCTTGCCTCCTTCGATCTACTATTGTTTGTGTTGGTTTATAATGCTCATTGGTTTTGTTCTCATTGTTAATTAGGCTTGAACAAGAGTCTGCATTTTTCTTCAATATGAAGTACTTTGAGGAAGAGGTGCATAATGGGAACTGGGATGAGGTTGAGAAGTATCTCTCTGGTTTCACTAAAGTGGATGATAATAGATACTCAATGAAGATATTCTTTGAGATAAGGAAGCAGAAGTATCTCGAGGCTTTGGATAAGTAAGTAGTGACTAGTGATGGGAGCTTTGTTTTCTTTTTTAATAATATAAGAAAAAAAAGAGTTAGAGAGTTTTTGGGTTTTTTTTTTGTTGTTGTTGGTAGGCATGATCGTCCCAAGGCTGTGGATATACTAGTGAAGGATTTGAAAGTGTTTTCAACATTTAATGAGGACCTTTTCAAAGAAATAACTCAGCTCTTGACGTTAGAGAACTTCCGGTAAAACTCATATTTGGTTTAATGCAACCCCAAAATGTTGAAGACAGAGGATTTAAGTGTTTTTGATGAAACTTTTTAGGGAGAATGAACAGTTATCCAAGTATGGGGACACCAAGTCAGCAAGATCGATTATGTTGGTGGAACTCAAGAAGCTTATTGAGGCGAATCCTTTGTTCCGTGATAAACTGCAGTTTCCTACTCTTAGAAACTCAAGGCTGAGGACTTTGATCAACCAGAGGTTTAGTTGCTGCTTTGTCTTATTCACTTCAAGTTGTTGGCATTAACTCATTACTTCTTTTGTTAATGCAGCTTAAATTGGCAACATCAGCTTTGTAAAAACCCAAGACCAAATCCGGATATAAAGACTCTTTTTGTGGATCATTCGTGTGGTCCTCCAAATGGTGCACGAGCTCCATCTCCTGTGAGTAATCCACTGCTTGGTGGATTACCAAAAGCTGGAGGTTTTCCTTCTTTAGGCGCACATGGGGTAAGAGCTAAGTCTTTATCTTTCTTCTTTTTTTTTGTTTACTTGCATTTCTCTTGAGGCTAAGTGTTTAGAATGTCTCCATCTCTCCAGCCATTTCAACCAACGGTCTCAACTCCTCTTGCTGGTTGGATGTCTAGTCCATCCTCTGTCCCACATCCAGCTGTTTCTGCAGGAGCCATTGCTCTTGGTGGTCCATCCATCCCAGGTACTACACCTCCCTCATCAAATTCGTGTGTGATCTCTATGCAGTGTGCTTACATTGGAGCTCCTTTCAGCGGCATTGAAGCACCCGAGAACTCCTCCAACTAATCCTGCTTTAGACTACCCATCAGCAGAGTCTGAACATGTCTCAAAAAGAACAAGGCCAATGGGAATCTCTGATGAGGTTAATCTAGGTGTCAGCATGTTACCAATGTCGTTTCCAGGGCAGGCACATGGTAACAGTCCAGCTTTCAAAGCACCTGATGACTTGCCTAAGACAGTTGCACGAACTTTGACTCAGGGTTCATCTCCAATGAGCATGGATTTCCATCCAATAAAACAAACTCTGCTTCTAGGTCTGTTTCCTGCTCTGTTTTATGAGATTTCATCCAATCATCAGCAATGTTCTAAATTCGATTGCATCGTTGTTACCAGTTGGTACAAACGTAGGAGATATAGGACTGTGGGAAGTTGGTTCTCGGGAAAGATTAGTACAGAAGACCTTCAAAGTTTGGGATATAAGTAAATGTTCAATGCCCTTACAGGTGCCCCTATGCATACCAACAACAACATTTCAATATTGGTTATGAATCTCTAGCAACTTAACTATTTGTTGTGTCTTCAGGCTGCTCTGGTGAAAGAACCTGTCGTTTCTGTTAACCGTGTGATATGGAGCCCAGACGGTTCCCTGTTCGGTAAAGAATCCATCTTCAAAACTAATATGTGCAGCGCAAGAATGAAACTATATAACACTTCCCTATGTTCTCAAATGCAGGAGTTGCTTACTCGAGACATATTATACAACTATACTCTTATCATGGTGGTGAAGACATGAGGCAACACCTTGAGGTCTCATAACATTGACAAGCCTCTCTTTTTTGACATTCGTAGAGATTGTCTTGTAATATATTGTGATTGTTTCAGATTGATGCTCACATTGGTGGTGTGAATGATATTTCCTTCTCGACTCCAAACAAGCAACTATGTGTGATAACCTGTGGTGATGACAAAACCATCAAGGTCTGGGACGCTGCAACTGGTGTCAAAAGACATACTTTTGAAGGCCATGAAGCTCCTGTTTACTCTGTTTGTCCTCACTACAAGGAAAACATTCAAGTAAGCTTAACTAGCTAATCCCTTCTATCACATGTTTTTAGTTTTCTGACTTTTTAGTTTTCTTCTTGTCTTCAAGTTCATATTTTCTACAGCTCTCGATGGGAAGATTAAGGCATGGTTGTATGATAATATGGGATCTCGAGTTGACTATGATGCACCTGGTCGCTGGTGTACCACAATGGCATATAGTGCGGATGGAACTAGGCTATTCTCTTGTGGAACGAGTAAAGATGGAGAGTCTTACATAGTTGAGTGGAATGAAAGTGAAGGAGCTGTTAAAAGAACTTATCAAGGATTCCACAAGCGTTCTCTCGGTGTTGTGCAGTTTGATACAACTAAAAACCGTTACCTAGCTGCGGGTGATGACTTTTCCATCAAGTTCTGGGATATGGACAATGTACAGCTTTTAACTGCCATTGATGGCGATGGAGGTCTCCAGGCAAGCCCGCGTATCCGGTTTAACAAGGAAGGCTCTCTCTTGGCTGTGTCTGGAAACGAGAATGTGATCAAGGTTATGGCAAACTCTGATGGTCTAAGACTATTACACACTTTTGAGAACGTTTCATCTGAATCCTCCAAGGTAAGCTTTAGATTTACTTACACGCAATTTGAAAAGTTTCTTTAACACTTCATTTTCTACATTTGCAGCCTGCGATGAACAGTCTTGCAGCAGCTGCTGCTACGAGTGCTTCAGCCAATGTAGTTTCCATCCAAGGAATGGTAATTAAAGAACATTTTCATTTGTTCTTTCACTCATTTCTGTAACATCTTTCCATCACTTTCTTTGTAAATAGAATGGAGATACGAGGAATATGGTGGATGTGAAGCCAGTGATAACAGAGGAATCAAACGATAAGACTAAAATATGGAAGCTTACTGAAGTCAGCGAGCCTTCTCAGTGCAGGTCACTGAGACTCCCTGAGAATCTGAGAGTCGCTAAGGTATATATACATTTTCTGATCAATGTTTTTCTTCTTCTTCTTCTTCTTTCTGATGATAACTTTTTTGCAGATATCAAGATTGATTTTCACGAATTCAGGAAACGCGATCTTGGCTTTGGCGTCAAACGCTATTCATCTTCTATGGAAATGGCAGCGAAATGAACGCAACGCAACTGGAAAGGTATACTTTGACTTCATCTCTCTCTCTCTCTCTCACTTACTTTCTTGGTCAAAATAATATGATAAAATTGTCAATTCATTCATTTGGTGTAGGCGACAGCTTCTTTGCCACCACAGCAATGGCAACCAGCAAGTGGGATCCTAATGACTAACGACGCTGCTGAAAACAACCCTGAGGAAGCTGTACCTTGTTTTGCTTTATCCAAGAATGATTCCTATGTAATGTCAGCCTCTGGTGGAAAGATCTCCTTGTTTAACATGATGACTTTTAAGGTAAATGTAGAGACAGACAGATGATGCTCTTACGGTTTGATGTTTTGTGTATGCATTTTGACTCACTGAATAATGTGCAGACGATGGCTACTTTCATGCCGCCACCACCTGCTGCAACTTTTCTTGCTTTCCATCCTCAAGACAACAATATCATTGCTATCGGAATGGATGATAGTACTATTCAGATTTATAACGTCCGTGTTGATGAGGTAATGAATCAAATTAAATCTCCAGAGAGGAGAATTGTTTTGTTTGTTTGATATGATGGACCTTTGTTTGCTCGTGCAGGTGAAGAGTAAGCTTAAAGGTCATTCAAAGAGAATAACTGGTCTTGCCTTCTCCAATGTGTTAAATGTGCTGGTTTCGTCTGGAGCTGATGCTCAGGTTCGCGCCTTTCAAGCCATGTTTGAGAATCAATGGGATAACAAAGATCCAACAGTCTGTTTAAACGATTTGGTATTTTTTTCTTCTTGTTGTAGCTTTGTGTTTGGAACACAGATGGATGGGAGAAGCAAAGAAGCAAGGCTCTGCCACTTCCACCGGGAAGATCAAACACTGCACCTTCAGACACGCGTGTTCAGTTCCACCAAGATCAAGCTCACTTCCTCGTCGTGCACGAGACGCAGCTTGCTATCTATGAAACAACCAAGCTCGAATGCATGAAACAGGTATGTTTAGTTACCGTCCAACCAAGATCTACAATCAGTACTGTCTACAATGTATTGCATTTGATTAATGATTGTATTGACATGTTCCAGTGGCCAGTGAGAGAATCATCAGCTCCAATAACTCACGCCACGTTCTCATGTGATAGCCAATTGGTCTATGCGAGTTTTATGGATGCAACGATCTGTGTATTTAGCTCTGCAAATCTAAGACTCCGTTGCCGAGTCAACCCTTCTGCGTATCTACCAGCTAGTCTCAGGTAAAACAACACACGAATCTTGAAAAGCTTCTTACAAGAAAACAGAGTAATCTTTGATGAATCTTTGCTCGTTCATTTGTGCAGTAACTCGAACGTACATCCTCTGGTGATTGCGGCACATCCGCAAGAACCAAACATGTTTGCAGTTGGTCTCTCAGACGGAGGAGTTCATATATTCGAACCGGTTGAGTCGGAAGGTAAATGGGGAGTGGCTCCACCTGCTGAGAACGGGTCTGCAAGTGGCGCAGTGGCTGCACCATCCGTTGGAGCCTCTGCTTCTGATCAGCCACAGAGATGATCTGATCATGGATTCACCTACCTCTCTGATTCTCTTTCTTTTTTTAAAGTTATTTTTTACTTTTTTGGTAGAAAGATTTATGATCCAGAGATTCTTGACATATTTAGTTGTATCATATTATATTCACCGTAATTTAGTAGTAAAGTTGTTTCTTGTGAGAACAGCAAAGATTTTCATGCAGACTTAGAATTTGCATGCATTTACAAGAGTGATTAGTTTCTTTTGACAATTTTCGTTTGTTCACTGCTGTAAATAAACATATCAAAAAGATCCCAGAAGCTGATCGCATAGAAGAACACTCTATGTTTCATTTAACAAATAGATGCGTCACTTCACTCTGTGTGTTCTCTTATTACCTGAATATGATAATGCATTGACTGCTCCATCGGTACATTAGTCTGATAATTACACAGAACAAAATGATTACCAACTTTTTCATGACCAAGATGAACACAAACACTAAGTCTTTCCAAAAAAAAAGGTATATTTCTTTTATTCAGAACCAAACACAACAACATTGTAGTTCAAGAAGATGTCTCTTTCATGGGAACAACACCACCACCATCGTTAAGCAACTTCTGCTCTATTTTCTTCCCCTCCCCACCAAACATCTGCTTCCTATAAACCTGATGCAACCTCCCAAACAACTCCTTCTTAATAGACTCAAACGCCATATCCAATCTCTCCAACTGTTCAAGAGCATTCTGATTATACATAAACAAACCATAGTAAAGCTCAAAGCTATCACTCGACGTATTCTCCACCAAATCCAACAACGTCTCATAACCTTTCGTATTAATCGGAGAAGACTCAACACCAAACTTCTCCAAAACCCTCCCCATAGTATGCGTCACGAACTGGGACCCAGCAGCGTGTTTATCATGCTCCTCACAGCTCATCTCCACCATCCGACAACCTTCACTCTCAAACACCTTCAGAAACTTCTCACACCTCTCATGTCTACCCCCTTCCTCTCCTATCCTCACCTTGTCGTAAACAAAAGGGAGACCCGACCAGGAATGCTTACCGCTCTCCGGACCGAACATCGGGTGAGTGCAGAGGATGTCGAACTCCTTCGGTAAGTACTTGAGGAAGAGTGTTTTTGGGAACTCTTTGACGGAGAGGACGTCGACGAAGAGCGTGCTGCGGCGGAGACGTTGGAAAGGGAACGATCTGAGGACGGATTCGGTGGAGAGGATTGATGTGCAGAGGAGGACGACGTCGGGGTGCTGTTCGCAGAGGTCGTGCGGGTTGTGGAAGAAACGGGCGCCGATTGAGGTGGCGGCGGAGGAGTAATCGGAGCGGGAGTGGGTGATTAGGTCGTGGCCGTGGCGGATTAGGGTTTTGGAGAGGAACTGGCCGAAGTTTCCGAAGCCTAGTACGGCGATTTTGAGGGCGGAGGATTTGCGGTACTCGGATTTGAGCTGGGTTTCGTAGTCGAAGATCTGGGCGGCGTCGATGGCTCGGATGCGGAGGGATCGCGGCGGAGGAACGAGGAAGGCGGGTGAGTTGCGGCGGAGATTGGGTGGAGAAAAGAGGGGTTTTGGGGGAGAGAAATGGAGTAGCATTTTTTGTGTTGGTGGAGAAGAGATTAGTGCTCTGATTTGAGGAGTGTGTATGCAAAGGCCCAAACTTGTGGAAGAAGAGAGGTTGTGAGAAGAAGAGAAACTATATGAGGAAGAAGATCGAATCTAATGTATACCACAACTACAAGGACCGTAAAATAAATTAAAAGAAATTTGTCATCAAGTTGACTTATGCTTCCCACGTTTTTCACTTGTGTTTAATAAACCCTCGTAAAACATTATAATTAGAAAAAGCCCCCACAAGTTCTCTTTCTCCACCTTATCCCCTCAAATAAAGAGTTTCATCTCTCTCTATCTCCCGAAACGAAATAAGCTCAAGTTATTGCAGATGATGTGTTTTCGTTGTTTGACAGCGAGGAGTTTGATAAAGTCGGGCTTGTGTATACAAAGTTTGTGTCTTTGGTGAAACCTGATCAACACTCTGTTGCCGTTGACGATGTAAGGAGAGTCTTGTGCTGTGAAAGAAGAGTGTGTTGATGCTATGGAGGATGAGATGTTTAGGCTAACGAGTAAAGATGGGGAAGCTTAGCTGTGGAAAGGACGAAGCTTGAAGTTGAGAAACCTGAGATTTCACTGTTGATGCAGTTTGAGCAAAAGATCCTTGATGCAGTGATGCCTTTGTGCTTGAACAGTCAGATTCTAAGAGCATTCCAAGAGTCATTAGCGAGTGAGCTCACGTCCTGGATGAGCGTCATGAGTAATGCGACTGATAATGCTGTTGAGTAATGAAACTGACTGGGGAGTTGCTGGTGATTGTGGCTGGAGCAGAGGGTCTTAGTTGTGTTTAATCATCTATTGTTTGTGTAATAATGTTATGAAAGAAGTGGAAGACGAAAACAGAGCAGGCAGAACCTCAACGACTAAAAGAACAAGTCTCAAATACTTTGGTGGATTTCTAAATTCTAGACAGCACAAAAAGTGATAGACAAAGAGAGAGAAACATCATTTGGTTGGTTCTTTAAATGAGCCCTCATCAACAAAAAAAAAAACAGGTTTTGTTTAACCACCTACGCAAAACGAAAACAAGAATGGTAAAAAAAGAAGGTTTTGAATCCATCTCCATCATCTTCTTCTTCATCATCAATGATCATCTTTACTCAAGTTTTGAGTTTAGAGGTACTTGAAAAGGATACCACCGTGAGTGGCAAAGAAGGGAGCAAAGACAAGAGACTCAACAGCCATGAGCTTGATCAGAATGTTCAACGAAGGTCCTGAGGTATCCTTCAATGGATCTCCAATGGTGTCACCTATCACAGCTGCCTTGTGTGGCTCTGAACCCTTTGGTCCAAGACTCTTCGCGTGCTCTGATACACCCGCCTGTAAAACAACTCTCAATGCTTTAGGATTTTGATATTAATCTCTTAAATAATGGTTTGAATCAGTTCTGTACCTCAATGTATTTCTTGGCGTTGTCCCAGGCACCACCAGTGTTAGATGCAGAGATGGCAATCTGTTTATATAAAACTTGGATGAGCATATGTTTCACAATATAAAGTTATTCACAAGAGAACTGAGAAGAGAGTATACCTGCACACCAGAAACAAGGGAGCCGGCGAGAACACCAGAGAGGGTCTCAACACCAAAGAAGAAACCAACAATGAGAGGTGTGAGCATGACAAGGCAACCAGGAGGAATCATTTCCTTGATGGAAGCATCGGTTGAGATCTTTACGCATGTGGCGTAGTCAGGTTTTGCAGTACCTTCCATGAGTCCAGGGATGGTGTTGAACTGCCTGCGAACTTCTTCAACCATCTTGAGAGCTGCACTTCCCACACTCTTCATTGTCATGGCTGAGAACCAGTAAGGAAGCATGGCACCCACAAGCAGCCCAATGATAACCTTAGGGGTCAACACATCTACTGTGTGGACTCCTGCACGGCTCACAAAGGCACCAAAAAGAGCCAAGGAGACTAGAGCAGCAGAGCCAATAGCAAATCCCTGTGTACAAAACAAACCAGAATTACCTATCATATTACATAAAACAAAACAGCCAAGTAGAAAGAGGTTTACAATTCCCTATACCTTTCCAATAGCGGCAGTGGTGTTACCAGCTGCATCAAGAGCATCAGTTCTTTCACGGATGCGGTGGCTCATTCCAGCCATTTCAGCAATACCACCAGCATTGTCACTGATGGGACCGTAAGCATCAATTGCCAAACCAGTGGCGATGGTACTGAGCATCCCTAGAGCAGCAACAGCAACACCATACATAGCAGCAAAGCTGAAGCTAACGAAGATACTGATAGCAATGGCAAAGATTGGAATGATGACGGATTTGTAACCAAGAGCCAGTCCGAATATCACATTGGTGGCTGCACCAGTTCTGCATGAATCTGCAACATCTTGCACAGGGCTGCAAGAACACGTGGACATTAGAGTTTTGTCCTAAAATGATGGTACTCAAAGATTGTGAAAGTAGTTTCTTACCTGTAGGCGTTGCTAGTGTAGTATTCAGTGACGAAACCAATAATGAGTCCAGCCCAAAGACCAACACAAACGCACAGGAATAGCTGCCTGAAAGCCAAAGTTGTGCACCATAATTAGAATATTGCACACCATACAATGTATTTGCAAAGGATAGAAGGGTCATTACCAGTTCTGGACGACTTTTTGTGTTCCAAAGTTGAAGATGGTGAAGGAAGAAGGCAAGCCAACCCATGACACAACAGCAATTCCAACAGTCATGATAGCAGTTGAGATGATGAGCTGATTCTTCAAAGCTGGCTCAATCTCCTTAACAGCCTTAATCTCAAAGAAGTCAGTGGCGAAGAGAGTTGTGATCAAACAAACCAAGATACCCATTGAACTGATGAGCAGTGGGTAGCACATGGCAGTGAAATCATGGTTGATACCGAAGGAAGAGATGGAAGCAACAACAAGGGCAGCACATGATGCTTCAGCATACGACCCAAAGAGATCAGATCCCATACCAGCAATGTCACCAACATTGTCACCGACATTATCAGCAATGACCTGTAACATAACCGACAAAACAAAGTCAAAAAACTTTTTTCTGAAAAGGTAAAAGCAAAAGGTAAAAGATGTACTTACAGCTGGGTTTCTTGGATCATCTTCTGGAATATTCCTCTCGATTTTACCGACAAGGTCAGCACCAACATCAGCAGCTTTAGTGTAGATTCCACCACCAACACGTCCAAAGAGAGCCATGGAAGACCCACCAAGCCCGTAACCAGTAATAGCCTCAAAAAGACCTTCCCAGTCATCACCGTAGTAAATCTTGAACACGTTAATGGTAATGTACAGCACAAGCAGACCACTAGCTGCAAGAAGGAAACCCATCACAGCACCAGACCTGAACGCAACAATGAAGGCCTTTCCAACACCTTTCCTTGCTTCCAAGGTGGTCCTAGCATTTGCGTAGGTGGCAATCTTCATGCCAAGGAAACCAGAGAGAACAGAGGTGACTGCACCAAGTATGAAAGCAATGGTGCTGAAAGCTGCAGTGGCCAATGCAGGCTTGCAAGTTTTGGTCTCATCGTAGGTGCATGGCTTGTTCTCTGTGCTGAATCCCTCGACAGAGCCGAGGAACACAAAGATAATAGCAGCAAAGAACACCATGAAGACACCAACGTATCGGTACTCCGTGAATAGGAATGAAGTTGCACCTGTTCCCAAACACACACCAATCAGATCCCAAAACTGTTCAGACAAAACTAGATTCCATAACATATCACTTCGTGTCTACTAAACTAGAACATAACTTAAACATAGCCAGATCTAAGACAACGACAGTGAGATCTGAACAGAGTTTCACGAGATCTTACCTTCAGATATAGCTGTCTGAATCTCAGCGCACTTAGCTACAACACTCTGGTCGTTGACACCTTCCTCTTCCTCGATAAGGTAATCTCCGTAGCCATTCTTAGCACCACCGGAAGACGATGCGCCTTGGTCGCCGGAGACTTTCACGCGAGAGACGATGAACCACTGGAAAAGCGAAAACGCGATGCCGACCACCGCACAGACAGGAATAAGGATCTCCGTCCAGAGCTCCGGAAGAAAAGCTAACGCTACCATCTCTCCGTACGAAGAAGATACAGAGACAACAACAACAACAACAACAACACAGAGAGATGAGATAGAAAGTGTTTAGATGAGATGAAATGAGGATATCGTGTCGTTTTTATAACACTTCCTCTTCTTCTCTTGGATGCTCCATTCAAAATCCTGTACGGTTAGTTACACCGTTCTTTACGCTACACCCGTAACGCGCTTAGATCTTCACCGTTGGATTTAGGGCTTAAGAGAGCAGCTACGTGTGCGTCAATGAGCTAATGTCCGTCCGATCGTGGAGTATAGGATTAGCGCTCATTTGATTCGTAGTCAATCGTCTGTGTGGTGTACATTTAATTGGTTTGCTTTTTTTACACTTAATTGAAATTAATTAGTTAGGTGAAGATTATGTTTATCCATGGTATATTCGAGTATTTATAGAGAGTGATTGTATTTATACTAACTATATCATTCAATCCTCGTCAGTCGTCATCATTTTTTCAAAGGGTGATTCAGTGTACAGTCAGATATGAATATGGTCAAATCATTAGATAATTTTTTTGTCAGCAAAGTTCATTTCATTATTAGTATTTTATAATTAGGATTAAATGGAAATATATAGTCAGTATTTCAGTTTTTGGAAAAACAGAATGAACTTTTATTTTATCCAAATAAAAAATATTTTACATGTAGTTTAATGAAATATATATTTACTTTTATGAATATGTATATAATATATGTGGATTTATGTTGTTTTTGTGTTTTGGATTCAGTATACTCTTAGTACGAACTAGTATTTAAAGAAGAATACTGATTTTTTAAAAATATATTATTTCTGTTTTATTTTTATTATCGTTTTAGATTTGATAGACAGATTAAAAAATATTTAATTTTGTAAATTTATAAAATAAAAATACAACTACTAATACACCTAACTATATTTTAACAAATAAAAAAATATTATAATAAAAATTAATAAATTTTATTCTACAGAAACAATTAATCTGAAATAGAGGGAGTACAAGATCATGAATTAAAGGTTTTTTTTTTTTTTTGTCAACTTAATTGCATTAAAGGTCTAGAATTTTTAAAAGTAACTTTTAATACTTTTGCCCAAAAATGAAAGTAATAAAATATATTTAAAAAACTCGAATTCGTGTTATGGGTGGGAATCGATTCTATGGTGGTGCAGTGTACTTTAGCAACTTGATTCGACGTTATACTAAACTCATATTTTGGCAAAAGGTTCGATTAGGTATGGATTCCAAAATTTCTATGAGGTTCATTTCACCTTCAAACGAAAGAGAAGGGGTACAGCAAGATACGGTGCACTCTACCGTATGTGGATATTTTCCTCCAAAGAATAAGAGCTCTGAGAGGATATAGCGGAGGCCTTTTCGAGCGGCTACGTATTTATGTGTATTGAATGGTGTGCAACTTTCCAGTCGGATAAATACTCTTTTTTAAAATATCTTTATTAAATTTTGTATTTTTTTTTGAAACATTTAAATTTTGTATTTATTTTAATTTTTCTAGAGCATTAACTTTTTTTCTTGTATCAGTGAGTAGTGACCACTCATGCTCATCTTTTGTTCCCCGTTACATATTGCTAACTTTGGATAAGAAATAATTATTAGTTTTTTAAAAATTTTAATTAAAAATAAATAAAAGATATCTCTTAAATAAGAGATATAAAAGACATCTTTTAATAAAAAAATATAAAAAAAACAAAAACAATAAAAATATTAAATCATGAGTTAAACCTCGTTAAGAGATAGGGAAATAATAATATCCTAATAAATCTGAAAAATTACCAAGTGATAAAAAATCTTTCCGAGTTATGTGGATCACATTAGGACTTGTATCTTTCAGTCCCAGATTAGTTTTGTTTATTTATAAATTGTATATGGGATGGGCTATCCATCGTGCTAAGATGTAAACGTAGAGTTCAAACCAATTCCCAACTAATTAAAGTAGCAATAATTGGATTAGAAAGGAAGTGAATGATTTTACACGGTATCATAATGTGGACTTTCCATGACAATATTATGATTAGAAGTGATCGTCGGCGCTATTGTAACTATAATGTTTTTCTAATCAAAGCAAACAAAGCTCACCAAAGTTCGGTGACATCTCTGTGTTTATATTGACAATGCCATAAAATGGTGTACGTCTATCTTATTAAAGACATTGTAAATATATCCATAAAATGGTGATACTTCTATTCTCCATAGCGACTAGACCAACACTCTTTTTGTTTGTAGGTTTTACAAGTGGAGTATAAAACAGTAGAAATTCTATTTTTTTTGGAAATTTGGGTCGCATTTTGCGGTTAAAGGAGCTAGTAAAATTTGGAAGGTAGCAATGTTATCCCTTTCTTTTAACCGGTTGAGAAGATAAGTGTGTTGGCAGGGCCGGCTTAACCCAATCAAGAGTCCTAGAGCAAAAAAATTTTTTACCTCTTAAAATTTATATTTATTTAATGTTTTAAAAATAAATTAATAATATTTTATATATTTTGTGATGCAAATAAAACTTTTATATATTTAGACCCCTTTCAGTTTTATTAATTATTATTTTTTTGTTTTTTATATAAAAATATGTATTTATAAAAAAATTGGACCCTTTAACTCTTACTATACGGGGGGCATGGACTTGGACCCGGGACGGTCACAGCCGTGTCCCCCCTATTAAGCCGGCCCTGTGTGTTAGGTTAGTTGAGCGCTATTAAGCAATTATAGTTAGTGTTGTCATGTTTTTGTTGGAATTTGGGTTCAAATTCTTGTCTATCCTGAAGAAGACAATTGTCCAGGCAGCTGGATAAAACAATTTTCTGCTAGCATTGTGTTTTTCGATCTATGATTTTCAGATTTCTCAACCTTTTTTATTTCAGTTTAATCTTTCACTCAATATTATATATTTATATTATTCTTTATTGTTATGTTTGTTTCCAAGTAGTACAACTTTATTTTTTATTGTTTTTAAAACATTTTTTACGGTGTAAATAACATCTTGTGAACTTTAACGTTCATTTTCATAATATTATTTACTTTCTTCGTTTTAGTTTAATTGTTGTTATAAGGAAAAATAAATTATTCTAAAATAAATGTTATTTTAAAAATTTCAATGTAAAATTTATTAATAAATTTATTAATTTTTTATTGGTTGAAATATAGGTAAATGTATAAGTGATTGTGTTTTTATTTTGAAAATATACAGAATTATAAAAATTATATATCTTTTAATTTATGTGTATAAAATTAAAACGACAATTAAAATAAAATAGAGAAAGTATATTTTAGTGAGAGAAAAAATATAGATGAAAACTTTTGCTTTATTAAAAAGAGTAACGGATGGGTCATTTGTTTATATGTAAAAATGTCGAATGGTGGTTTGTGATTTATTGATGTGGATTATATTATAAGAATATGTGGTCCTTTAATTTATTCTTTTATCCATTTAGTAGTGTCAGATACTTTTATGATGCCTAAAAATATATAATATCTAGATTTTATTTCAGCGTAAATGGAAGATAGCGGGGGAAAATCATATACTATAAAAATAATAATTTGTATGCACACTACACTATACCAAACCAAAGTGACCTTGCAAGAGTTAAGGAGCGGTCCCATGATATTCCTGCGGGTAAGTTGGGGTCCATACCATCTCAAATAGATCGCGACCCTTGGATTGGTTGGTTGGTGTCTGAGTCCCTCTGATCCAACGCTCCATATCTCTGTCTTAACAATCCCTCTGATTCGGTTTTTCACCGACACAAGTTCCGGTAACTTCTTGCCTCATTTGTCTTGACACAATCATAGTAATTAACCTGGTTCATTTGTTTAAAATGATTTTTTTTTTTTAATTAACGTTTAGTCTTAGTTGGAAATAACAGCTTGTTTTCTGATGTAACCTCAAATGTTTGTCTCTCTTTTCTTTTGTTTCTTAGTTTATTAAAGAAAGGGAAATGACAGATCATAGTTGGAATATTCGATAGATATTCGTTATCATTTGCAGAATTACTCGCCAGACCATTTTATTCGTTTATCTTACTCCTTGGTTTCGTTATAGACTTATAGTTATTGTGGGCCTCTATAGAACTATTTATAGACTTTGACCCAAATCGGTGGGCTATGGTGACCATAAAACATAATCTACTCTCATGTTTGGAAGATGTATAAGACTTTGTTCAACCTTTTTATTCAATAGAAACTCAAACTAAAAAATAAAGATGGACAGTTCAATTCTCTTTTAGACATTGGTTAGGTCCACTTTTTGTGTGTTTCAACATGAATGCCCACAACATTTTTGCAAGTTAACTGGTAGTACAATTCTAAACATAGGCTAAAAACATTCGAAGCTCGATAATCTTAGAGGAGAACACTTTTGTATGTGAAAAGTGCAACCAGATCAATACATACTTTTTGTACCTAGTTTATTTTTTTATTTTTTTCTTTAACAAAAAAAAGCTAACACTTTTTTGGGTACGAATTAAGAAGAAAGAAAGCTAACACTTGTCGAGCCAATAAAACATCTTGTTCAAATACGAAGCAATCATCGCAACTCTTAATGGGCTTTACATTATATTAATAAGAAGCTTCTTAAATTTCTTACACGAGTTGGGCCCAACGTAACACATCAGTACTTTAGTTTTGTCATTTGAAGCTTTCATCTTTTGTTGAATACTACAGAGTAAGAAGGACTTATAGTTGGGGTTATATAAACCAAATCAAAATTATCCAATAAAGTATAGATCCACCGCAACTTTCAGTAGCATCACACAACAATCTTCAAACACACACACAAAAATGCTAAAATCAATCAACCATAAATTTACAGTCAAGCTTATAAACTTCCATAAATATCTATAGAATATTTGTACTGTCACACCTAGGAGAAACCAACCGACCAATCTTGCATCATTTCGCATGAACGAGTCGTCCCTTTATATATCCAGGAAGCAACCAGCTTGAACGTGGCCTTCATATTTTTCTTGCGTTTCCAGTTTTACCCATCGCGAATTACTCATATCCCAATTATACCCTACGCTTGGTTCGCCATACCGAACCGAACCGATCACGACCACCTTCCCGGTCCTCCTTACCGCCATGTATGATACATTGCACACATCATCAGGTAAATCTCCAACCTTTTTCCACGTGTCATCACTCAGCACCATCAGATCACGACGGCAGCAAGCGTAGAGTTCACCGCTCTCACCAGCTGTACAGACCGGAGGCCACGTAGTCATCCCGTGAGCTAAGAAATCATTCTTTTCTCCACCCCAACGCCGCGTAGTGACGTCGAACGATTCAGAGGTTTTACTAAACTGCCCTTGCTCCTCCGTGGCGTAACCACCAATGACGTGGAATTTCCCAGCGTGGAAAGTCGCCGTGCATTCGTCTCGCTCACGGCCCATATCTGGTAATAAAGCCCATCTATCTTCTGCCACGTCATACACGAGAGCTGACGTAAGAGCGTTCTTGTCCTCGTCGTGTCCACCCGCCACGAACACGTCCCGTTCAGAGTCCGAAGCGCAGGCGAAGAAAGACCGTAGTCCACCTGGCATGCTTGTCGCGTTACGCCACGTGGAAGTCAAGAAACTGAAGACGAAGACAGAGTCAGAAGTCCGCCATGTGACCGGGTCAAGTCCACCAATCACAACGAGATCCGATCCGACAGAAGCTAATCTACAAAACAGAGGCAACCCGTTGGATTTTCCGGGAACCGGAGGCAGCTCTGTCCATAAACCGGACTCTGGTTCGAGAACAGAGATCCGGTACAGGGGCGTGGGGATGGTTTTTCCCGATCCGAGTTGTGAAACAGGGTTGACCCGAGCTTGAGACAAGACAACAAGCTCCTGGCTGTGTCCTGAAGCTTTCCGGTGTTGTAGAAAATCAGGAAGACTGATCTCTCGCTGCCAGACTTTGCAGATGGAGGAGATCAGAGGAAACTGCTTGTAGGAGGTGCGTAGGAGACACTCGCGGGCTAGGGTTTCGGGAAGATCAGGGATAAGCTCCATTGTCACAGAAATATCAAGGTTACAGAGAGAGAGGGAGAGAAAATGAAGTGATGATATATTGTTTTCAGACAAAAGTATTCAGGTTGTGATATGAATGAAGATGTGAGAGAGAAGAGTGTTGGCACTTTATAGAGATAAGTCTTCTAGAAGCTAAAAACTGAAGTGAGACTTCATAATTAATTCGTTAATAATAGAACTTATATTTTATTGGCTTAATTGAAGAATGCTACAGTACATTGGGTTGATTTGCTGGCTACATATAAAATGTATAAATAGTTATTTATTTGTATTAATACTAATATTTTCATGATTCTCATAAGAAGAAGTAATGGTTATACTATAAAATGTGAATTTTAATATAGAAACGTAAGGTTTACGTTTTTCATAAATAGAAATAGAACCGATCGGATCGGTTAAGAGGAACAATGTGCGGTTTTGGTTTACGTGATGGAGACGTTATACCAATCGAGACATTGTGGACTTGTATGATGTGATAGCCGTTGGATTTTAGATATGCAAGCAGTTTCTCTAACGCAATTTCTTATAATAAAAAAAGGAAATAGAAAAAGGAAATAGAACAAATAAGTTAAAGTTCTATGCACGTATATTTTAGGAACCCTCAAAAACTTTCCTTCCAACTATCTTCTTTTTATTTGTTTAGCTGTAGAAAGAAAACTTAAAACTATTTGACTAATTAAATCATATACTATATACTAAAAGGGTATTATAAAGCATTTTGAGCTATGTCACATAGACAAATTAAATCAGCCTATCATAAATTTTCATATTGCCATATCATTAAATTTCTATATTATTATATTTTTTGTGATTAAGAGAAATGATCTAATATATATCTTATAATAAATACTTAAAATTTTCTTATTTTTCAAATAATATTTAAAAATTAAATCAAATGATATATAAATAAACATTTGTTACATAAAAAATAAATAATTAAATATAAACTTTTTGAACATTTTAATAAAGAGTTAAACATGATTACTCAAATATTAATAGAAAATTAGAAAATTTAACTAATACATCTAAAATAATATATATTAAAATATAAATAAATGTTATTTTAAGTAAAACAAAATATTTCATTCTATTTTTCAAATATTATATTAAAATAAATAAATAATAGAATAAATATTAAAACAATTAAATTGATATTTAAAATGACATGACAGTTTATAAGTATTTAATTATATGATTTTTGGATCATATGAGGCATATCTAGAATTTGAGCATTAAACCCTTAAAAATTACTTATTCTTCTAATAATATTTAAAAATTAAATCAAATGATATATAAACAAATATTGTTACATAAAAAATAAATAATTAAATATAAACTTTTTTGAACATTTTAATAAAGAATTAGACATGATTACTCAAATATTAATAGGAAATTAGAAACTTTAACTATTACATCTAAACTAATATATATTAAAACATAAAGTAGTGTTATTTTAAGTAAAACAAAATATTTCATTCTATTTTTCAAATATTATATTAAAATAAATGAATAATAGAAGAAATATTAAAACAATTAAATTGATATTTAAAATGACATGATAATTTATAAGTATTTAATTATATAATTTTAAATTATATGAGGCATATCTAGAATTGAGCATTAATCCCTTTTAGTATTCTAAGATTTAAAATTAATGTTTCCATGTTTAGATACTCATGTAACATAATTTTTTTTATTTTGTTTATCTTTTCTTTTTTTTTTTCCGCAACTTTCCTTCTAATTAACTGACAGACAAAATAAAAATTTATTATCATTTATAGATTATAATTTAGATCATTCTACTACAAGTTTGCATGTAACATCTGAAATTAAACTATTTATTATGAACATTATGGACTTATATCAAATTTAACCAAAAATATTTAATAGACTCGTACAATGTTTTCATGTTTAGATACTCATGTAACATAAAAAATTCTTATATGTTTGTTTGTCTTTTATTGTATTTTTTCTTTGCAAATATTTAACACTAAATCACTAATGAAAGTATAAACTAGGGCAATTCTCTTAAATAGCCATTTATAAGTTTTTGTCATAAAAATAGTCCTCAAAAAATAAAATAACCAAAATAGACTTTTTTTTTTGAAATTTTGATTTTTTTTTTGAAATTTGAAACTCTAACCCCAAAACCACCCCTTAACTCTAAACCCCAAATTTCAAATTAGTTAACCCTAGGGGTATAAATGCATATAAATGCATTTTTTAGCTTCAAAAAAAACATTTTGGTCATTTTCTTCTTCAAAAACTATTTTTATGACAAACAAACTAAAATGGGCTATCTAAGAGAATTTCTCTAT
The DNA here is from genome assembly GCA_012274485.2 of Sinapis alba. Lineage (NCBI taxonomy): Eukaryota > Viridiplantae > Streptophyta > Magnoliopsida > Brassicales > Brassicaceae > Sinapis > Sinapis alba. Next base: position 64,447 of record MU105910.1, on the reverse strand, counting down.
AAACTATCTCTCCTTCTATATCAATGTAGTCCTTAAACATCTATCTCATAAACAATGCATTTCCCTTCGAAACTGTTCATATTATGATATACGATCATCATCTCTCGCATCTTCTTCAATCATTTATCTTCTATGTTTAATCTTCACCCAACAAATTTTATATTCCAACAAAATCCTACATTATTCTTTTTCCACTTTCAAACTATTATCATTTCAATTTGATGTCAAATTGTTATTATTCTTTTTGAATAAATGGAGAAGTATTCATTGTATTACCTTTTATAAATAAACTCAATAGTTTAATGATTTTCTAGGAACTTGGTCTCATATAAAATTTATCAAATCTTTAATTGTTGTGAATCTTGTGATTTACTATTATTCAAATTTACTTTCTTCATATTTTCTAAAAAAATATTTAACATATCAAAAATTAAATAAATATATAATATTATATATTTAAATATATTTTTTGTGCGTAGCACAGACAACATATCTAGTTTTATTAAAAAATAAATATGTTGCCATTTTAGAAACCCAAATAAAATTTTGACCGATGGTGTTGCTATAAGCTGTCTGATTTGCTAAACGAGAGTCTTGCCACTTAATTTATTGTCGACCGTCTATTTTACTATTTAATTAATTAACTAATCGACTTCCACTTTTCTTTTAATTTGAAATATATTAAATATTACCTGTGTATTGAATCGAAAATTACATCCAACGGAGATTGTATGATAATTGACTAATGATTCACGTTTAGCGTCTTTGAAATTATCAGTTAGATTTGCGAAGAATGTAAAAAAACATAGTTGTATAATATTAAGATGCTTGACGAGGAACCAATGACACCGTGTGCCATAATTACTAAAATGTGTATAAATAAATAACAAAGAATCTTCGAGTAACGTGTTAATGGAGATTTTTTACGTACGTATATTAGATTTAATGAAGACAAATTGAAAAAGTTGCAAAATTAGCGTAGTAGTGGATATATATAAATGTATTTTATGATGTAGGGATCTAAATCAGTGCTATATAAGACATGATAAAAATAAAAAATGTCAGAATATGGTAGATACAATATTCAAAAACTTTACGAAGGTCCATGTGATCCCATGTGGCTTAATTATGCACCAAGACATGCTAACCAATAGCCACCCAAATGTTAATATATATATATATATATATACATTTATATATATGTTAATATTCATAATTAATGATGTATAGCATGTTATCAAACAAATCAACGTGGATTTTTTTTTGTTAGCATAAACGTGGATTATTATTGGACTGGAGCATACACGCTATTAATGGTTTGAACGACTATTGTTATTGTGTCATAATGAAATATTGAATTTTAAATTACACGTGGGAATTGTAAACAATAATTAACTGATATAAACATGTAATCCACCTGAATAAGGATTAAATCGTTAATTAAATATTCGAGTTTGAATTTTTTTTTTAAAAAAATATTCGAGTTTGAGTATGGATTCAAGTGTAAATAGTATCGTATTTTGGGACAAAACTCATCATAATTCATAAAGCTAGAAGATTATTAAAAAACTAATATATATAGAAATTTATACAAATAATAAAATTCTGTAAAATGTATTACTAATATTATGCAAGTATTTTTCATCGTCATCCCGACCCTACTCCATTCTATATATCTTGGGTCCGTCTAACAATGTATGTCCTGTCCGAACATATGAAAAAACCAAAATTTTCATAAAGAACGCCTTATGCAAATAGAATACTCCGTTTAATTGGGCGTATAACAAGTCACACAAATTAAAAGTCGATGATAACACAAACTTTTTAAAGAGGCAACCTCTTGTCGCCTTCATTGTCAATGTTTAAGATAAATGTTTTGCTTACTACGTAGCTGCCATTTGAATAACAAGAAATACTTATCTTAATCGAAAGTTTATAATTTGTTCTGAAAGTAGGCATAATCCAAACGTGTTTTGTATATATAAATGTGTTCAAATTTTAATTTATTTTCTGGGTTAAACAGTGTCTTCATGAGCTTATGCTAAGACAATAAAATAATTAAAATAATAATAATTGATGAGTGGACAAAACTAGTTATATAATATTATAATTTGAGAATTTCTGTTCATATCAGATTTGTAATCAGATTTGGAATTTCTGTTAATTCGAGTTGATTTTAATATATTTTGATTATAATAAAAACAAATGAGAAGTGTGTTCTAAAATATGAGCATTTTGGGAAAAATAAACAAATAAAAAGGTATTAACTGAAACAAAGAGAATTTCGTAAAAATAATTCATCTAAATTTCAATAAGAATTTAAATATCTAAACTTTTTTGCTATCCGATTTAATACTTTAACTAATTATTCTGTTCATTTTAATACATAAGTTCTTAGAATTGTGATCATTTTAATATCTAAAACTATGTTAATTTTAGTCAAACATATTAATAAGTTTCAAACAAAATTTTAAAAATCTATAAAATTCAAAACCAAATCTTTAAAATTTCAAATTTTATTTATGTTTTAAGAAAAAAATAACTAAATTATTTATAATATTTTAAAATTTAGAAAATATAATTATGAATAAAATAAATAAATTACTTTTAAACTTTAGAGACGAATAGTTAAATTTAAAAATAAAACTAAAACTAATATTATAAAAAATTAAGATATCTAAAATTTAGTTAATTTTACTTTTACAATATAAAATAAAATTTGAATTTTTAATATATTTTTAAAATTTTTTAGAGATTCTATTAAATTTTATTATTAAAATAAACATACTTTAGATATTAAATCGGGTAGTAAAAAAATTTGGGTATTGAAGAGTTTAACAAAATTAAACTAAGATGTTTTTATGGATTTTTTCCAAAAAAGAAATATGCTCCAAACCTTTTTTATTTGATTTATTTTTTAACAACTCGTTTATTATTTTAAATAATAATCTCTAAAGATATTTCTAATTAAGTCTAGACCATTTTTCTTATATGTCTATAAGTAAATGGACCTTGCTTAATAATGACATCCTAACCAAATTATCAAACAGTACCCTTAAAAATCTTTTAAGCGTACTTGAAAAACGTGTCTAATGGTATTTAGAAAATAAACGACCGCTAGAAAGCTGAAAGTTTCCTCTTATTATCTAACTAAACACATGTTTGATTCTTATGTGAACATCTAGTTTATCGTTAAAATTAAAATTCCACCTATTCTCTTGTGTGAACATCTAGTTTATCAAATATTTGTTGGTTACATAATATATATAATATATGATCTCTTATCTTATGGCTCTATTTTATGAATTAACTTGATAATACTAATTAATATTTTTGTTTACGAGAATATCAAATCAATTATTTAATAAATTAACGTGTTAATTCAACCAAACCTTTTTGTCAATACCTTCTAGTTTTTACTACTTTTTAATAACAACTCTTATGATCAGAACCGAATCTGAGATTCAGATACAAACATTTTTGTAAAAAAATAAATAAAATTTTAATTTAATTTAAAGATTTATTTTAATATAAAATTTTCTATAAAAAATTGAGACCAAAACTAATATTTCGTGCTGAAGTGCCCAAATCAGACCTTATTTACGAACTATATTACATGAAATTGAAAACGAATTTGAAAGCATAATCATATAGAAGTATATAAGCAAGAGTTTTAAAAAATTAGGAAGCTGATATGTGTTAGAAGCATATATCCATATATATATATATGTATATTAAAATATAATTTTTTCTTATAAAATGTATGACTAAAAATTATATAATTCAAATTAAAAATAAAGCATTTATTCATTTATATAATTTCAAATGATTTCATATTCAAACTGAAATACATATAAATTAAGTTTATAAGAAATATTATCTTAATTATTTTAATATCTTATAAATAATTGACACAATATGCTTAAATATATATGCTATAATCTATAATGAAAACTTCAATGCATAAACATGATTTATAGTATTAGCTTTAATATTTGTTTATTTTTATTCTCTCTATTTCATTACTATTAAATTTTAGATTTTATATAAAAATATTTTTTATTATTTATTTATTATATTATATTTTTCTTAATGGAAACGTGATTTCAAACCAAAATCGTAAGTTTCTAACATGTTTTTAAATAAACATTTTGGAAACGAAATTTTATAAACTTTTACAAAGTTTTGATTCCGATTCCAGTTCTAAAACGAAAAACTGACATTTGATGAAATATCATTTAGCTAATGAAAGTCTGCTAAATACCAAATGCTTAACTGGGGCGATGACATGAAATGAGACGACGTTTAGTTATTATATCGAAGACAAACAATATTTTATTCCACTAACAATATTCTTATCAGAGTCAGAGATACATGTTGCAAAAGATATAACAAACACTTGCATCGTTTCTATACATGTGAACATGTAAATAGTGTCTATACATGTGGAGACTTTGGCTGGTCTTTGGGTTTTTATTGTTCTCCGGTGACTCCATTCGGCGATGGAGGAGATCCCAGTGTTGTGCTAAGTACTTTTCCTGTCTTTGATAGTTTGGCATTGTTATTGATTTTTTGCAGGTCTTTAAGCTTCTGTTGGTTCATGATACAATTACTTTCTCCCACCCAATTTTCTGAATTCTTAGGATAAATCGCGAAAATCTTTATCGGATTCTTTGTCCTAGTGCGGTCTTGACGATAGAGGCGGTCTTGTTCAACCGAGGATTGGGCGCTCATTTGTGGTTAGTGTCTCTGGACTTAATTCCTCTATTTCACATGGTTATTCAATTAATGATGGTGATGATTACATCATCAGATGCAAGTTACAACAAAAATAACATGAAAAATCTCGACATCCGATAAAACAAGATGAATTTCACATTTTTATAAGTTTGTCAATAGTTGAAAACGGTAACTGATGTCCTCGGATTTTAAATCTGATCTAGTGAAACACGTCAGAAATGATGGGTTGAACGAATCTAAGTAGAAAATATTTGAATAAAATTATTTTGTTTGAGTCGGATTTGTAATCAGAACTTTTATTCTCATTTTTGATTGAATTTATAAAACTTGAATTAAAAATTTGTGTATACATGTTACAAATACGATGTATAGTTTGTACTATGTCGGCGTTTCGTCTAATGTTTAAACACATAATTATATGAGAAATTCTCTTAGATAGCCCTATTTAGTTTGTTTGTCACAAAAATAGTTTTTAAAGAAGAAAATGACCAAAATGTTTTTTTTAGAAGCTAAAAATTTCATTTATATGCATTTATACCCGTAGGGTTAACTAATTTGGACTTTAGAGTTTAGAGTTAAGGGTGGGTTTGGGGTTAGAGTTTCAAATTTCAAAAAAAAATAAAAAAAAATCAAAATTTCAAAAAAAAGAGTCTATTTTAGTCATTTTATTTTTTAAGGGTTATTTTTGTGACAAAAACTTAAAAAGAACTATTTAAGAGAATTGCCCTAATTATATCTCTTCCACCATTATCAGTTTCACTAATGTAGGATGTATATGATGTCTCACAAAAAACCCATCATATATAATCGTGTAAAACGCAAGTAAGGTACATTCAGCGATCATGATACACAATACGAAAATATGAAATAATACAAACAATTTGGATAAATGGCATGGTGCATGAAACCTGGACTCGTTCTAGGGTCCACCACATCTTCAAGTCCATGAACATATCCGTATGCACAGTTGAATAAAGTCATGCATTTATTTCTGTGTAAATACAGCTAGTTGTGAAAATAAAATAAAATGTTGAATTGTCCACTCTCCATGTTATGGAAATTGGTGTTATGAAAAGTTAAATTTTACCACTTGTCTAGACTAGCCCGTAGAGATTTACAACATACTAATTAATTTTCATATGTTTTAATTTTCACTAGAACTTGACCAATGCGTTTCTTTAATTTTCACTAGAACTTGATCAGTGCGTTAGTGAGGTTATTGGCTTTTACACTTTTATAAATTGATATTATATTTATGATTAGTATTATATATTTTAAATCTGTTATTATATAATTAATTATATTCAAAAGTTCCAGACCAAATGAGGTAATATCATTACTTTGGTACAAATAGATGAACTTATTTTTTTTTTGAACATTAATATTTGAACTTGTTTTAAATATATTGGTTATTTGGATATTTTAGATTTTTATACATCAAAATCAAACCTATGTATACATGATTGGACTCAACTCAAAATCCATCCAAAATTTTATAATATCCGAGTGGGATCTAATTTCAAAATTCAAAAAAACTATCTACTTTAAAGTGTTTTATGACATTTTTACATTTTTCATTATTCCTAACTATTTCATTAATTATATTTACCATAATAATTCAACATCATGTATTTTACATGTTAATCATAGTAATTTATAGTAATTTGAGAGATTTAAATAAAATTGTTCCATTGGTGCCAAGAATTCGAAATGATTAACAATTTTATTTTATTATTATTTATACAATTATTTAGGCATAGACATTAAAATATTCTTCAAATACGTGTTATTTCTATTTTTATTTGTATAATAAATGATGTAGAATTAGTTGAAAAATACGATAAATAAAATGTTTAAAAATGTAAAAAAAGGAAAGTGAAAGTTATAAGAAAATATTGTTTTGTACTTTTGCTTTAATAGAATATAGACTTTGAAGCAAAATGAAAAACAATAAATTGGAATTTGTCGAGAAAGGTGATCTGATGAACGACATTAGTGAAATAAAAGGAAACCCAAACGGCACGGCCTCTGGCTGCAAAACGTTGGAAAACGACACGGCGTCAGGCTGACAATAATTGGAAAATAACAAACGATAAGGTGACAATATCATAGCGGGACCGGGAAGTATCGTCGGCTGGTTCTCCAGGTCAACAATGCAATAAACAAAACAAATAGTATTACTATTATAAAAGTTGAATCATAGATAAGAAAACAAACATGATTTATTGTATAACACCAAATGAATCTAAACAATATATTACTGATAAAAGAACAATATAGAGTAGATTTACTTTGATTACAAATGATACTGAATTACGTCTTTAAATCAAATACAATATAACCTCTTTAAATTAATACTCTATAAATTAATATATACTAAAATCTTTATAAAATAATATAATTTTATAGTTCCAAATTGAATTTTTGGTTCAATTAATATATCGATAAATTAATAATCTCTATAAATTAATAAAAAATTATAGTTTTGATGTAATCCCAACATTATTAATTTATAGAGGTTTCACTGTATATGTCGTATTAAAAAGGAAAGAAAATTCGAGAATAATACATCATGGCGTATCAATTTTTATTTTTCCATATTGTACAACCCAAGGAGTATATCTTTGGTCAGCTATGAGAGAGACGAGGTAGTTTAATTATTTACAAATACATACATAGTACTTGACTCACAATTGTTTTGTAGTTTGTAAGGTCGAAAGCATCATGAACTTGTATTTTGTTTTAAACATTTCTTATATTATCCATTGCGTCGAGGTGATCTAATTTGCTGATGTGTATGATTTCTTTTTAATTACCAGTCAAATTAAGTGAGATAATTAGTAATAATCTGGTTTTAAAAATACATGATCGGTGTTTATCTGTCTCCTCTTGTAGTATCTATCGATAGTTGTCCCGAAGTTAAGCGTAAAAGGCATTCCAGAAAGGTGCCTCCAAAGACCAGAGGCGTATTTACTCATCAAGTTAAATTCAAATGTAGCATTTACTGTCATCGAAAAACTGAAGCGTGTAAAATAAGTAATATGCTCGGGTTTCAATTATTATTTCTTCCAAATTTGTGAGTTCTTGCCAATATTGGCATCTTGCCTAAAAAGTAAGAGGGGAAATTTCAATTCCGGTGGTACTAAAAGTCACGATGCGACTTTTATCAACAGGTTAGGACCATAAGTGAGTAGTAGTAGACCAGTAGTAGTCAAGATCAACTCAAAAATGTATATTTCGCGACATGATCCAGGAAAAGTGGATCAATACTGGGACGAATATTGAAGTCTTAAGTAAAAATGTATAGACAATTGGATCAGCGTTGATATTTCGTTTTTTTTTTCTATTATGAAAAGTTATATTTATCGACCAAAATCAAATTTTACTGACTCTGATCTCGTTAGCTATCTACTCCTTTCGTTTCATATTACTTGTCGTTCTAGATTTATGCACATATATTAAGAAAACATATGATTTTGTATACTTCTAAAATAAAAACACAATTAACTATACACTTAACTATATTTCAACCAATAAAAAATAAAATGAAAAATCTTATTAATAAATTTTGCATTGAAACTCTAAAACGACACTTATTTTGAAACGAAATTTTTTCTCCACAACGACAAGTAATATGAAACGGAAGGAGTAATAGATAAAATAAAACAAATCAAATGAACAATTGTCCCATAAAATAGTAAGAAAACATGTATTTTTAAAAGTTCAAACTCAGAATTTCGAAGATTATAGTCATGAACCATTTATAGTTTTGATAATTCAGTTTGCATAAAATAATCACCCTTATTTATAACTAATAAAATATCTTTGATCAAGAGATTATAATAATATAGTCAAAGGTGGATTTAAGTGAGAGAGACGGGGACAAAAGGTACCGTAAAGGATACCAAAGACTTTGAGACTAATCAATCACCTTTGACAAAAAGAGGCAACTTGACATAGCAACATGAAAGAAACCAATTGATATGAAAGTTTAAGACAGTTGAGGTTTGGAAAGAAAAGAGAGTGATAGGTTTTGTACCGAACGTGTTAATAGTAGTAAACACGAAACATCATATTAACAGAGTTATGATCAGAAGAGGATTTGCTTTGAACACTGTCTCCATCTAGGATTATTGTGATTCTTCATCAGAGGAAGGCTACTGAATCAACGAGCTAGCTCTTTTAATAATCAGAGACAAATGATTTCACCTTCAATGCACGCGTTTCGTTTTTGCCATTCCCTGGAGATTCATACTTTATGCCGATAACAGTAGGCAAACCTTCCAAAAACAAAGATATAAAAATTAATTTAATTGGAGAGTAAATACATTCGGAGTGAAATGGATGTGGGTAGTAAAATAACGAATATGCGACTTACTCTCATGGATACGTACGTCCGTACAAGAATCTTTCACCTCTCAAGTATTCAAGTGGTCTTGACTTAATCCTTGTACTTCGTCTGACACCATTTCCCCCATTTAGTACCAGCACCTTCGAGAGAGGCAAACCAATACAACAAAGAGAAGTCATAGTTTAGTATTTTTCAATCGATAAGAGTTTTGAATGATGAGTAGTGAATGTTCTATTACTTGTTTTTTTTCCTAAATAAATGTTCTATTACCTGCAAGGCTTTTTTCCTGCGGGAGAACATTTTAGCTTCACGTGTTAGTGTTTTCATTTGCTTGTTCTCCTTTCTCTCGTTCGATTTTCTTTTGTTTTGCTTCGGTGCTCCACTTTCATGTGATAATAATGTTTTCGTTTGATCGTCCCTTTCACTCTCACCACCATGCAAGGTTTTGCCTTGCTTTATCATATTGCTATCGCGAGATCCTCTCTTTCTTCGTTTATTTGGGTGAAGTGTTGTGAGCCTCCTCCTCCTGCTGAAAAGAAATCAATAAAGTAACTCTCATATTCGTTTTGTTAAGTAAGCTCTCATACTTGAACTAGCCTATAACTTTGTTACACCATATTAACAACACACAACAGCTGAAAAAAACAACAAAAATCTAACCATTCTGTTCAGTGGGCTACTTTAAACATGTATTTTGAAAAAGTATCCACTATAATACTACAGTTAAGAATACCAAAGGAAAGAATCTATGAACCGTTCCTAGCTAATGCCATCTAAAATCGGAGTCAAGCAGATTAAGAGGGAAGGAATTTCCACCATGGATTCGAGGAGAGTATGCGTCTGCTGTGGATCGTCTGAGATCGGTAAAAAGGAACGGACATGGATTTTAACGTCCACAGGCAAATTTCGGCTAGTGATATGAGCGGGAAGATAAAGGAGAAAAATAAAAGCGTGAACGGCAGGATTCGAACCTGCGCGGGCAAAGCCCACATGATTTCTAGTCATGCCCGATAACCACTCCGGCACGTCCACTTGTTGTTGTCTTGGCAGTCGTTAAAGACTGAGTTGTCATATGAATGAAACCGGAACGAGAGACAAGCCAACCGGTTTGGTTTAATGCTTCATCTTCACGGAAGCGATCCCTATATGTACCGGGATAGACCAATGCTAAACCGGCAATCTGACTCAGTTTGGTCTGACCTTAATTTTTTTTTTTTTTTTTTTTTTGAATGAATGTTAAATTTATTCAGATCAAAAAAACTTTTTTACACATAATGCATCATTGTTTGGAAATATTCCTATGAAGATTTATTCTAAAACAATTCAGCTATTGGCAAACCAAAGCCTCAAGAGATGATCAAACTGACCATTCCCAGTGCCTCGGAGAGAATCAATCCGATTTCGAACTTGCTTATCAATGTAGCTGCTTAGGCGAGTTTGATCTTGTGACGGCTCCCCATGTCTCCTACCATTCCTCTCCCTCCATATTGAGTAAACTGTGGCTTGAAAGACATATCGGAGTAAGAACAGAGAGGCACTGCTCCATGCCTTATCCACCAAACAAGATAGAATATCACTCCATACAGTTGTAAACCGTGACCCCATCAGTTTACGCGCCAACTTGCTCCAGACTCCTGCTGCAAACCGGCATCTAAAGAAGATATGATCTCTGGATTCCTTTTCAGATTTACAGAGAATGCATACATCATCTACACAATAGAGATGCTCAAGGCATGTGTCGTCTTTCAGTATTTATTGGTTCGATGAAGAAGATATAGAGAGTATTACGACAATGACTGAGCAAAAGAAAGAAGTAGACGATATAATATACAATCCACCACTAATATTTACAATATGTCTCCAACTTTAAAGGAATCACTAGATTTTGACCCCCGCTTTCAAAGCGCGGGTTTATTTTCTGAATTATATAAATTTTTTTAATATGAATTTCTATGTAAATATTCTATATATTTCGACACATTTATCTTAAATCGAAGAATTGAACGGTCCCAAACTGAAAAAGAAACCAAAACTTAACCGTATTTCATAAATAATCTAGCGGATCCTATATTTTTAGAACCAAATTTGAATCGTATAGAAAACCGTCTGGATACCTAATTTTTAAAAATATAAATAAAATACTTACAAATAATAAATTATATTTAATTTCTAAACAACCAAATACCCTAAAATACTATTTATAAACTGAATTACCCAAAAACAAATCATCCAAATATATTTTTGAAATATTAAAGTTATTTGAATTATCCGATATTTTATTTAAACAACTTTTTCCTGAAAACTGAAAATTTCGAATCATCCAATTTTTCATATGAATCTGAAATTACTCAAAAAGCAATAATCAAAATCATAATCGAATTGTATCGGTTCCTAATTTTATTACTCGAGACCGAATTAAAAACTGAAATAATCCAATTTTATTTATTTGGGCCATCTATGTTTTTTTTTTGGACCATACAGAATAAACAGTTTTATTTTGTACCCCTACAAAAAAAAACAATTTATATCAAACTCCTCATGCTTTTATGTATACGTGACAGTTCAATTATTTGTATTTGCCTCTGATGCAGTGCAATGGTTGCAGAAATTGTTTTCATAATGGGTTTCATAGCATTAGTTGAGGATAAATCAAGCACAATACTTTAATATACGAAAAGGCAGTTACGTAAATCAAGCACGATAAATGGAACTGTTTTTTATTGAGTGAAAAGTAACTGCTTAGTATTCCTTTAAAAGATCGTGTGTTTTTTTTACTAAGCAAATCAGATATAATTATGTAAAAGTTGAATTTTTTTAAAGTAGGTCCAGTGGCAAAAAGAAGTAATATTCCAAGTAGTGGTAGGGGTAAAAATTAAGAGTGATCCTGTTTTAATAATATTGATCATCTCAAGCGCCCTTAGAAAAATTCGTGTATGTTAAACATGTCTCAATTCTCCACGCAAAATGTTGTCCCATTGCCATTCTCTTATCATCATCACCCGGCCAGTGATTGACAGAGAGGGCATGTGGGTTTCTCTTTCAGCCATGCTTCTATACAATCTAAATGGAACATGTGGGAGCATTCAAGTTTCCTTATGACTCTCTTTTCCTCTCCAAATTTCTCCAAGCATATGCAACAACACTGCATGGTTCACCACCAAAATAGTCAAAACAAAAGAAAGCAAAATGGCTTTTTTAAAACAAAAGTAATATAATATGATAATGGTAATACGATCACATCATCAATTATCTGTCCCTGGAATACAAATCCATCTCCTTGACCTTCCCCTTTAGAATCTAATAAATTTTATCTCATTAACATTCCAAACTCTCGTGAACAATACAAATATTCAATGCAAGAAGAGGCAGTTACCTGCGCATAATCGAAGTAATGCAATAGAAAACCTAATGCAGCTGAAAGCAATGAAAGCTATACATAACCTACAAAGGTAAGTACCAATTAATTAGAGTATAATTAATTAAATTATCTCTTAAGGCATGGTTGTCAGTCGAACCTGTAGAGACTAGGAGCATCAGACTGAGATGAGTGGTCAAAACTAACCCAAGAAATCCCCCAAAATAACCACAAAACAATGAAACATTCTAGCCCAATCTTCACTTCCTCCATCGCCCTATCCACTCTGTCACCAATATCGATTTGGTTGGAAAGAAAAAAAAAGAAAAATCTTTATTTTATAACACACAGCATGCAAGTGTTAATATTGTTATACCTTGTCCCTGGATAATATTCCCCAACTTGGTTATATATGCGCCAAGATAGAAGGAGCGTACCGATAATACAGCCACAAGTGTAAACAATGAGCCATGCTAACAATAGTGCTTGTGGATGTTCGTCTTTTGCTAGAGTCAAAACTACTAACGCTGCAACAATCTGGGCAGAAGTGAATACAAACTCCATTGAATTCCATCCAACCGTACATGAACTTGAGCCTTCATCTAATAACGTCAATGGCATCTAATAACGTCAATGGCAAAAAAAAAAAAAAAAAAAAAAAAAAAAAAAAAAAAAAAAAAAAAAAAAAAAAAAAAAAANAAATTATAATAATCGTTTAGAGCACCCCAATGGAAGTATTTATCCATTAGAGTTCTTAAAATATATCTGTGTATATATATATATATATATTTTTTTTTTTTGTTCAAACTATTTTGTGTATATATATATTAAGATTAATATTTAATTATGGATTATTAATTTTATAGTAAACTCAATACAAAATTTCTTATAACATTAGTTTTAAGAATACCCATTGAAATTCATAATATATATATATATATATGTATATATTAATAATTAATTGTTAATTTATTAATTTTACCGAAAATCTAATCCAAAGTTTTGAGAGATGCATTACTAAAAATCTGTGCAAAACTACACTAACTTACTAAATTCATCGTCGGCAGTTGCCCCTCCCACACTCAACCAAGATTCGCCACTGTTTGGTGTTTCCTCAACCGTAGACAGAGACGAACTTGATGAAGAATCGTCATCGTCGGGAATGTCGATGATGTGTTGATCATTATCATTGTGGGTTTCACGCTCCATTATCACAAAGTATTGTAGATTTTTCACTGTTGTGTTATTAGTTGGCGAAAGCCAGTCGAGGATACACATTATATTGTACATGATCGAAGAAACCCTAAAATGCGTATAAGGAAATGTAACCTTTTTTTTTTGTTAAAGAAAATCTAGCTTATTTACTGCATATGCACATTGCCAAAATGGAAAATATTATTTTGGATAAATATGTGAATTCCATTACCAATATAATAATATGTGAGATACAATTACCTTTGAAAGATCAAAACCTATGTATCCAAAAAAAAAAAAAGGGTCTCGGGCGTATATATATATTTTTTTTGTATGTTCTCTTGTGTATTAAAGAACGATTGAGTCAATATAAAAAGTTTTCTATGTATTGTGTAGAAACATTAACTTTTTTTTAGTGATTAGGAATTTAACCATTATGTCAATTCTTAGTTGGTAACTATTTTCTTTTTGGTAACTTTTTGTAGGTGTATCATAGCTTCGTGTGGGTGTTCTTCGTATATAACCAGTCTTTGACCTAAACTTTGAGTGAAACGTGTTCGGTTGTCAAGAGACATGAGTATATATATAATACGTACATTCTACCGTGCAATATTATTATACAGTCGACCATGCATTGATATGGTGTTATAATTTTATGTCGTTGATTAAAATAACCGGAGACATATCAAATCAGACATATATTATATATAACATGGGATGTTTAATTATATAGTATTGTGTTTTTGATCTAACGGCTGAGAAAGAGACCCTACTTTTTCGGTAACTAAATCATAGCCGTCTGATCTGTCGGATCAACGGACCAATATTGTCCACCTTTGAACACGAAGCGGCAAAGAAATGTCTTCAGATTTAGACAAGATCTTCGAATGGGGCCGACAAGATTAACAAATGCTAAACGAGCTTGTCTCTAAAGGTACCCTTCTCGGTTCCCATGAAAACATATAAAACGCTCAACAAATTCAAAATGAAGAAAACACATTAAACATTAAATGGCTGATAAGAGTTATCTTGGACTTGAAATCACCGAGCTACGGCTAGGTCTTCCCGGAGATACCATAGCCTCCGATGAGTCCATCACCGGAAAGAAGAGGGTTTCTTCAGAAGTGGAGAGTGATTTGAAATGTGAACCGGCGAAAAAGAGTCATGTTGTGGGATGGCCACCGGTTTGTTCGTTCAGGAGAAAGAACAGCTTCGAAGGGACAAGGACTTTATACGTGAAAGTGAGTGTAGACGGAGCTGCGTTTCTGAGAAAGATCGATTTGGAAATGTACAAATGTTACCAAGATCTCGCTTCCGCTCTACAAATTCTATTCGGATGCTTCATCAACTTTGGTTAGTTTTGAATCTTTTTTGGTCTTTAATCAATGCACTAATGATCATAACGTTATATTCCCTCCGTTTCAAAATAATACATATTCTAGAATTTTTACACTTATTAAGAAAATACGTAAAACTTTATAATAAATGTATTATTTTATGTGTTTAACTATTTTCTATAAATTTTAACCAATCAAAATTTAGTAAATACAATTAATATTTTTAAGTATATAATTTATCATTATTACATACATTGAAAATCTAAAATATGGATCCTTTAAAAACAATTTTTTTTCTAGAATATGGATCATTTTGAAACGGAGAGAGTATTAACTATAATGTTTATTTATGAAATGAAGATAATACATTGAAGGAAAGTGAATGCGTTCCAATATATGAAGATAAAGATGGAGACTGGAAGTTAGCTGGTGATGTTCCTTGGGAGTATGTATTTAGTTACCCTTATAAACTTCAATTATACAATTAGTTAATTCTCTTTTAACCGATTACTAATAATAAAATTATTTGTGCAGAATTTTTATTGCTTCATGCAAGAGGTTAAGGATTATGAAGAGATCAGTAATGAAATGATTTTGTAGTCACATATGAATGTGAATGAGCCTTAGAGGTATCCAGATACACATGTATTTATAGATTAAAAGAATAAAACTCGTCGAATAATTCAACATATGTTTCATCACATAGACAAATTGTTTTCTTTTATATAAGATCATTCATCTTTTCGTCACAAAACTGAAGTCTACATGTGGTTCCCATACCTTACAGATAACAATGCAATCAATGATTAATAAAAATATAAATATATACTACAATTTAGTGGTATAAAGTATTTTTTTTAGGAGTTTGAATCGAAAAATAAAATAAGATTGCCTCAAGATGGGGGGGAAAATGTACATTCTCGTTACACTTAAAATAAACCTCTTGTTACCAATAATATGAAACCGGGTTTGGAAGAACCAAACACCAGATACAACTAAACCAAGCTAAACCGAATTCTAATCAGGTATTAGATGAGTGGGACTGTGGGAACTGTTTTATGAACAAATAGAGCAAACAGATGAATGAAGAACCGAACCGGACCATCAATGATCAGAATAGTGTCTCAAGTAGTTTTGGAGATATGAGAACCGCCACAGATTTGAACTGCAAATCCCAAAAAAGTCTAATGAGGAAGGAGAACCAAACCGGGTTTAGTATGTGGTTAAGTGTATAATAAACTTACTTTCTCTTGCCTATACTTCATGCGTATAGCACTCAAAGGGCAACCTTTGGTGTTAAGCTGCAGATTTTGTAAGGCATGAACAGATGCTTTCAGATCAGACGCTTTGTACGTTGTGTAATGCTCAAGTGTTGGATTCTGCATGAGGGAAAGAAGGTAAAGATCCAAGATATGTGGAACTAAACTGTGTCTGGATATATAGAGAGAAAGAGAAGCAACATTACAGACCCATGGGTGGTTTGATTGGTCTAACGTCCATTTGGCAAGAAAAACAGCTGAAGCAGCTATGACAGAAGGAAGAAACTTCAAGAAATGACAGTCTAGTAACGTCAACTCCGTTAAGTAGCTGGCAAGAAACTCCAGTTCAAGGCGGTGGCTCAGATAAGAAGAGGCTTGCGCTGCTCTGAGAAACCTCCTTAGGAACGTTTTAGGAGTGGGAGTGTATATTTGAAAACTGAAATGCTTGAGTACTTGGTTCTCCATTTCCAGGACCTGATCTCTTGTGTAGGTGTTATCTGTCATGAGGCAGAACTCTTCAATGCGTGGCGCACAGATCTCCTCATACTTCCTGTTAAGTTTTAAAGGGTAGAAACAATGCTTTTAAAAAGAAAGTTCCATTTGCATCTGAGACGAGATTTACTAGTGACCTACGAGGCAATTAGCATGCAAGTGATGCCAAGGAGTTGAAGATTCTGTCTTTCAATGTAGTTTCCATGGAGAAACCAGTCTATGAGATATACTGTGAGGTAAAGAGTGTCAGGTACAAGCGTGTATTCCTCAGAGACCTGTGATTGAGATGGAAACTTTTGTGAGAAGCTGCAAAAAAAGTTAGCATCAGAAGTGGCACTAGTCAGTCACTAACCTCCACAAGCCAATCAACTAGAATTCCACGCATGGACTGAGTGACATCCTTCTCCATAAAGTCTGGAACCGGTCTGCGTTTAAGCTGCTTGGAGCACAAGGGAGATCAAACTGTGAGCGCTTAGGCTTATCAAGTTTCTTTGAAGACTAACAAGCCTAAGAATTACCTCAGATACACGCAAATTGTAGTAGATTTCAGGGGCATAGAGGCAGCACAGTAAAGGATCCTTGTTATCAGAATCAATGTTTATGACTTTTGGGATATCAAGGGCTGTTGAACTACCGATAACATCACTTCTCCCAACTGTAACCATTTGCAAAAAAAAAGAAAAGAAAGAGGTTTATTAATCATTATAGACCTAAAATTTGTGTTATGTAAAATCACCTGTCGAAGCTGATCTTTTGAGAGGTCTTGGAGGCAATCTGAGACTCCACTTCTCAGCTGTGTCATTTGTGCCGTGACAAATAGACATGTTTCCTGCTGTCATTGATACACCTTCAGCTTTTGCATCGGTCCTGGACTGAAGATCTGTGACTTCTGAGGTAACAGCCGATCCTTTCTTGACCTGCTTAATGTTTTTCGCCTGAAAATGACAAAACACATGTTTCAGAGATGCATATTTTACTTCACAGGAAGCAAGAAAACATTAACAAAGAAAAAAAAAACATGGTGCACTTTTTAACAACCTCAAGTTTAGCTGTATTGAGGTCAACATTTGAAATATCCCCTAGTACCGCTCGCTTCTTCTTCTTATTGGGTGGTGCAGTGATGCTCTTATCCTCCGAGGCTGGTCTTTTTGTTGTGTTTGCTCTCTGTTGATTCTGTGCAGTAGAAGTGGCTTCTGAAGCGCGCAAGGCAGAGGCAAAGGCACGAGTGAAAGGACGAGAGACAGCGTTTTCTTTCCCCATGTTTGAAGTCATGAGTCTTCTTAGGACTGCTTCATCTTCCTCCGACCTGTGAAACTGAAGTCAAAAGAACACAAAGATCAACGGCTAAAGCAATAGAGAGAGAGATTGCTCATCTGCAACAATGCATACATATATCATAACCACATGATTCTTATTTGGAAACTTTCCAAAGGGAATTGGTCCGTTGAACCAAGAATATATGAAGGAGAGATACATTTTCAAGTTCAAAGCTTCAAACTTTATCAAACTCCCTTAAGATTCAATGGTTAGTAGAATCAAAAGTTATTTGATTTCCTTATCAAACAATGCAAACAGTAATGTAGAGATAATACCGATATATATATATATATATATAAATTTGGAAAAAAGAATCTAACTACTGTTTCTTTCTTTGTTGGGTTTTTACAACTAAAACAAGAAAGGAGAGTTCTTTCTGGGGAAACCGAACAGATCGTGAGAAACCTTCTTTACAAACGCATGAGCCTGAGAGGTGAACCATCTACGGAAAAATTTGAAACAAACCCACAAAACCCCTATCGATTAATTAAACTCATGTTCTCTTCTTTGTTGTCTTTACATTCTAAGTTGCAAGAAACCCAAGAGACAAGCAATGAGCATAAAGTTCGAATCTTTTAATAATAAATTTAAGTGCAAAAAGATTGAGAATTGACCTGCGAAGCTTCTTCAAGGAAGAGGAGGAGCTTGGGCGCAGATCGAGATGGTGAAATCCGCTATTGGAGAAAGAGAGTGTCTTTGGTTAGTGAACGAGAGGGAGCACCACTTAAGGAAAAAAAAAGACACATTTTAAAAATAATTAAAGGAAAAAAAAGAAGAAAAGAACTTAACGACATGAAGTATTTTTAGTAATTTTAGCGGACTTAAACATAGATCTAGTGAACTACAATTTTCTATTATTTGTCTACAATTATGATTCTAATAATGACATTAATCATCCTCACACGTACGGTTGCATATGTGCCATTGCTTCATCGTTTAGTATAATACGATCCGTGCTTAGCACAAAAGAAATATTATGTATATGAATTATTTTACTTATTTTACATAACAATAATTAAATAATAAAAATATATTAAATTAATATTTTTATTTATTTACAATCATTATACAGTTAATAAACTATTTTTAACGCAAAATGATAAATAGATCTAAATAATCATTTTTATATATTTTATATAATTTATAATCAAAACTTAAATGACATTAACATAAATATATAGTATAATTATAATGTAGATATCCATTAATCGAAGATTTTTATTTATATGATTTTATGATCATTTGTATTTTATATAACAAAATTTTTAAACAGCTGATAATAAAATATTTAATGTGAGACTCTTAAAAGTTTGAGTAATGAATAATCATTTTAAAATTTCAACAAAAAATTTAAAATTTAAAATTTAAAATTTAAAATTTAAAATTTAAAATTTAAAATTTAAAATTTAAAATTTAAAATTTAAAATTTAAAATTTAAAATTTAAAATTTAAAATTTAAAATTTAAAATTTAAAATTTAAAATTTAAAATATTAAATTCTCATTAGTTATTCAATGGACAATTCTCTTAAATAGTTATTTTTAAGTTTTTGTCATAAAATAGCCCTCGAAAAATAAAATGACCAAAATAACATTTTTAAAAAAAAAATCAAGTTTTTATTAGTTTTTTGAAATTTGAAACCATATCCTCAAACTCACCCCTTAACTCTAAACTCTAAAGTCTAAATTAGTTAACTCTACAGGTATAAATACATCTAAATAAAAGTTTAGCTTCTAAAAAAAAACTATTTTAGTCATTTTCTTCCTTAAAAACTATTTTTGTGAAGAACAAACTAAAATGAGTTATCTAACAAAATCTAAATTATTTATATGTTTCTTTATGGTATATAATTTAAATTTAGACAATATATATATATATATATATATATATATATATATATATATATATATATATATATATATATATATATATATATATATATATATATATATATATATATATATATATATATNTATATGTATTATGAATATCTATTAGATGAATATTTTTAACATATGTGGTTTTATAATCATTTGTATTTTATTAAAACAATAAAAATTAAACTATTGATCATCAAATTTTTAATATATAATTTTTAACAGTAATTCACTAATTTTTAGTTGTTTTTAAAATTTAATTTTAATACGATTCTTTATTTTATTTTAGCAAAATAACTTAAAAATACAATAGAAGATACATAAATTTGTTATTAAATTTTTATAATTCAAAAATTGTTAATTAATCATATTAGGTAATTTCATATTTTTTATTTAAAGAAAGAATGAAGAATATTTTTATATTAATAATTAATTTATTGTTAGTTTTAAAAAATGTAATATATATTTAGATGAGCTAAGTTTTTTTTTTTAGAATTTTAAAAATCATTATAATAATAATACATGTTATATCTCAAATATTATAACATTTTAAAAATTATATACAAGCGATGTGACAACCTAAGTTAGTATCTGTGGCCATTAATACATCACCGTTCACTAATTACTTTTTTGGGTCAAATGATTTTTTTTCTTTATCACTTTTGAATTTAAATCTTTTGATTAGGAAAGTAATTAACAAGACTCCAAATGGCAAGGCCCCAACAAAGAGAAAACTTCAGTGCGATTGGTGGATGTTAAAATGCCGCAGAGATCTTGTTCCTTCAGCCTTCAGGCCTTCCTCGATCGTCTTCTTCCTCTTTAGAGTTTTGTCCATGTTGCTTATCAAAAGTTTGTTGCTGGTGTTGTGTACTTAATCTTAAGTAAGAAAACAGTAGCATTCAGAATTATAGAAGACAAGTTATATACAACAATGAAACCATGCCCGGATTTGAGAATTTAAAGACCGTAAACATTTAATAAAAAAATTTACAAAATCTTCTTTTCATATTTGGCGTTTATATATATGTATATAATTTCTAAAAAGATTTGTAATCACTGCCAATGTTTTAACTGTGCTCAGATATAATCTTGTTTGAAACTGTATATAGCTTAACATAGGGACGAGCGTTCGGGGGTCCATCGGATTCGGTTCGGTTGATTCGGATTTTCAGATTTTCGGTATTATACTCATAAGTCTCATTCGGGTATACTAATTATCAGATCGGGTTCGGTTCGATTCCTTTCGGGTTTGGTTCAGATTGGATTGTAACAAGTGTCTGAAATCGTCTAAAAATATACTCCCTCCGTTTCATATTACTTGTCATTGTAGGGGAAAATTTTCGTTTCAAAATAAGTGTCGTTTTAGAATTTCAATGCAAAATTCATTAATAAGATTCATAGGTAATTGTGTTTTTATTTTTCTATTGGTTGAAATATGGTTAGGTGTATAGGTAATTGTGTTTTTATTTTGGAAATATACAAAATCATATGTTTTATTAATATGTGTGAATAAACCTAGAACGACAAGTAATATGAAACGGAGGGAGTATTTGTTAAATCTGAAAAATGACAAAAAAACTCAAAATATATAAGTTTTTCACAAAACTAATTAAATTAGTTAAACTATCTAAACTAACTGAAAAGTATTCAAAATAACAAATAAAATAAACTACAAAATATTTAGAATACTATAAAATATCTAAATTACCTTAACATATAAAAAACATTAACATATTTAACTAATTTTGGATATCTTCGGTTCTTAGTTCGGATTTTGGTTCGGTTCTGGTTATACTCATACCCCAAAGTACTAAGCTCATAAGTTCCGTTCAGATATTATTGTATAACGGTTTGGATCCAATTTTAGTTCTTTCAGTTCGGGTTTAGGTAAGTACTTTGGCTTGTGATAAAAACGCCCATGCCTAGTTTAACACTAACAAAATCCTTATCACGTGAGAAGTGGAGAAAAAACTCCTCTCCTCCTTTTTTCTCCAACTTTCTCATCCTTTTTTTCTCAAACTTCTCTCTTCATATCTGCTTGCAATCTAGCTTATCTTAACTCCGACGACTACCGGTGACGCATGTGGTCGCCAGAGGCCGCCTCCTTTCTCCTTCCTCTTTCTTTTTTTGCTCCGTCTCACCCTTTGTCTCCTCACCATTGATATGCTCAGTTATGTGAGAAGGGGCTACGCCATAATGACTAGATCTGCTCAAGAGAGGTCAGTTCTGTGGAGGGTGGTACAAGTTATGGAGTCTCGGCGAGGCGGTGTGGCCGGTGTGCGACCGGAGTCGGCTTTGCAGGGTTAAGGCTTCGTCATATCTCGTTTTTCATTTAGTAGATATGATTGAAGTTTTTCGTGTCGTCAACGCGTGGTGTTTTGGACAACACTCCCCTATAGTTCTTCAAGTTGTCGAAGGTGGCGTTTGTGCGTCCACTCATTTTTGGCAAAGGTTTGGTCTTCGATATGGGGTTGGAGGTTAGAGCTTTCCTTTAGCTCCGATGCTTGGTTTCTTGTGTCGGGGGGATGACTTTGGCTCAAAGAAGGCGGTGGTTCTACTGTCGGTTCGTTTCTCAGGGATCCAGTGGCTGTGGTTATTAGGTCTTTGTGAGCTCTCGTCTACAACATATGTGTTTAAAGTAGTGCGGTGTTGTATAGGGAAGTCTCATCTTCCTCTACGGGGTCTCTTCCTTTGTTGTTCAGCCACGCTTATGGCTATGCATAAAATCCAAAATCCAAAATCCGAACCGAATCCAAACAAAAAAAAACTGATCTATTGTCTGATCTGAAATGTAAAAATACTCGAATGGATCTTGTATGGTGGTATAAAAAATATCCGAACTCGAAGTGTTACTAACCGAACCCGAACGGGTAACGCAAAATATCTGAAATTAATAGTCAATATAAATATTTGAAATATATATATAAGTATTTCAAATATGTAATTCAATTTTTATGATGATATGATATATAAAAGTAAATATTAAATTTTAAACAAATATCTTAAATACCTAATTAGTTATAAATAAGTATTTTATAATTTGCTCATTAAAAGAACAAGTATACTCTCTTTATAAGCAATTTTTTATAATGCATATTGTTTATAAACCATGTTTGGTTTGATACTTGATTTAACATTCTTTTGTTATTTTATCAATTTTGTGTATGTTGAATTAATTTTTATTCAGTTTAGATGTTTTTCTTTATGTTTTTCTTTAAATTTTTGTTTCTTACTTCAAATATATCCAAACCGAACTGATATAACCCGAATCCGAATGATATATGGTTACTTTATGGGTTTTAGGATACAATAAAAATTTGAACCAAATCCGAAGTGTTATTATCCGAACCCGACCCATAATAATAAAAGTTTAGAATAGGACCTAGGAAGTTATACCCGAAAATACCGATAATCCGAAATACTCGATCCGAACCTCAATGGGTATCCGAATGCTCATACCTAGCCACGCTTATCCGAACCGGGTTGCTCAGCCCCTTCGAGTTGGGGTTGGAGCTACCTCAGTCCTGTTTTGTCCTAGTTTCTCGCCTCTCAAGCGGGTTCTCTTGGTGAAATACAGTTGAGACCGAGGAAGGTTCTCTAACCCAGAGTAAGTTGTCGACTGAAGGTGCATTGTGATCTTTTGGCTCTTCTTTCGGTGGTGGAGGTTTACTAGCAGTGTGATCATCCCAGTGTTAGCTTAGATACTTAGCTAATCCAATATATTATGCTCTTCTCTGATGCATGTCTTAAAGCTCCGGTACTCTAGGTGTTGCTTCCCCACAACCTGTCTCTTGCTAGCTAGGTGTGGCTTTTCCGGAGTTCAGTGGCCTAGCCGGATGGAGCTTCGGTACTAATCTTGTGCATCAAAAGGTTTAACTTTGGGTCTTTGTCTCCTCTACCAGTGGTAGGTGCAGGGTCAGCCCAATAAAATTATGGGCTTTTGGGTAAAATAGTTTGTAAATATATTTTTACATATATTTATGGATAACTTTTTCAAAAAAAAAAAAATTGAACCCTCTTTTTAACACTATTTATAAGAAAATGTTTGGATCCCTGGGCCCACGCCTCTTTGTCCCTATGCCTAAGCCGGCCATGGGTAGGTGCGTAGCTCATGGGACCCTTCGGTCTGACAAAGCTGCGCAGATGGGATGTTAATCTATTGGAATAGCGCATCGGACAAGCTGCATTTTACCGGACATGGTTTCATGGTTTTGCAAAGGTATCCAGTCCATTTGGCAAAGTTGTTGTCGGCCAAGCTTGTTCTGCCTATGGTCGATGAGCTTATGTAGTTGTTTTTATTTCGTTTCTTGCTCGGTGTTTAGGTTAGATTAATTTTTGATTTTATCCGCTACTAGTTATCTCTGTAGCATCTGTCAACAACTTAAAACTTGGTTCTAAATTTAACATTTACGCAAAAAAAAAACTTATTTTAGAAGTATATAATACTTTAATATATCACAAAATGTTTTAAAAAAAAAAAAAAAACATAGCACACTTAAAGTTTTGAAAGTATAGATATATATATATTTTGTGTTTGAAAATAACTCATAAGAGTTACTAATTATTTGACGACACGTTCTTAAACATTTTATGAACCCTTCTTTAACCTAAAGTTTACTTTTTCCAAAATTTTGATGATAGTTTGAATATTTTATCGTATTTTTTTAGTCGAATGATGAGTCAATGATAGTTTCATTGAATTAGCTACAACATGTGATTATTAGATAATCAGAGCCTTGCGAATTTTGAATTCAAAATTTTGGTTGCTCGTCGATCAAAAAAGTCTTACTACTATTATTTTGTCTCTTCCTAAAGTTTAATAATGGCTACAAAAATACTAGCGAGGGAGACGTCATGGACGTAACGAGAAGTCATCATTCATGACTCTAATAAGAATTCCTATCCTCTTTTTTCGAGCACCAAGAATGCTTAACCACTAATCAAAAAGTTAGTTCTAATATTGTTCAAAAGACACCCACACTCCAGACCAAAAAGTAAAAGTGAGATACTCCATTTTATTATCATACAAAAAGTTACTGCATGTGGTGTGGTCCATTTTTTGACTTTTGATATTTAACTTTCCCTCCATTAACCACACACTAAGACAAAGAAATGTTCAAATGCATTATGTCAGGTGGTCCAAATCTATTATAATGTTAAAACATATAGTTATCACGTGAGTATAGTAACCAAAACGTATGTGACTTACAAAAATTTAAACGGAAAAAGAAGAAACCTAAAACTGTTTCTTTTTTTTTTATGTTATATTTTAGATAGATGGTTCCTTTAATTATGGTGGGCGTGTTAGAAAAATAATTGAAAATTGTAAAGAAAATAAAGATTACTAATAAAATAGAGAAATTCCCTTAGATAGCCCATTTTAGTTTGTTCTTCACAAAAATAGTTCTTAAGGAAGAAAATGACCAAAATAGTTTTTTTAGAAGTTAATTTTTTTATTTATATGCATTTATACCCCTAGGGTTAACTAATTTAGATTTTAGAGTTTAGAGTTAAGGGGTGAGTTTGGGGATAGGGTTTCAAATTTCAAAAAAAATAAAAAAAATTCAAAAATTCAAAAAAAAATACTATTTTGGTCATTTTATTTTTCTATGACTATTTTTGTGACAAAAACTTAAAAAAAATTATTTAAGAGAATTGCCCAATAAAATATATAAAGCTTTTGTGTTTAGGATTTTTATTGTTTACCAGACTTTTGTAGGCTCTTCTTATAAATTAGGTCCATACATAGACCTCACGAACCGGGCCCTAACCAATTAATGGACCGAAGTCGGATAAGTGATGCGCAACTGAATGACCATGTACGTGGTGGCTCCCGTCGCCTTTATCATTCGCAGTCGGAACGTACATGACATCTCCAACATTCACTACCTTGGAGAGTAATCTGTTGACATACGTTTGAAGATAACTTGAGTTACAAGTTATTCTAATTCTACCGAAATAAAGTTTATAATAAAAAAAAGATTAGAATATTTAAAAGTTATTTAAATATTAGTTACATAATGAGTTTAGGATATATATATTTCACTATATAAGAGGATCTCAATGGGTGGCATAACTTGTAAGTTTTAAAAGCTTAATTTTTTGAGTTATTTTCTTTAAGACTAATAAGAGAGTTATTATTATTTGTTAAATTTTTAAAATTGAAGTTCTGTATCTGGTATGAGAGCACAATATTTCTTTTAAAAAATCAAGATCATGAGTGAAATGAAGAAAGTAGAAATCGGGAACAAACCTAAAGAGATCGGACCCTCCTCCATCAAGTGTCCTATGCTAGATATTGCTAACTATTCGGTCTGGTCCATACGAATGAAAATCGCTTTCAAGGTGAATAAGGTATGGGAAACGATAGAATCTGAAACTAAAGTTGAAGACAAAAACAATATGGTGATTGCTTTGTTATTTCAATCCATACCAGAAACCTTGATCCTGAAACTTGGAGACCTTGACACTTCAAAAACGGTTTGGGAGGTAATAAAACGCTCCCAGTGTGTCGTGTCTTCTGCTGGGAACAGAATCGTCATATCCTATTGTTGCGCCTGCTTTTTAGGTTACTTCAGTCTCCTCCTGTGCTTCAATCCCACTTTCTTAACTTAGACGAAGTTACCAGTTCCTTTGATGTCGCTGCCGTATGTTTGCGTCGTGTGGCCGGGATGGGGAACTATCTACCGACTGCACTTGACCTGAGTTTGTTCTTCATCTTCATCGGGGTTATGTTGGGAGCTTTTGGTTTTGCCTTCAGTCGAGCTATCTCTTGTAGGCCTGCTTGTCGTCCTCCTCCCAAGGAGCTCCAGAGCCGTTTGCCTGCCGCCTCTGTTGATGCCCAAGGGAGCCACTTTCGGGTGAGTGTTCTACTGAAATTTCAAGCAGGTTGTATGAGCTTTACTCTTGATTTACTGGTCCGCTAGGAGATCAAGAAGTGTTATCTGTGGGAACCATTGCTGTCGTTTGTTCTTGTTAATTATTAGTTCCAAGTTCTTCAGTGGACTAGGACTAATTTGCTTGTTTTCTAGAGACCTTTTAAAAACTTTTTTGCAGTCACTAGAAACAGAATGGCTCTTTAGCAAATTCTGGTTTCAATTTCTTTGTAACCGAACTTTCATTCCATGAATGACATTTACAATTTAGCAAAAAAGAAAAAAAAATCTTGCTCAATGAGTTAACAATGGAGAGAGAGAGATCATTAGGAGTGCAGCATTTTATCTATTGTGTTTATTAAATTTCTGAATTCTTTCAATGCTAGATGAGGGGACGAATGGCGCGGAGGAGAGTAAGTGCATGGTATTAGTAAAGGCAAAGCCGGTCTTAGAAATTAAGGCCTTTATTCGAAATAAAAAAATATTATTTAATTTTTATTTTTCATTACAAACTAAAGTATTTATGAAATTAGTTATCATTTAAAAATAAATTTGGAAGAAGTTTAGCCCACTCCTCGAAAGAAGTTTTTTATGAGATCTCTATTTATCAAAAATTTGACTTTTGGTGGAATTGTTGATCTTGTAGTGGTTCAATAAAAATATGAGCGATTTCATTTAAATCTATCATTGCTAATTTTATATCATTTTAGATTAAAAGTTTAGTTTCATCTTCTATTCAATATAAAAATAAAAAATATATTGAAGAGAATCTTAAAGAGAAGTAAATCAAAAATAGCCGGTAAGAACTCATCTAAACCATCCTATTATTTATATGATTTTGTAGGCCAACCATTAAACAACTTATTAGAAATACAAGATAGTCAATCCGAAATATCACAAAATCCCCAGCGCTTCGGGGATGTTCTCATCGACGAGGAACATGTACTCGGGTGTATGTGCGACTCGTTTAGATCATAGACTGAAACACAAAAAGCAAAACCTACCCCTAAATAGTAAAAACAAAACTAAAATGTTATGGTATTTTTGGTTAAAGGTAATATTAAAATTTTAAACAATTTTTAATTTTTAATTTTAATGGTGTTATGAAAGAATATTTTCATTTTATTATTAATTTTATTAATCATAATAACAAAATATATTAAATTTATATATAATAAAAAATCAACTTTTGATCTTTTGTTTTACATTTACATTATATATATAATTATATGAATATATATGTATGTAAATTAATGATTTTTTAAAAAAAATTGGGGGGCCACAAAGTGAGGGCCATTCAAATGTTTTGTAGGTTTGCTATCAAGTCCGACTCTAAGTAAAGGGCCTAATTCACATTTAAAAGTTAAGTCAAAAATGAAAAATTGCCCCATCACTTATATTAAGGTTGGGCATTTTATTTTTTTTAATTTAATTTAATTCGTTATTTGGTTTGATTCGATCTGAAAAATCATGATATACGTAAGTTTTCGAAGCAAAGTAAATATCAAAAACCAGTATCCGTTAAAAATGAAACAAATTACAAAATACTAAAAATTTCAGTGTCGGATATCCACTATGCTCTATTTTTTATACAAATAGAAGTATGTCTACAATTAAATAAAGAGTTGTAAATGTATAATTTTATATCATTATTATTTTAATATATAATTTTAATAATTTCATTTATAAATTATTTATAAGAGTATTATGTTAAGAAATAAATATAAAATATTTATAAAAACTATATTTTTCTAAAATTTGAAGTTTTTTTTAAAAATAATTAATTTTTATAATTTATGGAACATAGAGTTGTTTCACTATTTTTTACTTTTTGTTTTATATTATGTAAAATATATTTTTAAAATAAACTTGTATAATTTTTTAGATTCAATTGTATTGAACAAAATAGACGAGATATTCACAAATATCCGTAAATATTTACAAATATCAATAAATTTTTTAGATATATGTATTTTCCGAAGCAAAGCAAATCGAAAAAACAGATATCAGTAAATTACTACGAAGCAAATTACAAATACTGATGTGAGACTCTAATATTATGACACATGAATGAGACTGATTAATTATCTTTGCGCAACACTCAAAGAGTATGCAAATGATCGTGACCACACTCATTTCATAATTAACAGGAGAAGGCTATAGAAACGTGTATACATTTCCTCTACCAAAATTCAAAAGTCCAAAAGGTACTTATCCATATCAATTTGAGAACGTTTGATGTTAGCTTAATTAATCAGTCGTTTCAGTTGTTACGGTTCTAACAAAAAATGGAATCGTGTTCGGTTCAGGTGGCCAGTGACACTGAGGATGTGGCTTTGGCTAGGAGAAGCAAAAGAGAAAAAAAACATTGGAAACGCTCTGACAAACATGTGCATAGAAGCGTTGAGGAAAGGAATCTGAGGGATGAGATCAACAACATGTACGTATGATCTCGAAACATCCAATGGCGATGTTTGATTCCGAAGAGGCACTGAACGAGGTGCAGTGCAGCCACGCAGATATGGACAAGTGGTTCCCAGAGTTCGAGTTGGCGAGAAACCTTCCATATAAGACCTTTACTTGATTTATTTACTGCTTTCATCAACCATTCTCATTTTTCGTTCGTTATTTCTTCGGTTGTTCTTGTCGTGATGCCTTTCTCTATTGCTGTACTAAACTGAGGTTAGTTTTCCACTTTTCCCGATTATTTTTATTTGTATAATAGATAGAGACACGTGATACTGTAGAAGAATTAGATATAAGGTATATCATATACCTTCATCTCATTGGTAGTTTTTTGAAACAAAATTATGAGTTAATTTTTACCAAAAAAAAAACTATGAGTTAATTACTTCCTTTTCCAAGTATGATGACGATGTGCTATCGTATAAAAATTGTTGTTGGTTATTGGGAGTTATACGAGACAAGAAAACACCGTTGCTTATCAGAAAGAAAAATATATTTTTTTTAAAAGAAACCATTTTAAGAGTATACACTAATTATCATTATTTTTTGCGTCCAGTGGTTAGCTTTTAGTCTGATACTAGTTTAAGATTACGCGGATTTAGCATTGTATATAAAAATTAGTTTTACTATTATTACTTATTTATATTTTTATATATTATAAAACTAACAAAATAATAAATAGATATTAAATAATTGAAAATAATTAAATATTTCATATATACTAAATTGGCATAAACACATCAAAACATGGCATAAACACATCAAAACAATCATTTTCTCTGTGGCTGGATATTGTTATATAGTCGTTGGCTATTCTATCCAAAATATACACCTTTAGTAAACTCAACAATCCTAAAAATAAAATATTTATACTATTTTATCCGAATAATATTCATTTTGATTAAATTATTGAGTAGTTTGAGATTGTGGTGTAGTTTAGATTACTCGTTAGCATTTGATATTTGATAAAAATTGAAGTCACCCTCTCTTAAATTCTTATGTTCGAAACTTCCATTTCACTTTTATAGGGTGAGCTTGCAGTTTCGACTTATATTATGCATTATTTTGGATATCATATAACTAAAAATCTTTAAATGTCGTTAAAAATTGCCTACGTCATTTTCCAAAGGCTGGTTTGCGTAGTTAAGTAAACACTCAAATTTTTTATCATCTAATATTATTATTCAAATTGTTTGAAAATTCTTACAAGACATTAAACAAATAAATAAATAAAATATTTTTTTGTCAGCAACACAAATATTTATCTTTGTCATGTTTCCTCATCTCTTCTAACATTGGAAACTGAAACAAAACTGTGTAGACTACGATTTTAGGCAATAAGAAATAACACATGGTAGATTGTCTTATATCTAATAGAATAAAATGAAACCATGTTATTTATTTACACCTATTTTGGACTTTATGGGCTGACACAAATCAAAATTAGCGGCCTTCAATTTTCGTCACTATCAACTGATGAAAAAGTGAAGTGTTGTACACTTTGTGTAACATTGGTAGAATAATTGAGAGAAAAGTGACAAGAACAATATAAAAGTATAATATTGTGTAAAATTGTTACAATCTCTAGATAACTGACTGTACATATATGTTCTGTTTCACCCTTGTAGAAAGTAAGAGTTTGAATGTGGACAGAAGAAAAGCTGGGGAAAATAACATGCAGATTATTTTGCAGTTAATTCTCAATCAACATTAAAATTGCAGAAGAAATAATAAAAAATGGAACTATATGCAGAATAAACCTGTGTTATAAAAAAAACTAAATCCGGATCCGCGCGCCAACGTGGGTATTAAGTTTGCGTTTTTATTAAATGATGTAATCAAAATGTTTCGTAGTTTTAAAAATATTTTTTTTTGTGTTAAAACATATATTTTATGTCTAATAATGTATATTATGTATACAAATTTGAAATATTCATTTTGATAGAGATTCTTATAATATATATTAAAAAAACTTTTTTGAGTTTTAAATATTAATGAATACAGAAGTTTGATGTAGTATGCTCATCATATTTATATTTATGTAGAAAGTATTTTTATACGTTAACATAGATGTAAATATATATGGTGAATATTTTACCTGATATCTTAACCCGTATCCAAACTCGACCCCAAAAACCCGAACTGAAATCCGATCTGAAGTAGCAAAATACCTGAGAGATTGGATATTCAAATCCGAACGGATAATATCCGAACTCGAATATATATCTGAAGATAACCGAACTTATGCATATTTAACGTTATATTTCTAGTTTAATTCTCTAATTTTATTTAAAATATTTATATTGATACTATTCATACTTTAAGATCATATAATATATATAACTACAAGCATTAAAACATAATAAATAAACTGGAAAAGACAAGCACTAAAATAGGAAGCTTAAAGAAAATACATTAATTTAAGTGGAAAAAATAAAGATTTAGATAAGTAGTTTATTTAATTTTCAGTGGCATGAAAATATAAATAAGTGTGAAAATTTAAGAGTATTTTTTATTGGGTACTTCCCTTCTAATAAGATATATGTTTTGGAGGAACAAGAAAAAAACGGATAGCCCAAATTCAGGGGCCAATGCATTTTACCTTTTAATTGTTTTTTGTTTGAATACCTGTTTTTTTACTTTTTTCTCTACCTATAAATATTAAATATTAGTTTATTTATTTATTCACAACTAAAAATTCCTCTTTAAAAGTAAGTCTTTTCGTTTTATATAAAGTGTTTAGAATAATTTTCTTATACAAATATCTAAAATGATATATTCTTTACATATATATAAATATTAAATTTTATAAATTTTCATAAACACATATATACTTAATCTATCTTATAATTATATATATAATATATAACTACACTAAATATTCATATATAACATTTAAATAAATAGAAAACATTTAAGTTATAGTGTTTTAATTGATTTTAACTGGTTTTTCATATTTTCAGGTTGTCACACACACACACATATGTATAATCCAATAAAAACAATTCAAAAATCAAGGTATATTATTATTTTGTTTCTTTAATAAATTATGAATATTTATAAAATAAAATAGTTATATTTATATGATATGCATGTTCAAAGTAGAATGATAATAGTGACAATAAAATTACATAATTTTTGACGAAGATTTTTCTGATTCAAAGACACATACAAAGATTGACAATGTTAATTCTATAGTTAAACAAATGATACAAAAAAATAGAAATTGAAAAAAGAAATCTTATGGAAAACATTAGAAAATTACTTTAAATCTATTATGGGTAAATATCTTTTCAGTTTCACTGTATATTATAATTGTATTTACATTTTATTTTTTTTTTAAAAAAATCTGTTAATTATTAAAATAATAATTATTATTTATAGATAATAATTTGTATGCTTGTTTTAGATATTTAACTTACAACTTTATTTTTTAACATTTGGTCAAATATGCTAATTCAATAAATTAATTTAGTCATTTTGATTTATATTTGTTATGCATAATTTACTTGATATGCATTTGTTCTGTTAATTGAAATTTTCTATCTGATAAAGAAATGCATACCATTTAAAATGTTGATGCATTTTAAGTTATTGTTTTGTATTGTGTCTGCTTTAATCAAAAAAATATTGTCTGTGTGAGTCATCTTTTAACAAGCCCCGACCAAAGAGTTATGTGGAAACTAGGACTGAAAAAATATTTGTAAATTTTAATTTAATTTGTGATATATTTCAATTTTAGCCAAAAAATAGATATGATAACTGTACGAACTAAATTAAATATTAATATGCAATATTCATAAAAAACAAAGTAAATAACACATATTAATATTTTTAAAAATGGATATGTGATATGATCCGCTATATACATATATATACATCTCTAAAGAATTATATATAACTTTATATAAATATTATATTTTATATGTTTTAAAGAATTTATAAAATAAAATATAAAGATTTTTATAATAAAATATAAATTATATTAAATTATAAGAGTTTATAAAGCATTTATAAAATAAAATATAAATTATATATTAAATGATAAGTTACTTAAAGGATTTTGGTTACATGTTGATCATTGGTGAAATTTTAAGAAAATTGTTATGATTTACTTAATCAATAATTTTAAACTTATTCATTTTAATTTAGATTTAAAAAGAAAAATAATTCTATAACTAATTAATACCACTTGAAAAAAATCTAAATGGTATTGTAAATAGTGATTTATGGTAACTAATTTTTGAAATTACATAAGGAGTAATAATGTTTGATCAAATTTTTAATATTTATAAAATACATAATATAATGAATGGAATTTTCTTATAGATAAGTTAATATACTAATTTATTATCTTACATTAGTAACTATATTCATTTATAGGTATATGATAATTGTTAATGTCTTATAAAGTTCACACATACTTTACAAATCATTTCAAAAATATTAATAAAATTATTTATTATGACTTTCAAAATTATTGTATCTGAATTTTTAAATATTTATAAGAGTTTATAAATCATTTATAAGAAAAATATAAAATTTGGAGAGCAAAAATGAAATTTGTAATATAAAAATAGTTATGTATTTAATTTATAATGAATTAAAAGTAATGTGACAATTATATACCAATATAATTATATGACTATTGCAATGCACACAAACTTTGTCTATGTATTGTTCCATTCAATTTTAGATCATGTGTCACCTCGATGTGTCACTTCTGCAACTATGACATATTTGTTTATTTCAATATCGAAAACAATTTTCTTTTCATTTATAAAAATAAGGGAATACTTAAATCGACAAAAAATCTTCTTATCACAAGATACGACTATTAATTTGAATTTATTTTTACCAAATCGATTATAGACCAATCACTCTTTTTATTTGGGAGTTTTGAATACAATCACAAGTCTGAGATTTATGTATATATTTTAGTCGTTCAATATAAGTTTTGATAATTGGACGGAATATGTGAAAATTTGAAATTAAAAAAAAAACTATTTTACATTTAAGTCAAATATACTATAATATAGTGAATAAGGTAGTATAATAATTGAAAAGGATTCTAAGATAAGGTTTTGGTTCATTGATTGTATACTTTGTGTTACTATTTAAATAGAGAAGGAAATATTGGTAGAAATATATAAGAAAGTTAGAAGATATTAGCAATGCATGTTAAATTTGATAAAAAGAACAAAATAATAATGAGAGAAACAAAAAGAGGCTAAAAGAAGATGCATATTCTGTGTTGGAAAACTTAATGTGATAATTACATATATGATTCCACACACATTTATTATTACTAAATACTTATTAGTTATCTTATATTAAATTTATTGAAACTTTGCGACTGGAAATTAACTTACATCAAAATTAAATGAGGTCATAGATAAGATAAGTTATCGGTGATTATAATGAAATAAACATAAAAAAATAATGAGAGAAATAAAAAAATGTCGAATAAGATGTATAATATGTGTTAGAGAAGTTAATGTGATAATTGTATATATAGTTTCATCAACATTCTTATTACTAAATACTCATTAGTTATCGCATCAAATTTATAGAAACTTTTCAACTGAAGATTTATATGAATCAAATGAATTGATAGATAAAACAATATGATGATTTTAAAATGATTTAAAATAGATTTTTGGTTCACTAACCATAAGTTTATTAATCTTTTGATTAAAATTATGTAAATAATTATTTTTAGCAACTTAGATTAATACTATTGAATTACCACTAAATTTTATGCTAATAAAATAATACTAATTTAAAAAAAAAAAATTAAAGTTATAAATTATATTTTAAAGTTTTTTTCCTACATAAAGAAATTCAATTAAGATTATACCAACCAAATTGTTGACTTTGTTTCCATATAAACAAAAAAAGGACGACTAAATTCAAGCAGTACATACAAAATTATTTGTCCTTATATTTTGAGTTCGGAGTATATAAAATAACTGAAAAATGTTAAAATCCTCTTTTAACTTTTGAATATCGTCAAGATAAGTTGCATAAAGAAATCATTTTTTATCAACCAAGAACAATTCATTACAAACATAACATAAAATTATTTTTAATGTTTCTAGTTAGTATTTAATATTTCTGGCAATATAATGTATATTTTTCATA
Organism: Sinapis alba; assembly: GCA_012274485.2. NCBI lineage: Eukaryota > Viridiplantae > Streptophyta > Magnoliopsida > Brassicales > Brassicaceae > Sinapis > Sinapis alba. Next base: position 29,041 of record MU105910.1, on the reverse strand, counting down.
ATCATATTAATATCTGCCAATTCACAAACAACCTTTAATTTTCATTTAAAAATGCAGCGTAATCTAGCTAGTGGCTCGTGTGGTATACCTCGTGTGCTTACGTAACCCTCAGGATTATTAGATTACTTGTTTAAAATGCGGTGTAATAATTGGATTTTATTAGATAGGATCATCATTGGATTAATAGAAAAACGCTTTGACATATCAACAAAATCTTAATTTTTGATGATATTTATTTCCTATCAAGATTGACACAAATCGAAAGCATTTAACTAAAAGTCAAATAATCTAGTATAATAAAAGTACTAAGATAAGATCCGTGTCTTGTGCGGAGTGGGATTTAAAAATTTAAAAAAAATATAATTTTGAAATATATAAAAATGATATATTAGTCAGTTTGTTATATGTTAATATATAAAAAATATAAATTTTACAGTGTTTACATAATTATTTATAAATTATAGGGAAATAAATTGTAATTAAGATCATGGATTTTTTTTATATGTTTTTCTTGGTTGATTTTGTTGGATATGTTGAAGTAATACAAATAAAATTTTATTTTAGTTTAGTTTAGTTTTGCAATTGACCAAAATTTAAAAGATAATTGTGGTTATGAGAAGTTTACGTTCACGTGCCAATCCTATCTATCTTTAATATATTTTTTCGCTTTTTATTTTGATTATTACTCGATATAAATAATGATTTTTGAGTTTATTCTCATTTCGTTTTTTTTTTGCCTGAGATTTAAAAAATGTTTAAGATTTAAAATTATTAAAAAGATACATACTTATTTTATATTTTTTAAAGATTATGAAATAAGAAAATAAAATTATATATTAAATAATTAAGAAATCAGTTACTATTATGTAATAAACTGATGTGCGCATATAAATCAAACGACCGCTCTTGTTTATTCGTAATCATAATAAGGTAAATAAATCAAAACAATCAATCTTATTTATCGTATATGATGTATAATTAAATTTAAATAATATTAACACATATAAATAATATATTTTTACTATGGATATTTATTAAAAGAGGTTTTCACTCATATTATTTTATGATTATTTGCATATTTATATATTTGTATAACAAAATGTTACACTAATATTTTTTTAATGCGGAATGTTTAGTGGTTTTAATAATTTATAATCATTTAAAAAAGAACAGTGAAGATTTTAAAATTAAAATATTAACTTTTCAATATATATATGTTCAATGCAAATATCAAAATATAAGTATGTATTTTCATATGATGTATAATTTAATTTAAACTATATGAAATTATATATATTAACATAAACAACTACTGAAAATAAATTATTTATTCATATGTTTATAATCATTGTATCGTATTATAGGAAAAATTTAAACCTTGATCACAAAAGTTTATGTGAGACTTTTAACAGTTTTAGTAATTTATACTCGTTTTCAAATATTCAAAATACAAAATTTACAAAAAATCTACAACTGTCATATTAAATGAATTTTTAAAAATTATTAAAAGTTTAAAATTATAACCTTTTTAATGTTTTTCAAATAGTATATAAAGGATATTCATTTAAAAATGAAGTGTTGTCTAGTGACTCGTGTGCTTACGTAACCCTTAGAAACAGAGGGTGGTTAGTTTCATCTATCTCCAAAAACAAAACCTAATAAGCATGTTCGACAATGGATATACAGAAACAAATATTTTGTCATCAATCCTAAAAACACCTATATATTTTATTTCGTTCTAAATCTTATATATAGAGAATCTGTTCGCCACTTCAGGAAAAAAATGCATCTTAGGTCATGTTTATTGTAAGATTCTTAGATCGGGGTTCTTAGCGTAATATAAGAGTTATTTCTTAAATTTAACTAAGAAAAAATTAAGAAATAGTTCTTAAATCTCTTATTTAAAAACTGTCTCTTAACTTTTTTTAGTTAAAGTTAAGAAATAACTCTTATATTACGTTAAGAACCCTACTCTAAAAACTTCATAATAATCATGTTCTTATAGACGTTCCTTTATTGATTCGACCATATATGACATTCATTTCAAGAGTAGCAAGGTAAAACAACTTGTATTGATTAATGGTTGATACATATACATATAAGTTGATATGCAACGGTATAGATAAACTAAATACTCCGTCAATTCCAAAAAAGTTAATATTTTAAAAAAAATATTTCAAAAAAATATTTTTAATATTTTAATTATAAAATTTAAATTATAAGGAAAAATTATGTATTGATAACTAAAATTTTACTGTTTCATAATGACTTATGTTTTTAAAAAAAAAATATTTCTAAAAAAATTATATTTTACGTTTTCAATGCATGTAATAATGGTAAATTATAAATTATAAATACATTTATTATATTTACTGAATTTTGATTGGATAAAAGTTATGAAAAATACGTAACCACAAAAGATAATGCATTTATAATCAAAAAATTTACATGTTTTTTTAATACTCCCTCTGTTCTAAAAATATAAATATTTTAGAAAAATAGTTTCAAAAAAATTTTTTTTTTACATTTTCAATGTACTAATTAATGATAAATTATAAATATCAAAAATTATAGTTGTGTTTATTAAAATTTGCTTAGTTAATAGTTATGGAGAACAATAAAGTACAAAAAATTATGTATTAGTAGCAAAACATTTATATGTTTTTAATAAATATGAAAATTCTAAATTTTTTTTTTTGAAACAGAAAAATATGTATGAAAACTCTAAAACATACATCATTTTAAAACAGATGATATATATATATATATATATATATATATATATATATATATATATATATATATATATATAATTTAATAAATATTAAAATTTAATTAATAAATAAATATAATTTAGTAAATATTAAAATTGTAAAATAACATAACAGATAATTCATTTGCGGTGGTAATTGTACTTTATTGGCTGGGATCGAGTCGTATCGGTATAAGGTCCACCAGTTTCAACCAAAAGAGAATAGTTAATTATCAAGAAGAAAAATAACATAACAGATAATTCATTTGCGGTGGTAATTGTACTTTATTGGCTGGGATCGAGTCATATCGGTATAAGGTCCACCAGTTTCAACCAAAAGAGAATAGTTAATTATCATGAAGAAAAACAACATAACAAATAATTCATTTTGCGGTGGTAATTGTACTTTATTGGCTGGGATCGAGTCATATCGGTATAACACATAATTCCAATACTCCAGTCTCCAGGTAGCGTTTATACATTTTGTTATAAGAAACAAAATCCCTAATAAGTCCAGATAGGGTTTATTTTGTTACACGTGGTGATTACCAACCATGTTTATACATTTTGTTATAAAAAACAAAATCCCTAATAAGTCCAGATAGGGTTTATTTTATTACACGTGGTGATTACCAACCGTGCCAAAGAATACATCTAAAAACGAAGAGATAAGCATCGCATATAATCTTATATGCCTCTTGCAATATTTGTATATCTTCAAATTCATAATTTTGACTAAATATATGCCAATTGATAAAACATCATGATCCTGCGGTTAAACACTTTTGAATTACTTGGTAAGAATATAATGGTTTAATTTCCGTTAGAAAGGGTATGATCTCCTTAAACATAATTTTTAATAATTTGTGTTTCGCCTTAAATGATGTACATAATTTCAGATCCAACACATTTAGACATTAAAATATATATATATATATATATATATATATATATATATATATATATATATATATATATATATATATATATATATATATATATATATATATATATATATATATATATATATATATATATATATATATATATATATATATATATATATATATATATATATATATATATATATATATATATATATATATATATATATATATATATATATATATATATATATATATATATATATATATATATATATATATATATATATATATATATATATATATATATATATATATATATATATATATATATATATATATATATATATATATATATATATATATATATATATATATATATATATATATATATATATATATATATATATATATATATATATATATATATATATATATATATATATATATATATATATATATATATATATATATATATATATATATATATATATATATATATATATATATATATATATATATATATATATATATATATATATATATATATATATATATATATATATATATATATATATATATATATATATATATATATATATATATATATATATATATATATATATATATATATATATATATATATATATATATATATATATATATATATATATATATATATATATATATATATATATATATATATATATATATATATATATATATATATATATATATATATATATATATATATATATATATATATATATATATATATATATATATATATATATATATATATATATATATATATATATATATATATATATATATATATATATATGTATATATGTGTACATGTCAATTAGAAATTAACTGATTTCACAGTTGCGTTGCAGGAATTTAAGATAACTACGGTTTCTAGTGTTTTAAAGTATTCATATGACTATACTACATTGATTAAAAATTGTTACGTTTACAAGATATTTCTAACTGATTAATTAAAAATAAGATTTAATAATATTATCAATATTAATACATTATAATATTATAAAATATTATAAAATATAACTATGATAAAATATAATAATTATTAATATAATATAACTAATAACAATACTATATTTTTAATTTCAATAAAATTTATTTTAAAGATATATATTATAAATTTCAAAAGAATATTTTATATCATTTATATATGTATATATTTAATGTTTAACAATTATAGTGAATATTTTTAGTTTATTTTTCTATAAAATAAAAGTAAAATGAATTTAAATTAAAATATAAAACATATATATTTTAATTTAATTTTTTTTTAAAATATTTTTTTAAGAATTATATTTGTTTATTCATCCGTAATTGTCCACAAACGTTAGTGGAAACCAACTTGATTTTATAAAGTTTAGAGCGGTTTAAAATGATTTGTAGTATTTTGTGATTATTATAAAATATCAACAAGCATTATCAACTGCAAAAACTGCATTTGCGGATAATAGTAAAAAAATTAGTTAAATCCTTAGACTGATTAAAAAATATGTGTGTATGTGTCAATTAGACTGAATAAAAACTGAATAAGTGTAAAAGGAAATAAATCATTACGGGGCAAAAGAAATTGTTATAACACACTCATATTTACTGAAATTTCTGTAATTTGAATTTTCGGAAAAAAACAATACATCACACTGTAAATTCAGTACTGCGCAAAAAGAAGTTGTTAGAAGTTCTGTTTTCCGAAAAGAAAGGGTATTCTAAATTTAAATATTTCGTAGTTTTTTTTTTGAGAATTAAATCTATTCTATTAAAACAGGATCATTATCATTTTTGACCTATTGATAAAAGTTATGTCTAATAATTCATCCATTCTATTAATAATAACTAACTTCCTATGTTTAAGTCAAATATTATAACCCACTCTCTAAAAAACTGGCGAGGCCTAAATAAAAAATATTGTATACATGGAAAAATTTAAAAATATATGCTATTGTTTTTCAAACGCGGGTAAAATATATGACAGTTACTTTTATGTAATTTCATTTTTTCACGTATCAACAAGTAGACCTGATTGATTTCTCCTCAACTCAATCTATGAAACCCAGATTATAAAAACAAACTCTACAATTTGAAGATTTTTCATATCCTGCAAACCAATACCGTTTTATACAATTATTGCTGATTATCCACGCCGACGTATAAATAAAAACGATTAGTCAAAGTTCCTAACGTTAACATTTTGTGCTTCAGTTACTTTTTCTCCTGCATAACAAGAAACAAACAAATCTATTGCGGGAAATACTAAACAAATATAATTCATTCAATGTGTATAGGCTGGATTAGAGAGTCATAAAGGAACTTTGCTATATTAATGAATTAATTATCCTTTCTAATAATATTGATACAAAATTAATGAACAGGTTTAATATGCTTTCTATCATATTTCGCTAAATTGAAAGTCTTGCACAAGTACAAAATTAAGGAATAAAACAATGTTTAGAAAATAGAAAGTAAAATTACATTTGCTCATTTGCAAAATACTACTCCCTCTGTTTCAGTTTAATTATCGTTTTAAGGAAAAAAATTTGTTTCAAAATAAATGTCGTTTTAGAATTTCAATATAAAATTTATTAATAATATTCTCAAATTTGTTTTTCTATTAGTTAAAATATAATTAAATGTATAGGTAATTGTGTTTTTATTTTGGAAATATATAAAATCATATATTTTCTTAATATGTGTGTATAAACCTAAAACAAAATTAAAATTAAATAGAGAGAGTATAAATTTAAAATTTTAAATGACATTCTAATTTCAACACATAAATTTCTTCAATATTTTAAAAAATAATCAACAAAAAATATACCCGCCCTTTAAAAGGGCGGGTCAAAATCTAGTATTTCTTATTTACGATCCATTAAAACGTATTAACGTTCTTTAATGCAATCATATTCACACCCATGCACATATCATTGCATATATATGGTAGTCACATTTATATGAATGAAAATACGGTGTGTTCTGGTGTGGGGTTATGAATAGGAGACAAATTACGGGAGGGCAATCTCTGGCTGATGAAAATCATAATTACTCTCTCTCTCATATTAAATATCATTTTAAGTTTTTTTACACAAATTAAAAAACATTTAATTTTGCATATTTTCCATATAAAAATATCATTATCCATACACCTAACCATATTTCAACCAATAAAAAACTAAATTATAAAATAAAATTAATAAATTATGTATTAAAAATAGAAAACGATACTTTTTATGAAACAAAAATAAAACTTCAAAACGACATTTTTTACGAAACAGAAGGAGTATTTTGCAACATTTATAAAGCGATGTAATGAGCATTATGCGAGGAGTCCGTGCATGGGTGGTTATGAAGATGATGATGTATGTGCATAACCGTATGTTATGTGTATTACATAGATACTTATTTTCATAAATAAGTATGACTTTGTTTAATATTGATGTACAGATGTACATTTCTAAATATTGTTGTACATGTGTAATGTAACGATAACATGCACCAATTCACCAAACTTCATCATCTCTAATATTTTATCATTTCTATCTCTAAACAAAAAAAACTCTATAATAGAAGTGTTGTTTGCTCCAACATATTTCTCTAAAATATCAATCTCTAACTATATAAAAAAAATGTTATTTATTCTTTTATTTATAGAGAAAAATAACAATCTCTATTATATAAAAAAGATAGAAGTGAGTTATAATAAATTCACTTCTAAATACTATTTCCTCCGTTCGACAATATAAAATATTTTGGAAATTTTTTGATGTTTCAAAATATAAGATATTTTGATACTTCTGAAATTTCTTACGATGGTCTTTTTAGATTAATTTTTTTTTTCAAAAATAGCTTTGAAATAGAAAAATGATCAAAATATTTCATTAAATAGATAAATATACATTTATATTCTTAGGTTAATTAATTTAAATTTAGATTTTAGTTTTAAGGTGTGTGATTTTGAAGGTGGAGTTTCAAATTTTTAAAAATATAAAATAAATGTTGAAAATTTCTAAATAAAAATATTATTTTGGTTATTTTTGTGTGTGTTATTTTAATGATAAAAACTTTTAAAAAATAATTGAGAAAATTGCCTTATTTTTAAGGGCAATTCTCTTAAATAGCCCTTTTAAGTTTTTGTCACAAAAATAGCCATAAAAAAATAAAACGACTAAAATAGACTTTTTTTTTTTGAAATTTTGATTTTTTATATTTTTTTTTTGAAATTTGAAACCCTAACCCCAAACCCACCCCTTAACTCTAAACCCTAAAGTCCAAATTAGTTAACCCTAGGGATATAAATGCATTTATATGCATTTTTTAGCTTCAAAAAAAACATTTTGGTTATTTTCTTCTTTAAAAACTATTTTTGTGACAAACAAACTAAAATGGGCTATCTAAGAGAATTTCTCTATTTTTAAAGTAATTTAGCTTTATTGAAAATTTGGTTAACCAACAATAATTTATTATATTATTTATGATTGATTAATTTATATTTAATTTATATTATTTAATAATATTATCTGCTAAAAATAAGTTTATTAATTTTTGTGTATTTAAACAAAACTTCTTATATTATAGAATGGAAAAAATATTATAGAAGTAAAAATATTGATGGGTTAGAGATGCTCTTAGAGCATTCATCAAAGCACCAACAACACCAAGTGAGATAATTAAGGTTGTGTTGAGAACTTGAGATCATTAAGGATTGTTTCGACAATATTGTCGTATAACATCATTTTATAACCACCAGAAAAGTTTAGTTATGATCAGGGGCGGATCTAGGTTTATATTTAGTTGGGGGCACATAATAATTTTACATCTATATCTAATTTTCAAATTGGTGATACTTTTATATTTATACTGGTTACTATAAGAAAATTAAGAATTAGATGGGGGCACGTGACCCCGTACCGTTGGCTGTGCATCAGCCCTTGGTTATGATTCATCATCTTTATAGTTCTATATAAATGTTTGTTTTTTTTATTTTTAATCAAAAAAATGAAGAACCTAGATTCGGGAATTTGAATCGGACGCAAATCAAACACACAAGCTACCATTGTGCAACATATCCTTGATATATAATTGGGATTGTTTACATTAATTCTATTGATAACTACTACTATTTTCGTTTTATTTTAATTTTAATTTTAGATTTGTGTATATAAATTAAAAATTAGTTTTGTATATTTTTAAAATAAAATATCATTATTTATATAAATATAAATATATTTTAATCAATAGAAAATAAACTAAAAAATAAAAAGTACATAACCTATAAAATTAATAAATTTTACAATGAAATTTTAAAATAACATTTATTTTAAAGTAGAAGTTTTTCTTACAAAAATTTATTCTACAACACTTAATATGAAACATAATGAGTAATATATTTATTTAATAAATGAAGTTTAAATATGATCATTTGATCGTACCTATTTAAGTAAAATTAAGGGCCAATTAAATGTTTTTTATAACACTGAAATATCGTTAAACACGAACTTGCTTGACCAACGAAATTTTAATTTGTCGTTTTGTATATATATTGGGTTTCTGGAGTACAGTTTAGTGAGAGCCAAGAAGGAAAGACGAAGACAAACAAAAACGTACAAATATACTCCCTTGTTAAGTAGCCAGTGGAATAGAACAGTAAGAAAACAAATGCATTTAAGACGGAAACGACCAAGTTTAAATAAGATAAAAAGGAATTGAATGAGGTAGTCTCTCGGTTATTAACCATTTCTAATAGTTTACTCTATTTTCTCTTTAAAATAAAATAATTTTTATTATAAAATTAAATTTTATTCTAATGATACTAATTTTTAAACTAAAAATAAAGTGATAAAATGATTTTTTATTTATTTAATAAATCTTTTCTATATTATATAGTGAAAATAAGTTATATTGAAGTTTTTTATAAAAAAAACTTTAAAATTTGATAATGTTATAAAATCTTATAGTAGAATAAAGTTTGCATGAATGAAACTCTTTTTTTTTTTAACATCAAAGCTTATATTAAAATCAAAGGTCCAATGGACTAATTCGGTTACAACCGAAAAGATAAATGAAAATAACTGAAACATAGTGATAAATAGATGTGCCTAAGGAAAAAAGAGATCTATAGAGAAGCTTCACTTGAAGTCCTAAAATCTGCTTTCGTAAGAACGCAAAGAAGTCGAAGACAACATTGAACAACCCGATATTAGATTTTGAGAATAAGAAGTCCGTGAATTTACGTAGAAAATAGCATTTCCGGTGAGAGGATCACAAAAATAACCATGTGAAGAACCATCGATGCTTGAGACAGTGTAATATGATGGAATCGCAGCGGTGAAATAGTAGTGATCAGATTTGGCGAGTCCACACTCTTGAACAATAGTTTTTTGTGACGAGGATAAGGGTGGGAGATCGTAGAGTCGACTCTGTGAAAAACCATCAATGCTTGAGACGGAGTAGTATAATGGTGACGTAGTAGCGAAAAGATCTGGCATGTCCACACTCTTGCACAATAGTAACAGCGACAAGGAAAGGGGTGGGAGGACCATAAAATAAACTCTGTTAAGAACTGTCGATGTTTGAGACGGCGTAGTGTGATAGAGAAGCAATGGTGATATAATAGCGAGAAAATCTGGCGAACCCACACTCTTGCACAATAGTAACAACGAGAAGAAAAAAATAAGATGTCATAGTGACGTTGTGGCAGTTGACTAGAACAATATCGAATCTAAAACTAATCTTTAGAAGGATTAGATTAATATCTCATATCTATGAAAACTACTTAGGCAACAATTAGCAAAACCAATCAAAGAAATAAGAGACAATAGCTAGCAATCAGACTAACGACGGCGCCGACCATGTTTTTATCTTTCTTGTATTGTTTTCTATTCCAAATTTAGGACTTGGTAGGAGGTTGTGTCTCCATCCACTCTTTTCCAAGTCAAGAGAGTTAATTGGCTCAGTCTTGACTTCATCCACGTCATTAAGCACTGTGAAATAAAATGGACTTTCGAATGCATTAACATGAGGTATTTGGTTAAAGGATCAATAACCTCATTGATAATATTATTTGATGAAGAAGATTCCATAATAAATGTTGTAATGGGAGCAGATTGTGAATCTGCTAATGGAAAAGGTTGAAGTTTATTTATTCTAATTTTATTTTATAGTAAAAATAGAGTGAAGTTAAGATGTTAGCGAGAAAGAGTCTCTTCACATTTCATTGGTTCCAAATATTGATTTAGTGTTATATTCATTTAAAGTGGTTGTGTAGGAAAAATAAGAACTTAACTATTTCCTACTTTCCTTTATAAAATTGACATAAAATCAACAGGTTGGTAGACATATATCAATATTTTTTTAAAAAAAATTGGAGAGGGATTATCATTACTGCTTAACACTATATGTATATATGTTCTTTAAAAAAAAAGAAAAGAATATGTATATATGTTCCAGAGTCTCCTATGATATGGTGCGAAAAGGGAAAAAAAAAGATATATGGTGCGTATCTTTATATACATAGTATTGAATGTCAAATTTGCAATCTAGATTGATCGACGTTATCAGATAAAAAGTAAATTTGTCATTGAATAAAAAGCCAAAAACAGTAGAGGCTTAAATAGGTTGCGAAAAGGCAAGTGATGTGCTATGAGAGTAAGCAAATTTGGTCACTTCCCTTATAATTGTATTACTCTTCACAAATTGTCATTTGACTCTACGAAAAAGACAATTATGTTCTTTCCAGGAAACAATTTACATATTTATAATATAGATAATGATGTCTTTTCCAGTAAAGATTAGAATTGTATATTTTGTTGTCACAGTGGATTAAAGACCATGGTGAAGTCGAAGGTCTAATAACAAAAAAAAAAAACACAAATTTACTAACTACTCAAAACAATAGTTTCTCTTTTACTTTCTCTTCCTATCTCTATATACCCTATTTCTACAAATCTAATTTACATTCTTTAGTTATTTAGTAAATAAGTCCTATATTTAATAGCCTATAATAGTTAGCGATTAACCAAAAAATCACCATCTGACAATATAGAGTTTTAGGATGGCATGAAGAAAAAACTATGTATCTCTGCAAAAAAAGTCAATTCTAACCTCAACAATTTTCATCCTAACTAACCATTTATATCATATCAATTCTATCTGAAATTAATATTTATTTTAAATCAATTATTTAAATTAAAAATTTAAATCGAATTCAACTTTAACTATAATAATGTTAGTCAACATCTATTATATAAAAAGTAAAATATACTCAAATAATTCAAAACACTAAAATAATACGAAAATTATACACAAAATTGAAATATACATAAAAATCCATGACAAACTATAAATACTAACATCAAAAACATCCAAAAACCAAAAATATATCTGAAACTCCAAAGGTTTAAAATAACTAATACAAAAAATATAATGTAAAACATAAAATATATAATATATTTTTATTACTGTTTGGATATATGATTTTTGTTAGGAACCATAACATAAATGATACCCAAAAATCCAATAATACATGACCTAGATTCATATGGTTATGTACTCAAAATACATAAAGAGTTTAATATATTAATTATTTTCTAGTATCACAATATATTTTAAAATTTCAGTTTTTTTTTTTTGGGCTTTCTAGTATATTTGGGGTTCTGGGTTTATTTTGATTTTTAATGTATTTAAGTTTTATGGTTATTTGAATTTATTTTATTTTTGGGTATTGCTAAATTTTTCAGGATTTCAAATCTATTTTTGATTTTTCATGTAATTCTAATTTTTCAATTTTTAGCTATATTTACAGGTTTTCAGTTTATTTTGTTATTTTAAGTTTTTTAATTCTTTTAGATTTTAGAATATTTATTTATTTTGGTATATTTTTGAGATTTTGGATAACCTTTTTAAAAAAATTACATGTAACATTTGAATCTATTAATATTATGTATATATATATATATGATATTTGATTCAGCATGAGTGACCAACATCATTTCGGTTAATAATTTGAAATAAATATTACTTTGAAATAAAATTGGTACAGTAACAAAAATCAAGTAAGAAAAACATGACAGAAATTGTTGAAGTTAAAATTACATATTTTCATCTCCCCACAACTCATAACCGGAAATATAAGACACCGAAAATCTTTACAGAACTGAATAACTTTCGGCTTCTTTAAATCTAAATCTACATCTCACCACTTTATAAGTTTATATCAATATACTTGATTTATTATATATTTTGTTTGATTCAGACACCAAATGCAGTTCGGAGCAAGAGAAAATGAAGACTATTTTATCCTAGATTTCATTTGTTTTCTTTCAAAGTATTTTTCTATATCCAAATATATATTTTTTCTAAAATTATATTAAATGAGAAGATCTATCAACTTTTTCGTGGATGGAAAGGTTAGAAAGATAAACTATGTATTTTGTTTTTTGCTGCACTTAGATATTGTTTTCTAGAGGACAACATTGGCCCTTTCTTTTTTTGTTCCTGCTTTTGTCCGAGCTAAAAACACTTCTCTTATTCTCTTAATGTCTCCTCTTTTTACAGTTACATTTCAGTCACTATTTTGACCACAACCACAGGCAATAAACAAAAAATAAAAGTATAGTTGTGTGTATCACTTACTTAATTTTAGATTTGAAAGAAATTATACTTTTCCAATCTTCAATAATCAATAAATTGTTTAAAATACTTATTCCAGTGACCAAAGAGTAACGAAATTAACAACAACATCAAAGCAAAATACTTAGACAAAAAAACATATGTCACGCTCTTTCTTTTGCATGATTTGTCTAGCCTCTACACATTTATCGTTTCCTTGATTCCTTTTCTAATTAGAAATGTTTTACTTCAAGATATGAAAGAATATAACTATCATAATACCCCCACTTCAGTTTGACATCCCATCATGGGTATTTATCTTATCTTGCATAAATCAAATAACATATACTCTATATTTTTCTATGTTACAAAAAAAAGTACTCTATATTTTTCTTGCAAAAGAAGGAAAATGGCGGGACCTCCGTAATTTTTCTAGAGGTTTGGTTTGTTCGTATTGTATTAATCAAATAAACTAGTCGAATAACACAATGCGAATGAACCAAAACAATAGCTTTAACATATACTTTTGCCTCCTCTTGATCTTGCCTCTACCACTATAAATAAACCGCTCCAACTCTTCCATTATCTTCCACCACAAAACATCACATATCTCATAAGAAAAATACACAAAACATCTATCACACTAATAATTTATAAACTACATTTTTTTTTTCTTGCAAGAACAAGATGCCTACAATATTAACAGATGTCTTTAGAGGTCATCCCATTCACCTCCCACACTCTCACCCATCTGAATTCACATCCCTCAGTGAGCTCCCGGATTCTTACACGTGGACCTCCAAAGACGATCCCCTCTTCACCGCTCCTCCTTCCCCTCCGGCTGCCAGTGAAAACATCCCTCTCATTGACCTGAACCACCCTGACGCAGCCAACCAAATCGGCCGTGCATGTAGAACTTGGGGTGCGTTCCAGATCATAAACCACGGCGTGCCTTTGGAACTTCTCCAAGGCATTGAGTTTCTCACTGGTAGTCTTTTTCAGCTACCTGTCCAACGCAAGCTTAAAGCGGCTCGGTCAGATACAGGCTTCTCTGGCTATGGCGTCGCTCGTATCTCATCTTTCTTTAGTAAAAAAATGTGGTCTGAAGGTTTCACCATCACCGGTTCCCCTCTCAACGATTTTCGTAAACTTTGGCCCCAACTTCACCTTAATTACTGGTAAATATCTATATATCTGTTTATAGTTACATAATTATATCATATAGAGTGCCGCTCAAAATAGTATAAGCTATTTTAAAAGTATTAACGATATATTAAAATTAAAAGAGTAATTATATAGTTTAGAAATTTAATAATTCTATCTAGCTATATATATTCAACTTTTCTTTTAAAACTACAGGTCTTAAATTTATGAACAGAATTAAAAAATTTGTAATAAACTTTAACATATATATGTACAGCTATATTTTAAAATTCCAAGTTTTTTTTTTTTTTTTAAATGAGGTTAATTCCAGGTTCATTTACACATGCTAAAAACGGCTCTGATCTCGTATATATATTGGTTGGACAATGACATGGGAACATAAATAACAGAAGCAACTGATAATTTTCGGTGTCATGAAAGATAAGTGGAATTATAAGTTAAAACAGCATAATGAAAATCTAGCATAGTGGAACCACCTCAAGTTTTGAAGATATATAGTAATGTTTTAATCGTATCGTAGAAAACAAAAGAAAAAGCACAACTTGTTTTTTGTTTTTTTCTTGTTTATTTAAAAAGGTCGTACAAATTTTACATCTGTACTTATTAAAAGCCTTATCATTCGTTTTCTTTTTAATTAACAGCGACATAGTTGAACAGTACGAGGAAGAAATGCAAAAGCTAGCATCGAAGTTGATGTGGCTATCACTGAATTCACTTGGCGTCAGCGAAGAAGACATTAAATGGGCCAGGGTCAGTTCAGATTTAAACTGGGCCCAATCAGCCCTCCAGCTAAATCACTACCCGGTTTGTCCTGAACCCGACCGGGCTATGGGTCTAGCCCCTCATACCGACTCCACCCTCTTAACCATACTCTACCAGAACAATACCGCCGGTCTCCAAGTATTTAGTGATGATCTTGGTTGGGTCACCGTGCCACCGGTTCCAGGCTCGCTCGTGGTCAACGTTGGTGATCTTTTCCACATTCTAACCAACGGCTTGTTTAAAAGTGTGATTCACCGCGCTCGGGTTAACCAAACCAGATCCCGGTTATCTGTAGCTTTCCTTTGGGGTCCACGGTCTGATACCAAGATATCACCTGTACCAAAACTGGTTGGTTCTGCTGAATCGCCTCTATACCGATCGGTCACGTGGACAGAGTATCTTCGCACAAAAGCAATCCACTTCAATAAAGCTCTTTCAATGATTAGAAATCACAGAGAGGAATAATAGTTTTTTTTTTTTGAACTTTAAGAGGAATAATTCATGAGATCATAATAATATTTGTGATATGCTAGTTAGTTTAATTAATACAACTTGTTGTAAATTATTTCAGTATTATCATTGTTTATCTTATTGTATTTGCACCCCAAAAAAGGATAAATTTTGCAATATGCGTTGAGGGTCCCAAGATATTATACGACTGAAACGCTAAAAATAGAGTACATTTCATACTCATTTAAAGACAAACTACACGGTGTTACTTTTCATACTTCTACACAATTCAGCTTGTTTGATTGCTATTTGTCAGATTATCAGAAAATAAAATGAAAGATCACATCTAATCCTAAAAAAAAAAGACCAAAATAAATACATTATATTATCCTATCCTACTTTTTCGTGTTGAATAGTCACTGATTAGAAAATAAATAAAACTATTTGGTATAGTGGAGACTTTGAAATGAAGTGATCTAAAACTTTTTGATCTCCACAACCAAAACAGCAAAATAATAAAGAAAACTAACAAAGGAGTGAAAGTAACTATTAGTGAATGAATACCCATGAAAGTAAAAAACAAGGCCCGTTTTCTACTATATTTGTTTGGAATGGGTTTATACAAGTAGACTGAATTACATACTTTTGAAAAAGAACTAGAAATATAAAATATTTAAGGGATGCGTTGTTTAAAAATGCGATCCAATCCAAGAAAATATATAAACTAAATCTATTTGAATACTCCCTCCGTTTTACAAAGAATGTCGTTTGAGAAAAAAAAATTATTATGAAATAAGTATTGTTTTCGTATTTTAATACAAAATTTAAGAATTTTATTTTCTAGTTTAATTTTCTATTGGTTGAAATATAGTTAAATCTATAAAAATAATGTTTTTATATAGAAAATATGTAAAATTAAATGTTTTTTTAATCCGTATGTACATATCTAAAACGACACTTAAACACAAAGAGAGTATCTCAGTAGTGTTTAATGATCAAGTAATTGGGAAATATTATTGTTTACCTTTTGTACGGAAAAAGTTGAAATCGGTCATTTGTTTAGACTTTCTCACTTAAAATATTATTCAACGTTAGTTTGTATTATATGCTTTTCTTAGCATCTGAATCAATATAACACACGTATTCGTGGGTCTTGTACAATATTGGGCTAGTATAGCCCAAAAGGGCCACTCAATTTAATTCATTTTTTCTCATTCCCGAACAGACTGCGATCTAATTGGTCGGGGATGTGTTTGACGTTTCCCAATTTCTTCTCAACTGTACAAATATACCTTTGACTTTTCTAAGCCGCCGACGTTGACCACGTTCACTTATTATTGTTGAATTTGGTAAAAGATGAGAACATCGACGGTCTTCTCGACGCTTTCCCTTTCCTCTAATATTCACACCTCTCCTCTCACCGGAAAACTCTACAAATGTGGCGGCGGCGACAGTGGTCACCGCTTCTACTCTTCATCCTCACCGTCGCCACTCTCCTCCCTTCCTCTTCCTCCATAGATTTCCTCTACAACAACTTCACCTCCGCAGCAAACCTGACCGACCTCATCCTCATCTCAGATTCCCGTGTAGACTCCACCGTCATCCGCCTCATCAACGAGACCACCCAATACTCCTTTGGCCGCGTTTTCCACCCGCAAAAGCTCTCAATTATACCCGACCCGACCCGGAACTCCACCCGTCTCTCCTCTTTCTCCACCTCCTTCGTCTTCTCCATTCTCCCCGACATCTCCACAAGCCCTGGCTTTGGCCTCTGCTTTGTCCTCTCGAACTCCACATCTCCTCCCGGCGCTATCGCCGGCCAAAACTTCGGTCTCTTCCCCGACATCCCCTCCCGTGTCGCCGCTCCTCTCCTCGCCGTCGAGTTCGACACCGGTCTGAACACCGAAGCTAACGACATCGATGAGAACCATGTCGGAATCGACCTTAACAGCATCTTGTCCACGAAGGCGGAACCAGCTGGTTACTATGATTCTGTTAACGGAAGCTTTGTCTCCGTTAACATGCGTAACGGACAGAACATCCACGCTTGGATTGACTTCGATGGTCCGAATTTCGAGATCAACGTTACGATCGCTCCAGCTGGTGTGCGTCGACCTCGCCGACCTACGCTCACTTTCCGTGATCCCGTCATAGCGAATTACGTTTCTGCTGATATGTTCGTTGGCTTCTCCGCCTCCAAAACGACTTGGGTTGAAGTTAGAAGAATCCTCGCTTGGAGCTTGAGTGACACCGGAGCTTCTCGAGAGATCAACACGACGGGGCTACCGGTGTTCTTTCTTGATTCTCCGTCTTCTTCTCTCTCAACCGGAGCAATAGCCGGGATCGTCGTTGGTTGTGTTGTCTTTATATGTTTACTTGGTTTAGGAGGTTACTTTATCTGGTGGAAGCTGCTAAGAGAGGAAGAAGAAGAAGAGGCTGAGGAGTGGGAGCTTGAGTTTTGGCCTCACCGTTTTAGCTACGAAGATCTCTCCGCAGCTACGGACTCTTTCTCCAACGACCGTCTTCTCGGATCCGGCGGGTTCGGCAAAGTCTACAGAGGAGTTCTTTCAAACAGCAACGAGGTCGCTGTGAAGTGCGTGAATCATGATTCGAAGCAAGGGCTGAGAGAGTTCATGGCCGAGATCGAGAGTATGGGTCGTCTTCAGCATAAGAATCTTGTTCAAATGAGAGGTTGGTGTCGCCGGAAAAACGAGCTCATGCTCGTCTACGACTACATGCCTAACGGAAGTCTCAACCAGTGGATATTTGACCACCCTAAAGAGTCAATGCCGTGGCGGTTAAGGCGACAAGTGATCAACGACGTGGCTGAAGGGCTTAACTATCTCCACCATGGATGGGAACAAATTGTGATCCACAGAGATATTAAATCAAGCAACATACTTTTAGATTCCGACATGCGTGGGAGGTTAGGGGACTTTGGTCTTGCCAAGTTGTACGAGCACGGTGGAGCTCCCAACACTACGCGTGTGGTGGGGACGCTTGGGTACTTAGCGCCAGAGTTAGCGTCTGCTTCCTCTCCCACAGAGGCGAGCGACGTGTACAGCTTTGGCGTGGTGGTGCTTGAGGTGGTGTGTGGGAGGAGACCGATTGAGTACGCCGAGGAGGAAGATATGGTGCTTGTGGATTGGGTTAGGGACTTGTATGGTGAAGGAGTGGTGGTTAGTGCCGCTGATGAAAGAGTGAGGACAGAGTGTGATACGGCTGATGAGATTGAGTTGTTGCTTAAGTTAGGGCTTGCTTGTTGTCACCCTGATCCAGCTAAGCGACCAACTATGAGAGAGATCGTATCACTCTTGATTGGTTCGCCACAGGAGGATTTGTTGACTGGACTCACGCCGGTAGCTGCTGCTGAAACTGCCTCTCCCTCTGCACAGGCCTGAGTAGCTTTTGTTGTTTTTTGTGTTGTGTTGTGAAGAAGACGTGTAAAGATGAAGCCTGAACCTACAAAGTTATTTAAACTCCAAGTTTACATGTTGATATTATTTAAAAGACTATTTAGATAATTACCATTGGCCAATATTGTGTTATACTTGAGCAGCAAGACAACTAGTTCTAGGTAAAACCTAATGAAACATTAGTTTCGGTTTTTAGATTTTAAAGAGGTAATATACATATGTCCGTTAGCTTCGGAATTGTAAAAAAAATATATTAATGTTTACTTTAAAATGTTTATGATCTTCTCAATATTAAGACGGGCCATGTGCGCTTGGTGATGTTGTATGTGCTATTGGTGCTGTTGCAGCAAAGCTTTTTGGTGTAGCCAGTTTCAAGCTTGGTGCATTGGATTGGTACATCAACTCGAACATTGCAATATAGTCTACACTACACCAATCTCTTTATTTAGTGATCATTTTTTTTTTTTTGAATGAATGTTAAATTTATTCAATCCAAAAAACGTTTTTACAATGAATGCGTCTTTTATGTAAATGAGTTTAAATCAGTGTAATGTTTTTGACGAGAGCTTATATGTCATCTTGATGCATACCATCTCCCCATTGCTTCTTCGTATCACTTGCCTCAGAGCATCTTGATTGTGGAGATCATGTTTCGAACACTCTTATCAATGTATCGGTGTAAGCTGTCTACAGTTTGTGTTTTTTCCCCTTGCATGCGACCATTCCTTTCCCGCCAGACAGTGTACACTGTTATCTGAAAGGTATAGCGAAGTAGGAAGAGATTAATCTTGTCTTGAGTGCTATCAACCAACATCTGCAGGATTGTGGACCAGACACATGAATAGCGAGTTCCCAGCAGGTTCAAAGTTAAACCCTTCCAAACATCACCAGTGTATGAGCATTCAAAAAATAGATGGTTCCGAGTCTCCATCGTTGCGTTACAGAGAACACAAACAGAGTTAGCTTGTTGATTCCATTGCATCATTCTATCACCAGTGAATAGCCTATTATGCACTGCAAGCCAAGTAATAAATGAGAATTTTGGTGTGGCAAAGGCAAACCAAACTCCTTTGTGCCAATCACAACGCGGCGAAGCTGACCTAATCAACATTCGCGTGCTCTTCGTGCTGAAGTTGTTCTGAAACACATCTCCTTTCCCTTTCCACAGTCGCCTATCTTCAAGATTAGTGAGGCCTCTTTCTCTAAGCTTAAGCACCTCACGTTCTATTAGTCTTAAGATTTATGTTCGATGCCTTCGAGGACAATAAGATTGAATAGCTTTCTCTACTGAGGATTCCAGCCTTACTCCCAAAGCGACGCAACCCCTAGTACCTACCAGATCAATCAACTTCCCCAGCGAGCACCATATGTCAAACCAGAACAATGTATATGTACCACTTTGAACCTCCACTCTCGTTAGGCGCTCTGCTTGTAGTCTACACTTAAGCAATTTTTTCCATGTCCAAGATCCTAAGGAGCCACAATCTATTCTATTTATTAGTTTCACCACAATCTATTCTAGCTTTAGATTTCAAATTTGTAAATTCATTTGGCTTGGAATATAAAGTAAAATGGTTTTGTTGCAGTCAACATTGTCATTGGCATAAAAAAACAAACAAGAACCATATCATTGGACAAAGCAGCAAACCATGAAGAGTTTGTATATTAGGAGTAGTAGTATCAGTGTTACTGAATCCAAGAGATCTGAGAGAGACGTCTTCATGAAGGGATCACTAGCGAGCAGAGCAGCCAATCCCCTGTTGGAGAAGGCGTTAACTTTCATTATGTCCTTAATTCCATAAGCTACAAAGTTTCTTGTCAAAATATGGATTAGAGTTAAATAGAGAGAAGACTATGTTCGTTTTATTTTGTCAGAGAGACATTTAAAATAAAAAACTCTCTGTCACATGTTATAAATGCAAAAACAACTATGAATCTATGTGGTATTACCATAAGCTAAACGATGTTTCCTTTAGCAGCTTCTGTGGCTTTCTCACTGATA
The DNA here is from genome assembly GCA_012274485.2 of Sinapis alba. Taxonomy (NCBI): domain Eukaryota; kingdom Viridiplantae; phylum Streptophyta; class Magnoliopsida; order Brassicales; family Brassicaceae; genus Sinapis; species Sinapis alba. The sequence continues at coordinate 7,966 of MU105910.1, read as the reverse complement.
CGCAGACTTTCAGCTTTACGCACAACTTCCTCTGCCACAAGCTTCACGTGACCGCTCAGATTGTTGCTCTCCTCATGGTTCACCGTCCCCACCTCCCATATTCTCACAGTCCCGTCTTCTGAGCCTGACGTGTATGAATCTCCTCCTGGCGCATACCTCACGCAGTGCACTGGTCCGTGGTGACCCTTGTTACACCCTGCATTCACCAGATTTTTCTTAAAAGGCTACTACTACTACACACAGATTCCTTAAATAAAATCGTTTTTTTTCTTCAGGAAACTTACCAATCTCCTCTCCAGTCTGGAAATCAAACCTATGAACCCACATATCTTCTCCTCCAGCAATGAACGTGTTCCCGCTTTTAGGTTCCAAGGATGCCGATTCAACGTTGCAAGGCATCTCATAGCTCTTGAGCAATCCAAAACTGAGAAAAAGCAGGACAAAACCTCTTAAGCTCAAAGGGGAAAAAGAATTAAAACTGTAACTGAGGATTGCCTTGTGAAACTTACTTATTGGCGTCCCAAAACTTAACACTAGATCCATCAGCAGTAGTTATGTATCTCCCATCCTGACTTACTTCAGCACTAGTAACTGGGAACTTCGTTTCTAATGTTTGAACAATCTTGTCACTTCTTATGTCCCATAACCTACAACAAAGGAGTATAATAAAGGACTGAATCTAAACCCAGGAACAATGTGGTGTCATCATACCTAATGTCACCAGTATCTGTGCAAGAGCTTAAGATAGTATTATCACTATGAAGCCATTCAACGGTTCTGATTGAACCAGGAGACGTTCCTACTTCTTTTGGAGGTGCGTCTGGCCGGTTCATATCAAATATCCGAAGAATTTTCTCCATTCCACCCGTCAGCAAAAGGTGAGTGTCCTAGAAAGTAAATCTCTACGCATTAAAACCACAACAGAACCAAAAAAATGAACACCAAAGACTCCCACAAGTAGTATTTAGAGAATCCCATCATTCAGAACACAAGGGCAATGTGATCGAATCACTCTTTTGCTGGAAAAAGAAACTAAAAGCTTACCTCTGAGAAGGCACAAGCACGAACAATGTGCTTGTGTTCAAAGGAGTGCAACTCATCTCCAGTCAATGCATTCCATATCTTCCTAAAACGTGTTACAATCACAAACAAAGAGTCTTAAATCCCCTGGAAACGCTTAACCATTTTCTCTCGAAACAGGAACAAAGAAGAAGAAGAAGAACATACGCAGTGAAATCAGCAGAAGCAGAGGCAGCACGCATAGCATGTTTATCAAGGCTACAACTCCAAACTGCTCCTTTATGTCCTTCAAAAGTCCCTATCCAATCCCCAGTCTCCCCATTCCTCAACATGGGGATCGAATCTAACACATCAAAACATCACCCAAAGTTACAACAATGAAAGCAACTCATAACCCTAATCACTCTCAATCAGATCAGCAACAAAATCAGAAAGAATCAGACAAGATGATCTTCAATCAAATCTGGGTCAGCAAAAAAAAGAAGAAAAGATGGTACCTTTGCTAGCGCTAATGAGGAAGAACCCATCTGGAGTAATTGGGCTGTAAGATACATCGACGACGGGACGAGAATGGCCGTGACAAACTAATGGAACCCCCATCGGAGTTGGTTTGATCGGTGCGGATGTTACGTGAGAGCTGCCACGAATGTCTGTCCCCTTGAAGAGGATCACACCTTTTATATAAATTTGGAAAGAGAAAAAGTAAGAGAAGGAGGAAATGATAAAAAGGAGCAAACTTTATAATTTTCTGTGGGCAGAGAAGAACGCGCGGAGACGACGATGGTAGTTACGCTCAGAGACATGAAACGTTTCGTAATTTACGAGTAGTCTTTTATTTATTACTATTTTGTTATATGGCCCCTTAATTTCAAGTAAATCCTTTATAATGTCCCATAAAAGCAAAATTGACAAGTCGCTCTTCGAATTACGTGAGACTTGAAAGAGTTTCGTGAGGACTTTCAACCAACCTAATTTTATTCAAAGGTGTATATGCACCCAAGAAAGATGATGTGTGTTTGTCAAAACTCAAAATGTTCTTGGCAGTAATACAGAAATATATTAAAAAAAACAAAACAAAAATGTAAAAATTTACTAACTACAATCTCTTTGTTTTCTAGTCCTCTACACGAAACATATAAAACTTCCATTAAAATGTACAAGCCACTTCATTTTTCAACGTATAAACACTAAGTTATATTTTCCTATATTAATGTCAAACAAGAGATTGTTAGCACCAAGGATCCGTGGCGCAATGGTAGCGCGTCTGACTCCAGATCAGAAGGTTGCGTGTTCGATTCACGTCGGGTTCAAATCCCCGAATCTTGGTCCTTTAATTTTTTTTACATTTTCCATCCCTCGAAAACTTCAAAACCGAATTATGACCCATTAGTCTTACACCATGCAAATTTGTTAAAATCTGCCTGGATCCAGGTCTAACAGCGGCATACCTATTATCCCCGGAGAAAAAGCCTCAACATAGCCCCAACCGGGAGGAGCTTTGCAGCTGCAACAACTGAAGGAGTTCTCATTTTTTCAATCCATCTTTGATCCAATTGATCTTGACATAGACGTGACACCAGAGGTGAGCCTTTTGTAAATCGATTCATAACATGTTAACCCTCTATAAGCGGGTGATGTTCTTAGTTACTGATTATTGGTTTTGGGAAGTTAAGGTAATGTGTTGTTTGTGTAGGCGGTTGAGGATGCGATAGAGAAGGATGAAGTGAGCAGAGCACTTGCTCTGAGTGTTTGAGCATTCTACAGGAATGCACATTGCAACAATACAACAAAGTATGAAAAATGTGAATGAATATTTTGAATATGCGCAGATGAGCTCGCAGATATGGAACACTTGACTAACAGAAACATAAATAATACAAACAATTTAAGAATCATGCCTAGAACAAGAGCTAATGTCACTATAAAAAATAACTAGACATTGAGAGTACAGTATGGATAAAAATCAAAACTTCGATTGAATTTATCATACACTTGGCCTTTGGAATCTTCACGGAGTCCATCTGGGATACATGGTCCCACTATGAAACTCCAACCGGGGCATGTGAGTATTGGCAGCACTTGCTTGACCCCTTACACCAATAAAAAGATTGTGCATGAAAGCATCGAAGTTGAGATCGATCATGGGGTGATGGCGTGGAAGCTGATAGGGAGATCTCTGTTCTGATTCCCATCTCTGACGAGCGTTGATCATTTCAATAAACTCAGCTCTTTCCAAATCCTCCCACTTGCGTTTCTCCAAAGGGTCCAACTTTGGAGGTGTAAAACCAGGATGCTCAGCTTTCAAGTGAGTCTTCAGCTGAGAATAGGTTCCAGAGAAACCGCACTTGTCCATAGAACAGCACCTTGGTCTGGCATTCATGAAGTCTCCGTGCGCACGTAGACTTCACCGTCCCGTGAACCTCTCCTCTGCAGTAGGGACAGTTAAGAGTCTTGCCACTGCATCGGCTTGTGTTCTTGTTATTATTGTTGTTTCTGCGGTACTGCTTGAAGCAGTTAGAGTGACGGGCGCTAGTGTCACACATGTAAGCATGACATCCTTTGGAGAACGAAGAGCATTGCAAGAGGACAACATTGTGTGGCGGCTCCATGCAGATCACACACCGAACATCCTCCCATTTACTCACACTCCCTGAATCGAGAGGTGATGACTCGGCTTCTTTTTGTTTCTTGCTCCGACAAGAGTGTAGCGGGTAAGGCGATACCCTGTTTCTGTTGCTTGAAGCCGGCAAAACTTGTCTTTCTTTAAGCATCTCACACACTGAAAACAACACACAAAGAGTTGATTAAACTTAAACTCATTCGACATCTATTTCAATCTACATATGTCTGTAGAGTAGAGAAAGCTAGAGAAGATGAATCTGTTTCTTCTTTGGTCGGATCAAACATAGACTTAGCTCTCTAAAACACCAAACTAAAGCATTACATTACATTTAAATAGATAACAAACAACCTTCAATGAAAATCCAGGAGACAGAACACGAGCTTAGTCCTAATGAACGTTACATTACCGACAATAGATGATATACAGACAGCAAGAGAACAACTCAAAACTAATATGGTCAAATGAAGTTGGAGCTATTCACTTATCACAAACAGTTGTAGGACTTCTCGATCCTATCAATCAACAGATAAACATTCGATGATCTGAGCAGAAAACATATCAATTGGATTGCAATTCAACGAGTAGATGAACTTTTCTTCCCAGAATTTGAAAAAGAACAAAATTAATGCCCAGAAATTTTCAGATCATATCCACAAACAGCAAAACGACATCGGATTGGGAGATTAACCGAGCAGGAATCAATCGGCGATAGAAAACAATAAAGGAAAAAGAAAATATTACCTGGCCGGAGAAACAAAAGAGGCTCTTTTGAGAGAGAGAAAGGTAAAGAGAGAGAGAGAGGAGTTTCGTATGAAACGGTGAACATGCGCGTGCGTGAATGTAAGATTGCCGGTGAGGTGAAGCTTTTTATAGGCGTCGCGAGAGGTATTTTGGAAGATGACGAAAACGTCCTCTGGCCTCGTGGAAGTCCACCCTCTTCTACTTTCCTTTGCCATTTAACCATATTTTGTCTTTTTCCCTTCTTTGCCGTTGCTTTTCCTTTTATGCGGCTTCTAAAGTTTTTTTTTTCCGCCAACATTCATTACACGTCTCGTACGGAAAACACATTATTTCATAGAGATTATAATTTTTAGAATCTAAAAAATGTCATTAGTGGCAGTTAATACAACTCCAAAGACATAAGCCCAATAGAAAACCCAAACCCAAAAACACACAATCAAACTACCCATAAGCTTGAAGAACAAATCAATAAAAATGATAACCCATTATTATGATATTTTTTTATTCAGATCTGCTAACAATAAATTATTAATACAATTTGTATAGATACATTCAGTCAAAAATTAAAATAAAAAATGTCATATTTTGTTAGATGTTAAGAGTGGGGCTAAATGGTACAATCTCACGTCAAGAAGTCATCCGCACGAATTTTGTATCGATTAGACTTTCTTACTGAGTAATAGATAATTTTTTTCATATAAGCAGAAGATCATCCCGTTCAAACTTTGGCTCGAATCTTCACTTAAGACCTTCTTACACTTGGGAAGATTATTACTCCCATCCATCTGCCAGAGGATTGAAGACGGTGCCATGGCTAGAAAACAACTCAGTCTTGCCATACAAGAAATCTGGTTGGAGTAGCATACCTGAGCTACAACATGAGATGGATTTGGTGAAGATCTGAAAGATAAAATGTTTAGTACTCCTTTGATAGAGTTAGCAAGAGGGAAGAAACTTATGTGTGGCTTTTTGGAGTAACTAAGATCATAAACTATTTAACATCAACTCACTTTCTGCAGTTCCCAGATGAAACAGTTGTTCTAATCAATAAGACAGAAGCTAAACTCTAGCTGGATCCAGGAACTTTATAAACAAGATTCTCTTGCAAAACATATCATTGTAACAGACAGAAAATGCAGGAGATGATGATCTTCAGAAACGGACAGAAAATGCAGGTAGAAGGAATGGAGTTTCTTTGCTAGCTTGTACGATTATAAGCCTGACTCCGTAGAGAAAAAAATGTCCCACTAACACATAAACAACTACCAGCAAATCACACAAGAGAAGAGAGAGAGCATTTTAGTGAAGGAGAAAAACGTAGAGCAGCAAAGAACAACATATTCAATAAGAACCAAGCTTGATTCTAACATGTAAAATGCGATACATGTATGCATTCGCAAAATTAACAGAATCCAGATGAATGTGGTACTTCTCAAAGTAGGAGATAAATTGTTAAGAAGAAGAAAAAAAGAGAGAAAGAGGCTGTAGTCCCACACAGGGAAGTTTCTAAACTTCTCTTTTGTCCCACATCGGTTTTTTGAGTCAAATTTGTGTTGTTTATATAACTACTGAAACAATGAGAGTGCGTCGAGTTCAGTAACGAGGGCTTGTGACCCATGTGGGGACTATAAGATGGTGGAACACTGGCCCGGCCTACAGGTCGGATCTGTTGTGGCATATTCTGGGCTGCCCAGTCCAAGCCGAGAGTGATCTGTGTGTGTTGAGCGAAGGCTTGGCTCAGGCGGTTCCTAAAGAGGAGGGCAATGCGTGAGGCTGGTTTCACAGAGCAGCGAACACCTCCCTCTCTCGGCAGTGGACGGATAACGGCTCAAAGCCATTCAGCTCCATCATGGCCTGGTGGCTCGTACCCAGCTGAACCACCATCTTTTTTTTTTTTACATAGTTTCCATAAAATTTAACCACCCACTTTAGGTATATATCAGATAATTTATACAGAGATCTATCAGTTCTTTAACATACAAAACATTTTCTAAAGCATATCGTATCCACTTTTGGTAAATAAGAAAATAAACAACCAAAATTGAAAAAGACCACGCATGTCCATAGATTAAAAGCACTATCTACAGTCTGTAAGTGTCAATATCCTTCTTTCCCTTCTTATTACATGAACACAATGTCTACTGTTTTTTCATGTATTTACAATTCGGGCTATGTACATCATCAGTACATGCTTCTTTCTTGTTTATTCATGAAGAAGCATGTACTGATGATGTACATAGCCCGAATTGTAAATACATGAAAAACCAGTAGACATTATGTTCATGTAAGAAGAAGGAGGCACAATCATTGTGTTCTTCAGATCTTCTAATGCAGACTTCATTTCATGTAACCTTTTCATTTATTAACGCTCAAATATCTGACAATTTATATAGAGATCACTCAGTTCTATTTTGGCCACAAAACATTTCCTAAACCTTATCCTATCCACATTTGGTAAATGAAAATATATAACAAAAACTGGAAAAAAAAAAGAGAAAGCATGTCCATAGCTAAAAAGCACTGCTACCGTCTATAAGTGTCAATATCCTTCTTTCCCTTTTTTATCACAGTTTATATGTGACTCAAGAAGAAGCATGTACATAATTAGAATTGTAAATACAAGAAAAACCAGTAGACATTGTGTTCATGTAAGAAGAATTAGGCACCACCATTGTGTTCCTCAGCTCTTCTAGCGCAGATCTCATTTCCTGTAACTGAAGTCAAATTGTTAAGAAGAAGAAAAAAGAGACAAAGAGGCTGTAGTCCCACACAGGGAAGTTTCTAAACTTCTCTTTTGTCCCACATCGGTTTCTTGAGTCAATTTTGTGTTGTTTATATAACTCCTCAAACAAAGACAGTGCGTCGAGTTCAGTAACGAGAGCTTGTGACCCATGTGGGGACTTTAAGATGGTGGAACACTGGCCCGGCCCACAGGTCGGATCTGCTATGGCATGTTCTGGGCTGCCCAGTCCAAGCCGAGAGTGATCCGTGTGTGTCGAGCGAAGGCTTGGCTTAGGCGGTTCTTAAAGAGGAGGGCAATGCGTGAGGCTGGTTTCACAGAGCAGCGATCACCTCCCTCTCTCGGCAGTGGACGGAAAACGGCTCAAAGCCACTCAGATCCAGCATGGCCTGGTGGCTCGTACCCAGCTGAACCACTATCTTTTTTTTTAATTTTTTTTTAACATATAGTTTCCATAAAATTCAATCACCCCCTTTAGTTATATGAATTAGGGACGCTCAAATATCAGATAATTTATACAGAGATCAATCAGTTCTGTTTTGTAACATACAAAACATTTTCAGTTCTGTTTTGTAGCATACAAAACATTTTCTAGAGCATATCGTATCCACTTTTGGTAAATAAGAACATTTTGATACAAAGCACTGTTAATCTTTTATCAACCGCTTGTGTTACACAACGATCACAGTGTGTTACACACGAATGCGAAAATAAAGAATAAGATAGACGTTTCAGGCTTATTTTCCAAGTTACGAATTTTCTTAACTTGTCTGGAAATACTTTTATATTATTGAGATTCTGTGATATTGTTTACAACTTATGATTGACCTTTATATAGAGAT
>MU105909.1:177504-238895 GCA_012274485.2 Sinapis alba | reverse complement strand
AAGCCGAGCAGTCACATTGATGAAGATATCTTCAGGACAGGGGATCGTTAAGCCACCCATCGGATGAGTGAACCCAAACTCTTCTTCTGCTTTGCTGAGAAGAGCTTGAAACGAAGGTTGGCTCAAGTATGAGACTGGCACGACATATCTCTTCTTCTGACTCTCTCCTACGTACACCGCAAGAAACCCCTTTGGTGCCGCAGAGGTTGCTCTTTTGCTTGTTGCTGCTGTTACGGAGCCGCCAAGAATCTTTTTTGCACCCAATAGATTTCTCACGAAAGCCATTTCTAGCTTCTTTGTCTGAAAGTTCGAATCCTTTTTGAAGCTTCTGAAGATGTATTGAAAGATTCAAGTTAGCTTGTTTTTTGGTTGATAATAGAAAGAAGGGATTATGTGATATGTATATATAGAAAGATCAATGAATGAGTTGAAGAATCTCTGAAACTTGTGGTCTTGAAGTGTGGGACAGACTAGAACAGAGTTTCACATGGTTCTGTCTTTACCGTATTGAAAAGTATACTTCATGCAATATGTCCTGATGAGACTATTAATTGAGTGTGGGACAGTCAGTTAAACTATAAAACAAACTCCATATGCAATTCACAAGGGACTGTTTTTCTCAATTGTTTTCTTTTTCTTCAGATAAGACATTTGCTTTCAAGCTCTTCATGTTCTGTGGTGATCCTATTTCCTCATCTCTGTGGTCTAAATAAATTTAATTAGTTAGAACTTAAAGTGGGACCTGAAGTTTCTCAATAACAGAGCAACAAGTCTCTGTCTCTGGTTAAATTGTTCTTTTCTGGCTCAGAGATCTCACCTAATATGTACTGACACGTGCTTTGTTTAGTCTTCCCCAACATTTAGACATCATAAGGCCCCATCTGATGATCAATCTGAGGAAACAAACCCTTGTGAAGTAATGTTCATTAGCTTTCATTGCTTGTCACATCTGGAAAACAAAACCATGTGAAACTCTCTTCTTGCATGTCCCACGCTTGTAGTTGTAGACCACAGTTTCATTTGTTCCAGCTTGGTTTGAACTCCTTCATTGATCTATTTATACATCAAGAAACAGAACCAATTCTTCACATCACCAAGTAGTAAAGCAATCCAAAGCTCGACTCTCAGCATTTAACTTGTTTTCCTCAACCCGTCTTCACTATATATTTTCAAAGACTATAAATGGCTTTGGTAAGAGGTCTCTTGGGTGCAAAGAAGATCCTGAGCCGCTCTGTAACGGCCACAACACCAAAAGGGTTTCTTCCGGTGTATGTTGGCGAGGACAAGGTCCAGAAGAAGAGATACATAGTTCCAGTCTCATATTTGAACCAGCCTTCATTTCAAGCTCTGCTCAGTAAATCTGAAGAAGAGTTTGGGTTTGATCATCCGATGGGTGGCTTAACGATCCCTTGTCCTGAAGATACTTTCATCACTGTGACTTCTAGCCTAAAGGCAAGATGATTCGAGGAGAAGAAAGATCTAACATTATGTAGCCTTGAGTTAGATATAGAATTATTCAATGTAAAATAGGTCAACCTTTTTCTCGTTCTTTGTGAGAAAAGAGTTGTTTCAAGAAGTTACAAAGCTCAATGTGAATGTCATTTTTGTTGTGTGAGCATTAAAGGTATCTCTATTAGAATTGCAGAAAGCTTGAAATCTTGGATTGCTTGAGTGTTAATGATATTAAGAGTTTGTTCTGCTTCAAATATACAAAGGAATCAATGATTTGAGTTGAAACTTGTGGTCCTCCCAAACAGCGTTCCACATGACTGTAAGACGAGTAACATCGTTCTCATGTAATTATTCTCTGGTTGCTCCTTAACCTATAAGGCTACAACCATGAATAATTGTTCTGTTTTATTTCTAGATTTTTTCATGTGGTCCAATGAATCTACAACTAACTGACTAAGCTGTAAGCATCTGTCTTAATGAGGTATTCTCTGCAAATAAGCAATCTTTGGGGTAAAACATCCTCCCCATATATTGATTGGTTTGTGTCTATTCGAAAACAAAAGCATATATGACTCTCACAACTTTATCCTGCTACTAATATGGATATATAGACAATTATGTATGCAGGAACCATGAAAATATTATCAGAATGCTTGCTGCAATTTGTATAACTAAAAACATTGTTCTTTCACTGGAACTATGGCATATACATTTAAATTTTGTAACCTCTTGAACAACTCTCTTTCACAAAAAAAGATGAAAAAACTTAACATATATACATTTGAATAGTTCTCTCTCTAACTCAGGCTAAACTAATGTCAGTTTTTTCTTCTTCATCACTGAAGCCGGGAAGTCACATTGATGAAGGTATCTTCAGGACAAGGAATCGTTAATCCTCCCATTGGATGAACAAATCCAAACTCTTCCTCGGATTTATTGAGAAGAGCTTGAAAAGAAGGCTGGCTCAGGTATGAGATTGGCACCAAATATCTCTTCTTCTGGACCTGGTCTTCACCAACGTAGACTGCAAGAAACCCCTTTGGCGCTGAAACTGTCTTTTTGCTTGTAGCCGCTACAGAAAAGTTAATAATCTTCTTTGCCCCCAAGAGACCTCTGAGCAAAGACATTTCTTGTGTCTGAAAAATTGAAATCTGAAGCTTCTCAAAAAAAGGTTAGATTCAAGGTTTGGATTTCTTTTGCTACTTGGTGATTTGAAGAGTTGGTTCTGTCGCTGTATGTATAAATAGATTGATGAAGGACTGAAAACAACCCTGGAACAATAGAAGCATGGGTCATACACAAACAGAGTTTCACATGGTTATGTCTTCTAGATATGACCGATGACAAGAAACGAAAGCTGTTATGTGTGATCCTACTTGTGGATATAATCAAAGAACAACTTCACCTGTGTGACAGAGACTTGTTGTTCTGTTGTTGAGCAACTTCAGGTCCCCACTTTAAGTTCTTATTAATTAAATCCATTTAGAAAACAGAGATGAGGGAATATGATCACCACAGAACATGAAGAACAGAAACTTGCTGGTCTTTATTATAGACAATAGCATATGCCTTATCTCAAAAACATTGAGAAAACAAGCCCTTGTGCATAGCATGTGGAGTTTGTTTCTAGCTTATTGTCCCACACTCAAAACAATAATCTCACAAAGAAAAATCGCATTTAGCTATAACTTTTCCAGTTGGTAAAGACAGAACCATGTGAAACTCTGTTCTTAGTATGTCCCACACTTGAAGACCACAAGTTTCAAAGACTTTTCAGAGAAGTATCAATTCATTCATTGATATTTCTATATATACACATACCATTACATATTATTTCCTTCATCAACCAACAAACAAGCAATATTCCAATAACTTTCATCTTTTCAAACATTTTAAGAAGTTTCATAAGAATTCAAACTTTCAGTCCCAAAAAAAGAGAACACAAATGGCTTTCGTGAGAAATCTATTGGGTGCAAAGAAGATTCTTAGCCGCTCCGTAACAGCAGCAACAAGCAAAAGGGCAACCTCAGCGGCACCAAAAGGGTTTCTTGCGGTGTACGTAGGAGAGAGTCAGAAGAAGAGATATGTTGTGCCAGTCTCATACTTGAGCCAGCCTTCTTTTCAAGCTCTTCTCAGCAAATCAGAAGAAGAGTTTGGGTTCGATCATCCAATGGGTGGCTTAACGATCCCTTGTCCTGAAGATGCATTCATCGCTGTGACATCTCGGCTCCAATGATTATGATCCAACATATTGTTCTTGGATTTAGAGATAGATGACTAGTAGTTCCTTGTACATAGAGGAGATGTTCTTTCTCTTTCTTCTTGAAAGAGTTTGTTCTAAAATGTTTTGAAAGTACATACCAATTTTTCAGTTGTAGACACAATCATGATTCTTGTTAAATTAATACATTTTTGGATCGATCATTGAAAAAGAAAGTACATCCGTCAGGGTTTGATCATCTTCAAGCTACAATTAACAAGAATCTTCGTTTGTTTGTTCCTTTTTATCATGATAAATGCAAATCAAGCAAAACGACCATATGTTTTGTTAACAATAATATGACTGAATTCACCTTTTGAATGTCACCGTCCCTTAATAATTTCCTTTCATACAAACATAGGCAACCCCTTAGTAAACAATGTGCTATAACTGTATTCAAATGGTATTGAGCTTCGCTTATGTGAGTAGTCACTAAAAGATTGGACTAGTTGCTTGATGGGTTGAGCCAAACCCTTGCAGTAGTGCAACGCATGGACGACTCAGAAAACCCAGATAGCAAGCTATCTTAATGAATTTTCACCCAAAAAAAATTGAGTTAATATCGTGTGATCCGATGGACCACATATCAGATATTAAACTGATAAGAACAGATACTACACTTGATCTTAGCCAAAAGGCCGAGAAAGGTATGAATTGAACAATATGCTCTGTCTCTTATTTATACGTACTAGGATATAACCGCCTTCTCTCTTGTTAAGCGATGTGGGACGAGAAAACATAACATAGTTTGCTTTAAGCAACCGCCTACAGGTTATTCCAGAATCCAGATTAAAATATCTTTTACTTACTTTGCTTCCGTTTGCATTGGTTACAGATAGAAGTAAAACCCATAAGAAACTTCTAGCTGTGTTTTAAAACTGAAGCTCAAGGAGATCTATGTGCACAGAGGATGATAATAATTGGTGGGTTTTAGAATGCAAGCTCTGGGAATCTGATAAGTAATAACATTGTGATCTATTATTTGTCTCATCTGCAAAACCTTGTATTCCACTTTGATTGATGACTTTAATGAGTAAGTAACGAGGGGAGAGGTTTCCAGCTTTACGTGGAATCAGTGAAAAGATCTGTTTTCATCAAAAAAAACAAAAAAAAAGACAATGTTGACAGTGGGATTTGAACCCACGCCCTTTCGGACCAGAACCTTAATCTGGCGCCTTAGACCAACTCGGCCATATCAACTTTGATGGTCGTTTGGAGTCAAAGCTAAACTAAAATCAACACTGAGTCTATATTAGTACTTAGTAGGATTTAGGACTTTTACAATACATATAAACTACCCTTAAATCTTTTAGGTATCAACTGAGTCTAGGACTTGACGCATGCTTGTATTTTAACGTAAGTGTTGACTGTTAAATGGCAAACACATTCAGTAACACGATGATCTTTTATATAATCTAAAGGCATCGTAGTTGTGCATCACAATATTGAGAATAGGCCAGAGCGCCAACCACTTAATCATCACAGAATTCGCAGAAACGGTGCGAGTTAAGTCATGGAGACATTGAGAAGACAAGCCCTTGTGAATTGCATATGGAGAGTACTATCCAAATGTACAAATTGCATTAGTGATTCTTTTCCAGATACTAAAAAGACAGAACCATGTGATACACTCTGTTCTACTCTGTCCCAGCACTTCAAAGACCACAAGTTTGTTTCAAAGACTTTTCAACACATTTTTTTCACTGGTCTTTCTATATATACACATGAGCCATTCTCCTTCCCATCATCAACCAGCAACTAGCAATCCAATAGCTTTAATCTTTTCATACATCTCTTCAAAACCTTTGAAAAGAACTCAACCTTTCAGTCCTTAAAAGAAACCAGAAATGGCTTTGGTGAGAAGTCTATTGGGTGCAAAGAAGATTCTTGGTCGCTCCGTGACAGCAGCAGCTTCAACGAGTAAAAGAGCAACCTCATCAGCACCTAAAGGGTTTCTTGCGGTGTACGTAGGAGAGAGCCAGAAGAAAAGATATGTGGTGCCAATCTCATACTTGAACCAGCCTTCATTTCAAGCGCTTCTCAGTAAATCCGAGGAAGAGTTTGGTTTTGATCATCCGATGGGTGGCTTAACGATTCCTTGTCCCGAAGATATCTTCATCAAAGTAACGTCTAAACTCCAATGATGATGATTATCCCAATCTTTCTTCTTCTTGAATTAGCAATAGACTTATCCATTGTAAAGTCATAGGACATTTTTTTCATTTTTATCTCTTCTTGAAAGAGTTGTTACACGATCATGTCATATACATTTTGGGTCCAGAAAGAAAGACCACAACAATTGAAAGAATCATTTGCAAGTCAATTAAATTATCGTTATATATTAAACATCCGGATCCGTGGCGCAATGGTAGCGCGTCTGACTCCAGATCAGAAGGTTGCGTGTTCGATTCACGTCGGGTTCAAACTCCCGAACATATTATCCGGAATATTTTTTAAATAAGAATCTTGAATTTTGTCCTTCACTTTTGCTCGCATGTTGTATACTTCTATGTGAATATAAATCAACCAATTTTTATTTGTCAACAATAAATCACAATTTTATTTCTCGGAACATTTTGTCATTTACTGATAGCAATTTAAGAATTGTCATTTTACTTAATCATAATCAATCTTGCCATTTAGCAAATTTTGCTGGAAGAAAATGTTAATATAATAAAATGTACTAGAAGTTGGAGTTTCAATAATAATTTTTCTTCTTTACTTTTTGGTTATGTTTAAATGTGATTCATGTCACTCTAGTCAAGTAAAAGATGGAGTACATATTATAAAATTTTAATTTATGATGTATGATTCTTCATTTGTCATGTAAGCTTTTGAATACCCATAACAGAGACGTATGTGAAAATACGAAACTATAGCACAAATATTTTGAGCCAGTTCTTGATGTCACCGTTCACTATTTTTCTGAAAATCAAGCAAATTTTTGACATATATAAACTTGAACAATTAGTAACTTTGATTAATAATATTAAAAAACATGAATTAGCGACTGGGTAAAGAAATATTAATGAAATAAATAATTGGCTGTCAAATATATATAGTAGAGCTTAATAGTAATACAAATAAATATGGTTTTAACATGTGGTATTATTGATTTTGTCTGAGTTAGGAGTTTACATCATTGATAACTCAAAAATGTTACCAATCATGCATTAAACTTAATTTTTTGATTTTAAGATTGAGTTAGTATGTGTTATAGTTGAGTTATATTTTTGAGTTATACCCTTTGTTAATTTGACAACTCAAAACTTAATGCAACATCAAAGAAAAACCCATGTTGTAGAAGATGTGTTAGAAAATTACTTTAGAAAACTATACGTAAGAGTAATTTTATTTTCAAATATTTTATTTATAGTTTTAAACCCACACAATAGTTATATGGTTTTAAATCCAAAAATTTAGCAATATCTTTATGAAACTTAAAAAATCAAATACTAGTGTCAATGATTAATAATGGTTACGTTAGTAAGTATTTTTCTTTGTAAATTCAAATTTTAATTATGGTTCCAAAATTTTAGCAATATTATACAACGTAACTCTACCTACTTTTGTGCTAGTCAAAGATTTTTATACTTTCTAACTCCTATTTTTCTGAATTATTCAAACGGTTAAATTATTGAAGAAGAAGAAATAACAACTAACGGTCAATATACGAATAACATATGAGATGAGATTACGAATATGATTGGGAATGAACATCCATAAATCTTTTTATTGTTCCAGACTTTTTAGTTAATTTTTGCTTCTGTTATTTTTTCTAATTTATTTTATTATTATCTTTCGAATAAATAATGTTCTTAGTAATTATAACTCTAAAAAATAATACATATTGCATTTTTATCACAGTTTATTTTATATTTATTAAAATAAAAATTATTATTTTATTTATTTTTAAATAAGTTAATATTTTCTGTATTTTAATAAGTATTCATTATCTATATGTTTATATCTTTAATTATCTTATCAAAAAACTAAACTGCAACTTATACATCAAAAATGTTACCAGTCATCAGTTTTAATAAAATGATAATTTTTATTTTCACTGCAAACTTACCATATCAATTTACAGTTTTTACCACACAAATTTTACTGCAAGTTACATCGATCTGCAGTACATACTGCAACTCAAATTCAATACTACATGTCACCAATCGGAGCCTTAACGTATGGTGTAACTGTTGTAATAAGTCGCTGTCCTTGTAGTGGAATTGAGTTACTCTAACTAGCAAACTGCACTCCTTTTTACGTGTCTCCAAACTCACAAAACACAGATCCTATTTTCAGCATTATGAAGAAAAAAATAAGAGTTATAATGATGCATGGGCATCTTTCTCAACTATTTTCAAAGTTAATGGAGGAAAAAAGTAAAGACTTTGAATACTAGGAGCTGCATCATCGACTGTCTTTAGAATAAATGGTCTTCATATCACACTCTCTCCCTCTCTAAATGTTGCCCATTAACACAGAGAGAGAGAGAAACAAGATGTTGAAGAAAGGGAGAGAGATGGGAACAAAAAGTTGCTTTGGTATGATTATGGAAGAATGTGACAACCCAGGATTCTTCAAAGTTCTTAGAAAGGAAGATCTATCATCTCAAACCATGGTAAGTTGATCTTTCTTTTGTCATCGTCTTCATAAAACTTATTTTCAAGTATGTTTGTAAGTTTTATTCTCGAAATGACTTTCACTCAAGTTGCAGAATGCAAATCTTTTCTTTCTTTTATTTCCATCATTTATTGACAGATCTTGTTCTTATGGTATGTCCAAAGAGAGAGATCCCTCAAGACTTCTTGAAAAGCATCTCATCCAAGGAGTTCTCCTTTAAGATGGTCTTGAAATTTCCATGGCCTTCGAGTACCTCTTAGTTCGAGAGGTTTATGGTTTCGAAGAAGATGATGTAACTCTTTTTTCCTACCCTTGTCAAAAACTCGCTGTTACCAAATCCACTATTGCTCGAAGAGTGTAAGTGCGTGTTCCCATTGTACACGAAATTGCATTCGTAGATGGTTTATTTAACGCAGCTCTACGAATCTGGGTGTTCTAGACCAACCATTGCTTCTTCAAGTAAGTTCTTGTCATGCTTTAGTAAGGCTTATGGAGAAAGAAGAAAACAGACTTTAGTTTTCTGGTTGTTGTTTTTCTGATGAATCAGGTCGAAACAAGAGAGAACAAGAGAGAGAGTCGTTGTCTGCATCAAGCTATCCTGTCTCAGAAACAGCTGAATCTGTAGTGGGAGGAAGATTGAAACAGAAACGTGAGCTTACTAACTTGGGAAAGAAGCAAGTCAAAGAAGCTGAAAACTCAAACAAGTGTAAAAAGAGGAAGATGGATACTGACTGTGACGACTCTGAAGCTGGCACTTCGTCTCTTGCTCCAGAGTTTACACTCACCATAAAGAAATCATACGTCTTGTTCTTGGTAAGAGAAGCACCACAAGACCAAGAGTAAAGATTTGTGAAACTATGAATTAATCAAACGTTTTTGATACGTGTGATCCAGGGGATCCCAAAGAAGTTTGCAGAGATGCATATGCCAAAGGAGGAAACTGTGTTCAAGATTAATGATTCTAAAGGGAAGAAGTCATGGGAGGTTACGTATGTGGTCTCTAATATACAGTCAAGATTCTCTCGTGGATGGCCTCGTTTGGTTAAAGATTTTGGTTTAGAGGTTGGTGATGTTTGCACCTTCGAGCTCATTAAACCGACCGAGATGATTCTCAGTGTCTCCATGTAGTTGAGATGATCTTAGTTACTGTGTTATAAACCAAAAACCTCTATGTTGTGTTTTGTTGTCATCTGTATGCATTTGTATTCCTCTCTCTCTCCGGTTCGGAATTACAATTTATCTTAACCGAGGAGTTTAATTTCCGGTTTGGTTCGGTTTATGATTTCTTCTCTTCTCAGACCACACTTACACCAGTACACATTTCAATTTAATCCGATCAACAACATTCACATCAATTCCCAAACACACAGACAGAACTGATGGGAGCTCCTAATCTGAGAGCGGTGGCTCTAATCGCCGGCGATAAAAACGTCGGAGGATGTATTCAATTCATACAAGACACTTCCGGTGATCTTTCTTTTCTCCTATGGTCGGCCCCTCGGACATGTTTGGTTTCATTCTTTTTGTATTGATTTTGTGTTGTGTGCAGGGACTACTCATGTTACAGGAAAGATCTCAGGATTGTCTCCTGGCTTCCATGGCTTTCATATTCACTCCTTTGGTGATACAACAAATGGCTGCAACTCTACTGGTTGGTTTTTGTTCACTCTTTGTCTATGTTACTGTAAACTTCTAGCTCAAGAGTTAAGTCCTTGACCGTTTCTCTTCAAGAATCTAACGGTTCTGTATCTGAAACACACACATACATGTGAAAAGAATTATCTTGCTTGACCTTGATGTTTAAATGGATTGGTTTGGATCAGATTTAGTTTATATGGACGGGCTATTAGTGTTGCCAATAGAATTCAATTCACTCAAGGAACCATTTAGATTAACTTAGCCTATAATAGAAGCTGAAACATTTATTTAAGTCTCTTTTGTGATTCTGTTGTTGAGTTTTTGTACTTCAGGACCTCACTTCAATCCATTAAATCGAGTTCATGGGCCACCAGATGAGGAAGAGCGTCATGCTGGAGATTTGGGTAACATTTTTGCTGGATCAGATGGTATACGCTTTTTTCCTCTGTCTATAACATTTATTTGGTCCTTTTTGAAGAATGATGCTAGTGTTTCTTTTTTCTTCTTTTTGGGTGAGCCTTGCTTGTTTTAGGTGTTGCTGAAATCTCAATCAAAGACAAACAGGTAAAGGAATATTTTCTTTTCAATTTTTCAACCATTTAATGTAACAGTACATATTCATTGAGTTGGTTTTGCAAGTCCTAAGCTTCTCACATTATGCATATGTAACTGTTGGTATTTCCCCATTTATCGCGGTTTCTCTATGATTTTACCAGATACCACTTAGTGGTCAGTATTCTATACTTGGGAGGGCGGTTGTTGTACATGGTGATCCCGATGACCTTGGCAGAGGTAGGAACTTCTTTATTTAGCCTTTTAAATATACATATATGGTCCAGTGTCACTTACTGTATACAAAGAAGCAGTAGATGTTTAAGGGTCAAATCTCAATAGTGATCATTGTGTCTAGTTTCATGTAGTTGTCCACTTTTCATCAAGTATCTGCCATAGTTTTTAGGTTCATGCTGTTGTGCTCTGTTGATGATGTTAAATTAAAGAATCATGATCTTTATGCTATTGTTACCGTGCAGGAGGACACAAGCTTAGCAGATCAACAGGAAACGCAGGCGCACGAGTTGGATGTGGTACTGCTTGCTGTATACAGAGCTAACATTTTGAAAAAAAAACAGAGCAACACCATTTTTTCTTTCTTTTTATTTCCAGTGTGTGAAGTTACTCACTATAAGTTTTTGATTTGATGTTGAAACCAGGTATTATCGGACTTCAATCAGCTGTGGATCCTAAACTATAGCTTTTGAGATCAATGAATTATCCACACCAAAGCTTCACTCAGTTTTTCATCTGTAGATGTACATCAGAGACCATAGTTTGTGTATTAATATACTTTTCTTTGAATGATTATAGTTTGAAACAAGGCTGCCAAACCAGTAAAAGTAGGCATTATCTAGAAACAAGAAAACGATTGAATACACAGTAAGTAGACAGGATTTTCGATGCTGAGATCATAAAAGCCAACTGACAGTGTGCTATCGGAAACATGGTTCAGTTCTTAGGATTCAAAGGCGAGGGAAGAAGAACTCTTTTGACAACTCTCCTTTCAAAACTTGGAGAAAAACTTGCCAATGGGCCCTGATGGGCCTTGATTGGTTTCTTGCTTGGGTCAGATCGTTAAGTCTTTTATACTAGTATAATAATTAACAAAACAAATCATTCCCTCTCTTTTTTTCACCTCTTATTGAACAAAAGGATTATAAAAAGATAAAATAAGTTCGTTGATTAAAAAAAAAAAGATAAAATAAATTTTAATTAATAAATCCACCAATGGCGGGAGGGAGAATAAGTGGTGGGGAAAGGAAAAGGAAAGAGGGGATATGTCAACGTAAGGTAATAGATAAGTGGCGGTGGTCTGTCGATCTGTCATTTCTGCAGAAACAAGTGACGAACTTTATTGACATTTCACACGCTTTTCCCCTACAAGATAAAACATTTTTTAATTTTATAATTGTGTGTCGTCGTCTTTCTCTTTTTCAAGTTTTGGGTCTTTGATGCCTTTGTGCTTTAGCCATCGAAATCTGATGCGATTCCACCCTTGATCGTTTATCCTTACGATTAGTTTCCAGCGAATTTGATCTCTCTCTCTCTCTTGCTGTAGATTTTAAGTTTTTTTTTTTTAATTGGTCTTTTTCCTTGCATCGTATAATTCAATGAGTTACCGGATCTCCACGCTCCTCCTTGTATGTGCGATAATAGCTGGTTCATGCTTACCTTCCGGCTTCGCTTCCTCCGTTGACGACGTTTGCGATCATCATCATGATGAATTGGAGGTGTTCCGATGCGGAATCGAGAATAAATGTCATCACTCTCTCTATCCCAGACCTCCAATTGAGGTACGTAACAATTTGCATAGCTTTCTCCTCGTTTCTGATCAAGTTTTTTTCGATTTGAATTTGCTTTCTGTTTGATATGTCTGGTGGGTGAGTCTCGGCTTATTTGGCGATTCTATGTTATCAATTTCATGTGCTCCCAACTAGAATAAGCTGCTTAGCTTAGCTTAGCTGATGATGTCTCTTAATTGGTCTTATGTGAATTGCTTGCAATGATCACAAACTTCTCTTGCTTTGGCATGCCTTGTGGTGGTCACAGCAAGTCTCCTTCTAAGTTTTGTTGTAGCTTTCACTATGCAAACGTAGGGCTCACACGAATGATTTCTTAAGGAATAACAACGGTATAGGCCTTCTTGTACCTTACCTTGGCCTCCACTGTTTCTCCACCTTTCAAGTTTTTATTTTTTTATAAGCTATTCATAACAGAGGAGATCCGCATCTAAAATCTATGTTGGCTGTGGAGGTAGTGGTCTACCAGAAGTTTAAATTTGCCTTTATTTGTGGCCACAATTGAGTTGAGTTACCAACAGAATCTCACTTGCACAATATTAGGTTCAGATTCTAATGTTTAAACGCAGCAAATGTGATTTAGCTCAATTAATATATGTGTGGGTTTGCTTCTCTATATGGTATGGACTTGGATGTGGCCTTGTTTTTGTATCTCAGACAAGTATCTAAGTTTGTGTTTTTTGCTAATGCAGGTGGATGGAGACTTGCTTGACAGACTCATGGATGCAAAACATGGAAATGCTTTTACTTCCATACTATTTTATGCCTCCCGGTGCCCGTTTTCTCGTGCAGTTCGCCCCAAGTTTGATGCTATGAGTTCAATGTTCCCCCACATAAGGCACCTGGTTGTTGAGCAATCTCAGGCTTTACCATCGTAAGAAGTGCCTTCTGCTCTAGAAATAAGTCCATTTGCGTTTAGATTGGATTGTTCACAACAAGAAAATTTTCATCTTCTTTGGTTCACGTTAATTGAGTTGACCCTTTACGATTTTTACAATGGCAGTGTCTTTTCTAGGTATGGTATCCATAGCTTGCCTTCAATCCTGATAGTGAATCAAACATTGAGGATGCGATACCATGGTCAAAAGGATCTTGCATCCCTTGTTCAGTTTTACGAACATACAACAGGTGAGAGAGCTCTTCTTGTAATGCCAAGCTGTGTTTCTGTCTTGTGTTTTCCGCATATCTGAATGCATTAATTATCACACAACTTACTTAATCCCTTGAAGAAACATCAATGCCTGGAAAATCAATTCGTTTAACTTTTGTTATAATATGCTCCTCTCAATGTATCTATGTGGCTTTCCAGGTCATAAATTTGTCCAGTATGTGGATGAAGGTGAACCAACAAGCTTGGAATCCGATGGTAACCCGATCACATGGCTACGGAACGGGTCATCTATCAGGGAAATAGCTGAAAGAGATCCATATTTGGTACTTGCACTGATGTTTCTGTCTTTGAAACTAGCAATTTTGGTCTTCCCCATCATGGGAGCACGCTTGAAAACGTTGTGGGCATCTTATGTTCCCCATCTGAGCTTAGGAATACTCGGTGAGACTAGCCAACTGTTTGGCCGTGCCATGCACATGATCGATGTGAGGAGGCTGTGGATTAAACTGAGACTCACCAAAACAAGGAACTTCCAAGAGAGAGCAAAGAACGCACTTGCATCGGTCTCGCTAGGAAAATCTACTTCACAATCGGCCTAGAGGGTGTGATTCAGAAATCCTCCATGAGCTTAGTTAGATTACTTTTACTTTTTGTCGACATGCCTTAACGTTGGAGTTCTTGTCTCTGTATGTAAATCATGTTTTGCTTATTTGTGAATATACATTTTTCTTCGTTTCTTGAATATTCTTGTTCTGTGTTCAGTTTGTTGTGTTTGTATTTGATTAATCAACGGTTTGGTTTAATTGATGCTAGAGGTGGACACATGGGTCGTATATGTGAAAAGAACTTGTCAGACTTGTGGATTACTCTGGTTCACAAATGCAGAAGTTTCGCTTTCCTGTCGTTTTGCGTATGTGTATGACAGTTGAATCTCTCTGTTTAGATCTTTTCCATTTAGGAATCTTGAGCTGAGAAGCTTATACCAGTGTGATTATATATCTCTTTTTGTCAACTAGATGCAGTTTTAATCTATGTTCTGATACCAGTTATGATGATTTAAGAATGAGTTTGTAATAAGAAGATGAAACTTAATTTTAGATGTAAAGTGGCTTAGTTAAAGCCTAAAATCAAGGAAACAAACTCATGATTCTCCAATGTTTATAAAGTAGGCAATAAAAGCAGAACAAAGAGGTGAAGCAAAAAGTAATCAAAGCAGAAACTAATGAAGTTGGTAATAAAACCTTAGGAATAATGTTTTGTAGATTTATAGTCTGTGTTTTTTTTATCTTGGCAATTTTGTATGAGTATAAATATTTTAGAAGTTTCAAAACAGTTTGAAGTAAATTATCTTTTCCAATAATGAAGTTTTCGTTTCCTTAATGATTCAATTACTTGTTTTCAAGAAAAACTTAGCTCAAGTTCTCATACCATCTCTTATTTTTCTCATTTGTAAAAGTTCATATCAGAATGGTGTGAAAAGTATAATAAGAAAATGAAATTATTGTAATCGTCTTTAGTGACTTCCACTTTAGCTTTCTTGTTTTGAATGAAAACTTCGTGGCTTCTTTCTTAAATTACACTTGTAATTGCAAGCAAGCAACCTCCACTAGTATTCTTTTTTCTTTTTTCTCCCTCGAAAATGACTTAAAACGTGTGACGTGTATGACACATAATCTCTCCTACCTTTTTCTTTCGAATTGTTTGTTAACTACAAAAAATTGTTAATCTTCAGGAGTTAGAAACATTATCAAAATATTAAAAAAATAATATTGTGGTACCAAGTTTATGCTTGAAGTCTCGTCTTCTCTAGCTCTCTGGTCCAAAGAAAGATCAGTACCAATAGTTCTTTTATACAAGAAAATTAAATACATCTCTAGAAATACATGTTCATCCGCTATAAAGCTCAAAACTACCATTCCGTTTTCATTAGTAGAACTTAGTACGAAAGATCATGAGTTTCATCTACTAAAACATGGTTCAAATATTATTATAACCAATGGTTATGAGAAATAAAAATATCAAAGAGAGGAAGGATCTTGGCAAAGAAGACAATCAATACTTCTTATTGTAGGTCCAAAATAGTAACATCTTCTTTTGTCATTTCATGTTGTAGATAAGCTCCAGAAGATTTATCACACCTCCCAGACCTAAAATATACATTAATATATAGGATTTTTCATAAGTACATCTATAGTTTCACCAATATATACTAATATAAGAATTTTTCTTGTCTTTGCAAGTTATTGTGTTGTTTTTGAATAGTACTTGTGGTTGTGGATGTTTATAGTCTAAGCAATACATATTGTTTAAAAAAAAGCAAACTGTCTTATCAATATTAATTGTTAGTTTAATGGTTAAGATTGGACCAGCTATGGTTTGTTTAGTTGTTTCCAACAAAACTAGCAAAAAAAATTGTTCAGCTAATAAGATTTTTATATGAATCATGCAGATAATTTATCAGAACAAATATATTTTAATTAGTTAGAAACTGTTGAAAATCTGTAGTTTGTTTTATAACTTTTATTTTTACAAACCATTCAACATTCTGTAATTTTGTCTAATAAACACTTTTATAGTGGCTTACACTGACTGCGTCAATCTCGCTTGTAACTTGTGTCAGTCCAAATCGTAAATTACCAAAACCATTTTGGAGTCTGAATATTCTTTTGGTCTCTTCTTCTTCTTTGCTCTCTATTAAAGGATCTTGAAACCCCTTCACAACAATGAGATAGAGAGAGAGAAAGAGGTCTCTCCTCAAAGATCACTATAAGCATAAAACGAAACGTTTCAAGAAGACTGCATGGATCTAGAAGATTGGGAGTTACTCCCCAAAAATCTCTACAAGGGTCTTGATCTCGGTCACGATGAGGATCATGAGGCAGCGATGAATATCATCAGAAACACCGAAAAAAACTTCGACATGGATTACTTCATCTGCCCGACACAAGATCCTGTCGGAAAAACAGAGTTCCATAGAAGACCAAGCGTGGTCCCCACGCAGCTCCTTCAAGTTCCCATTAATTGGGAACCTGTGTACACCGTGGACGACACAGATCACAAGAAGAGCCCTGATCCGGAACTGTTGACGGAATCTGTTTCGTCGCCGAGAATAACCTTCAAAACAGCGAAGGAAAACGAATTTGTCGACATGAAAATAGACTTGCCAGCGAGGTTCACAAGTCCTCTGCCTCAGAAAGATGACAAACACTCTGTCTCAGGAAGAGTGTTAGCAGGAGAGTACTATGGTGAGATGGGAACAGAGGTTGAAGAAGGTGGTGACGTGAGGAGCAAGAAAGATGTTGATTGGGATGAAGAGAAGAACAACATACGTGGTGAAAAGCTGAATCTGTGGAAGATGGGTCTTCATGGAATTGGAGCTATATGTTCATTTAGTGTTGCAGCTGCTGCTGCCACCTTTTGTGTCTTCTTCCTTGGACACAACAGTAACATCCAAGGTTGTCGGAACAAGAACCAGACCCTCAGGTTCCAGATCTACTCTGATGATAATAAGGTAAGGTAAATTTGTTCAATTATGCTTCTTATTCCAAATCAATTGTTAGGTTAGTGTTTGCTTTTAGGACATTCCAAAGATTGTGTTTCCTGAACTTCTTAGTTCGATTCTCACATGACTAATGCCATCTTTGTTCCAAATTACATTGAATTTTATCCCATTAATTCAAAGTATTAAAAAAGTTGTTTAGGATTTTGATATATTTGGATAGATCAATCCAATGATTATTAAGTTTGATATGCTTCTTTTACTGGCTAATTGTATTTACTTAATATGGTTGGTTAGTGGCTGATTGTTATTAAAATTAAATCTCAGCTTATACAAATTTACTTGATTGGTTAACTGGAAGCTACTATCAGAAAATGGTTTGTGCATGTATGATTCGACCAAAGTGATAATGATATGTTTGGCGGTGTGGCAAGTTACGTGTCCAAGTGAACAATCAACAGTTGTAGAGAAGATACTTCTTTTGTCTATATACATTTGTGTTTATCTTTTCTTGAGCAAAACTCACGTTTTAGAAAACGTCATTGTTTCTTACATTAATATCAGCTAAGAGCCTAGAGATATTTTGTTTGAGAATTGAGATCGAGTCAGCTATTATTGCTATAGATTAATGGGACATTTTTTTAAGGCATGCAAGAACAATAATCAAACATGTTTTTGCCCCATTCATACTCGTATTGTAATTGTTTGACACATTTTAATTGTATTTTTGTTACATGCATTGCAGAGGATGAAGGAAGTAGTGAAGCATGCAACAAAACTAAATGAAGCAATCTCTGCGCTGAAAGGTCTTCCGGTGGCAAGAGCACATATATCTTTTGGAGGACACTATGATGGACTTTGAATGTCTACTGTTTTATTACCATAGGCTATATAGCTTATATACACTATATGAATTTAGGAAATTCAATATTGTATGATGTTTGTAAAATTTACATTATTTGTCCGAATACATCTAATATAATTTCGAAGAAGGAGGGAGTGGGACCATATAAAATTTCTTACCAATCTAGTTAACTTGCTTGGAATTGTATTCTCCGCATAAAAAATATGAAGCCCAATATCTTAAAGGCCCATGATCCAAACCAGCGAGAACCGTCAGTTAATTTTAACGGTTCTCCTTCCGACACAACACGCTTCTGTTTCCCCACTACTTAAACATAAGTGGTCCGTAACTAAGGAGACCTGTGACTGAGAGTGAAGAAGAAGATTAGAATGCAGACTCACCTTCTGGTGGGTCCCACCCCAATTAAAAGCTGCCGTCGATTCTCATCCGCCATCTCCGGCGATCTCCTCCCTCCTCCGTTTAGTTTGGTTGGTCGAGACCTCTACCATTACCGTCGAAGGCACCGCGACGGCAGATCTCGGTACCAGCGCAGTCGTCGGAAGACGACTGTTATAACTGCAGCTTCTTCTTCTTGGTCTCCGGCTTATAATAACGGTGAGAAGAACCACTACGTCGTTTTGGGAATCGCTCGCAACGCCACGCAAGCTGACGTCAAGAGAGCTTATCGCTTGTTGGCTCGAAAGGTTAGGACTTTGGTTTGGTACTCTTCTCGTTTTCTAGTTTGGCATCGTTAGCTGTTTTGATTGATTGCTTTGGTTAAAGATGAGTGTTTGCAATAAGTAAGTATTAAGGAAACAAGAAAGCTAGAATCTTCTGTGTTGTATGAGTAACCATTTTCTCTGAGTTCTGCTTCAGCAGCATATAATGGGTGTTTTTTTTTATAAGCTGTTTTTTTTTTTTTCATCATCTAATCAAGTTAACAACCTGTGTCTGAAGTTTAGTGGAACATGTTTTCTAGATCCTTCTTCTCTCTACTGAACACATAAGTCACAGAATGGGTGTTATTACATCTTCCTTTTTGTCTAGTCACGTAATGCTCTTATTTTCATCAGCTTTGTTAGTTAACAGCAACCTTGGTGTTGCTATTGCAGTTTCATCCTGATGTGAACAAAGACTCTAAAGCCGGAGAGCTATTCAAGAGCATCCGTTGTTCCTACGAAGTGGGTATTCCTCTTCTAAAGCTTCTTCGCTTCCATAGACTTGAGTGCCTTAACCACAAGCTTTGTGTTTTTTTGTTCACTTTGGCTATATTTTCTGAAAAGGTTCTATCTAATGAAGCGACAAGGAGCCAGTACGACCGGGGACTTAAACATCAGGAAAACTCGAGGTTCTCTAGAGTGAAAAGGAACTACAACACCACTGACCGTGAGGTTGAAGATGCCATGAAGTATTGTTACAACTGGTCCGATAAAAGACGTGGATCCAGATACGAGAGAGTCTATGGAGGACACTATTCTACATATCCAAACTCACATTTCTACAGTGAAACCAACCGCGAGCCACAAGAAGAAGAAGAGACGGCTCAAGAACAGAGAGACTCTTTCTCCAAAGTTCTCAAAACTGCTTTCCTCTCCATGTTTCTTCTATATACACTCGGGTACCTAGCATCTCTCACGTTCAGCACATTCTCAGCTTTGCTCGACAAGGAGCTAGACATGGGTTACAAATCCGGGTTTATGATAGCTTGGATACTAGGCGGAAAAGGCGGTATCCTTCTCACTCTCTGCCTTACATTTGCAAGCTGGCTATGCGGGAAAGGAAGCAGCAGTGTGGTGGTTCTTGGGGTGGTTGCAATGTGGGTAGGCTCAAATTTAGCAAGACATGCTCCTCTTCCACAAGGAGCTCTTCTCACACTTCTCTACATGTCAATCAAGCTTCAAGTCGACTCAAGCTGAATCCTTATATAATCTCAAAGTTAGGTTGTAAATAAGTTAGATTGCACATTCTCTACTGCAATTACTCGTACGATGGAGAAAGTGTCTCCTTTTATACTTTTGATTTTGGCTGTCGAGAAAACAGAATAGTAAACAAACTCCAATTTTTTTTTCTTTATTGTTTTTGTGTGGGTTTCCAGATTACAAACAAAAATTTAATCAAAAATTCAAGTGATGAATTAGAACAAAGAGTAATCAACTCGTCTATGTAAAACATTCTGCACAAAGAAGAAGAGAGACCAAAAAAAAAAGATGAAATCTTTGTATTAAAGCTTTCTTCATTGAGTCTTCTTCTCTCTCATCTCCTTGAGATTCCTCCAAAGGTATTTGCCGCTGGCCATGTCGACGAAAACCCAGAACCCATTCTCCATTCTCTGTTCATCGCATGTCGAAAGGAGAAAACTTTGAAAACCAGAATTCAACAAATTTAACGAAAAAGCAGTGAGAGATTTATGAATGATTGATTACCTTTCTGAAACAGAGTCCTTCTTGTTTATCATTCGATTCGACAGGTGAGTCTTCGTCAGAGATGAGTTCCGGCGAAGAGCTAACCGTCTTCCACGCGAAGTACCCGGCGAGAACCGCAGAGAAGAACACCAACAGGAATCTCAACGGACACATATTAAAACAGAGAAAGAAGAAGAAGAAATTGGGTTTGATGATGAATGTTTCGTCGAAGGAGAAAGAAGGGAGAGAATCTAGGGTTCGTGAAAAGGGAGAAAGAGAGAGAGATTTAAAGGGTGAGAGAGATTACGACGACATGTCTCCCTCTCTCTCTCTCTCACTGCGATCAAAAGGAAACGCGTTTCTGAATTTTTCAGCAATGTGAGGATTCGAATTGGTAATTTTTGAATTATTACGTTAATGGATTATATACGCTTAATATTTCCACTGTGTTATATATCAGCCCCCATATCATTTAGTTTTTTCCAATAAGTCCCTGTATTTTACGAATTATACCCTTTTTATTTTCACCAATTTCAAATATAATTTCAAATTAAACTACTTTTATTTTGAAAATTACAAAGATTAAATATAAACCGCAATAGATTGGCTTAGTTAAGAAAATGTGATAGGTTAAACTAAAAATTGAGGGTGTGCTAAGCGATTTGTGAAACAGTAGGGGATCTTTGTTAAATTATTACATTTTATGGGGTGTAAAAGAAAGAAATCCAAATTTAAAAATAGAAGGAAAGTCTAGAAGGGGGTGACCTCAACTACCACTCATATAGCTGTATTATTGCATCATATTCATGTATCTATGATACAAGTTTTGTCAACGCGACGCAATTATAGAACTGAATATATGGGTCTTCAACAAAAGTCTTAACTCGTTTTCATACAAAGTTGATGGACAATCTAGAAACTGATGCTATGGATGCTATGGACTGCTGCATTATGATGCTAGAGATTCCAGGATAGTAATTTATTAAAAAAAAAAAAAAAAACAATAGAAGAAACCTGTAAAGACAGGCTGTAACATGTGTTTAAAATTGCACCTTACGTTCCTTTTGTTAAGTTTCTAGCATTTGTCATGTAACTCTTTTCCTTTCAGAAATTGAAAAAGCCTTCTTGCCCTAAAATGAAAGAAGTACAGTCTGTAAAAGTGACATCTAGTGAGATGAGATTAGCTTTAATAGCCACAAAATTCCTTGATATTTACTTAGCTAATTTTTTAGTCCTATAATTGATGTCACTGAGTTTATTTTATGCTAAAGATTTTAATATCATAACATGTGAAGTTTTATGATCAACTTCCAATAGATAATGAATGTATTAGCACATGCGACATACCGTTTAATAAATTTATGTTAAGGATTTTTAATATCATGTGAAGTCTTATGAACTTCCACTGGTTGATAATGAATGTATTAGCACATGTGACCTCTTAATAGAATAGATTAGCTAGTGTTGATCAGTCCTTCATTACAATATGTGAGATTCTTAACACCAACAAGATACAAGTGAATTGAAATGACGGATTATTATCCATATCCGGCAGAAATATTTTGCAAATCATATATATAGAAGGTTTTGGTGAATAGCTTTATATATATACTAGGGGTTTGCCCCGCGCTTCGCGCGGGGTTTTTGCTTTTTTAATTATTTAAATTAATTTATATTTTTAATTTCCAAGGTTTAATTATACAAATTTGTGAACCATTATTTCCATGAAAGTTTTTTTTATATAGAATATAAGGATATTTGTAATATATTTTTTTTATTAGCGTTTGTCATTGTATTGATTATGTATTAATCATTTTTTAAGATTTTATTATTTCATGTAAATTTTTTTGAGATCAAGCTTAGTGAAATGAAGGAAATAAAACAAATTTCATTTGATCCATTCTTTTTTAAGTGACCTAAGTTCCATGAAACAAAAAAAAAATATTGTAACCATATTTTTATTTTTTTGTTCTTATTATTTTTCTATTACTTTTAATATTTTGTATTATATCATATTTTTATTAAAATATTATTTATTGACTAAAATTCCACCAAACTTAGATTAAATTATCTATTTTATTTATTTTTATTATATTTTTGAAATATTTTTTTCTAAATTATTATTTTGATTATGCATTATTTTTGGGATGTGATTTTCATCATTTTGTATAAGATTAGATTTTGTGGTCAAATAGAAAAAAAATGATTCATTAGTTCTTGTATTTTTGTAAGCATGACTATGATAAAACATAAAAATAATAACATAATGAATTTTTAAATTTTCGATGTTAATTTTTAAAATTTATGTTTTTAGCATCACTAAATTATTTTATATCTACAACAAAATATTAATGTTAATATTTTGATGGGTTAAAAATAAATATTGATTTAAATAATTTTATAGATTATATTATATGTTTGTTGATTAATTGGGAAAAAAATTTAAGAACTAAAAAACTATAGGACAATTTCTAAATTTTGAAAAAATAAAATGATGTTTCTATTTTTTTGGGTGAAAATGGAAATATTGATTTAAATATATTTATGGATCATTATATGTTTTATTAATTGATTTAGTTGAAATGTTAAGAAAATGAAAACTTTAGAACAATTAAACAATTTTTAAAAATTATGCTTATGTGTCAAATTTTTAGATAATTTCTTGTTGATGTGGCTTAAGGAGAAGAGAATATGTTCTCCTTTATATATATAGATAGCTCGATGTTTCTTTTGTTTTCCTTCGAATGACATCTTGCAAAAATTTATCAACTAGTTGTTGGTTTAGTGGTAAAGAAGTGTCTAGTAGTTATTCTGTCACTTAAATTTGATTTTCGCTGAGAAAGAATATTTACAATGATTGTGTTTCCGACAAATAAGTGAAACTATCGTTTTTATTAAGAAAAAAATTCCATGAAATTTAATCGGTTCCCATGGAAGAGCATGTCCTATTTCTTTTTATTATTGTTATTATTCTAGCTAGGGGTATCCCATTCCTAGTTAAACCTCATATTAATCCCTAAGGAAAATTTGAATTTGAGCATTATATAGTTCGAATATATTCCAACGACAAGTGTTACACTATAAACAATGTGGGTGCTGCTTTAGCAGACGACTGCATGTATATGTATGGTAACACCACTAAATTTCTTAGAAGCTAGAAACAATGTCATTTAATTTCTAGTTGACGATATGGATAATGCTATATAGCATTCATAACAAAACTGAAGATTCCTTCGATACGTGTATCAGAGATGAAACCTAAGCTACTATGAGGCTGCATCATCGCCTAGTTAACGCACATGCCGTTGTATTTTTTCTCTCTTCTCTTTAAACAACTTTGTCTCCTATAGTGACTTCAACACCAACACTGACAAGTGACAACACACAGTTACAAACCAATATTCATATTACTCAAAGACTATATTGATCTCTTGAAATGTTCAATAGTTCTCCAGATCAGGAATTAAAGAGCCATTGTATATGAGTTTTGATAAAGAAATTATATTGGCAAATCGTGACAATGGTAGTGAAATGTATTATTATATTGTAAATTTTTGAATCAGGACATGTGTTTTGGACATATCAATTCGGACACAACGAAAGAAATAGAGTGGATAAGATTGTCTACAAGTCAACATACACCAACTTAAGATAATCAAAGAAATCATGATTTGATGCGAACATGACGATGCAACCATATTTCTATCTCCTAATCAATAGATTACGTTAATAGATGATGTCACATTCTCCACTTATTTTCCCCTAGGAATATTTAGCCTGCGATAGCATTAACAATGTTATGCGCATATAATGTTCTTATTCTGACAAATACATAACACAATATTTGATTTTATCATAGTATTAAATAATTAATGGTGTTAGATTTCTACAAAAATCCCTTAGATGTCTAAATATCCAACAGTAAATATAAACTAGTAAGCATATGTGATTAGTGTCCAAAGAATCTTAATTAGTCTATAACATAGATTATAGATAAGCATATGTTTGTGTTCTATAGACTAATTAAACGGATGGGAAGTTAGTAGGTAATAAAAGGGACAATGACTCTTGAGTTATCTTAAAACATGTTTGTCTTTAACTACTTGTCTCTTTCATGTTTTAATAATGTTTATTTTTCAAATATGAAAAGCATAAATACCCTGTTTAACCCATAACTATTGCTAATACTGTGAATAGTATCTTGGCTTTTGTATACCCCTTTACTTAATCAGCTCCACCTCCACTGAATCTTAATCATATTAATCAGCTCCACCTCCACTGAATCTTACCTTACCTAAGCATCGATCACGTGCAGTGTATACAGTATACACACACTCTCTACTATATATTTGTGTGTATAGTAAGTTGTAAATTCACTGACACACATCGTTTTAATACAGCGTTCTGATCAAAGAACCAAAGAAAAAAGGACCAAACAGAGAGAAAAAAGACATGAATGCTTTAGCAGCAACAAACAGAAACTTCAAGCTTGCTTCAAGGCTTCTGGGTTTGGATTCTAAGCTTGAGAAGAGTCTTCTCATCCCCTTCAGAGAAATCAAGGTTTGGTTTTTCATTAATTTCACTCCTTTTCATTTCCAAAGTTCGATTCTTTTCTTGTTGGGTCATGAAACTAGCTTAAAGTTCTTGTCGGTCCCTTCGCCGGAGATGATTCTCCTGGGCGGATCTACTCCATGGAGGAAATGGGTTAAAAAAATAACTGAATCATAATAACCGGAATGAACCAGTTAATCAACCGGTTATCAAACTTTCTGCAGGTGGAGTGTACCATACCGAAAGACGATGGGACACTAGCGTCGTTTGTTGGGTTCAGAGTCCAACATGACAATGCAAGAGGTCCTATGAAAGGTGGAATCAGATATCATCCCGAGGTTTGGTTTTAACCTTTTTGAACTTTCTCTTCCAAACCAGTCAATTCATTACGTTATGGTCGGTTATCTTCCTGCAGGTTGAACCGGATGAAGTGAACGCATTGGCTCAGCTCATGACATGGAAAACAGCAGTGGCTAAGATTCCGTACGGAGGAGCCAAAGGAGGGATTGGTTGTGATCCGAGCAAGCTCAGCATCTCTGAGCTCGAGCGTTTGACTCGTGTTTTCACTCAGAAGATTCATGATCTCATTGGGATTCATACTGATGTTCCAGCTCCAGATATGGGCACTGGTCCTCAGGTTCTTTAAACGTTTTCATGAATGTTTTGTTATTTTCTTTCAGTCATCTTTAACTCTTTTGTTCTTGGTGAATTTGTAGACAATGGCTTGGATTCTTGATGAGTACTCTAAGTTCCATGGTTACTCGCCTGCAGTTGTGACTGGAAAACCCATTGTAAGTAGCAGTAATCACCGTCTTGTTTTGTTAATTCACTGATATATATATCTGAATGGTAATGATGTTTTGAGCAGGATCTTGGTGGATCACTAGGGAGAGACGCAGCTACTGGAAGAGGAGTGATGTTTGGAACCGAAGCTTTGCTTAACGAACACGGCAAGAGCATATCAGGACAACGTTTTGTCATCCAGGTGAAGTTTTTTTATATAAACGTTTCTTCATTGCAGTTTCCTTGCGAGTGGTTCTTGATTGGGTGTACGTATTGGTTCTCTAGGGGTTTGGGAATGTAGGCTCATGGGCGGCGAAGCTGATAAGTGAACAAGGTGGGAAGATAGTTGCAGTGAGTGACATTACCGGAGCTATCAGGAACAAGGATGGTATTGATATTGAGAGCTTGCTCAACTATACCAAAGAACACAGAGGTGTTAAAGGGTTTGATGGTGCGCATCCGATTGATGCAAACTCGATACTGGTTGAGGATTGTGATATCCTCATCCCTGCAGCACTTGGTGGTGTCATCAACAGGTTCTAACTATTTTTTTGATACACAAACTTTACGATTATTTTTTGGGGGGAAGTTTGCTCTATAACTGTTGATTGTGTTGTGGTTGAAGGGAGAATGCGAATGAGATTAAAGCAAAGTTCATCATTGAAGCTGCTAACCATCCAACTGATCCTGATGCTGATGAGGTTTCATTCTCATTCTATTTTTTGTACTTAGTGGAAGTCTCTTTCGAGAACTGTAATAGAGAGTCCTGTACTACAGATCTTGAGTAAGAAAGGTGTGGTCATCCTCCCAGACATATATGCAAACTCTGGAGGAGTCACTGTCAGCTACTTCGAATGGGTTCAGGTATGAGCCGAAACTCAGAACAAACCACACATCAAAACAGATATTGATAAGATGAGTTGTTTTCTGGTAATGTGCAGAACATACAAGGGTTTATGTGGGAAGAAGAGAAGGTGAATGATGAGCTAAAGACATACATGAATCGTGGATTCAAGGATATGAAAGAGATGTGCAAAACTCACTCATGCGATCTTAGGATGGGAGCTTTCACACTCGGTGTTAACCGTGTGGCTCGGGCTACCGTTCTCAGAGGCTGGGGAGCTTGAGATTCTCTATGGAACTCCTTAATAAAACGAGCACATCTCTAATCCTTTGTTTTTATCATCTACTTTTGGCTTAGAGATCCTCATGAGTTAACAGATCTGAGTTTATAACCAGACGATGCTTGTGTATGTAATAAAACCATGAATCTGATAATTGCTCAACATTTTAATCAGTTGATGATACCAACGTATCAAAAACTAGCTGGAAAACATTTATCATCATCATGATTTTCATGATCCAAGTTTTAAGCTAAGGCTATATAAAGATTAGAATCCTCTTCCTCGGCCTCTGGAGAATCCTCCACGGCCCTTCGGAGGGCCTCTGCCTCTCTCACGACCTGGAGGGCCTCTACCTCCTCTCCCACCACGACCTCCCACAGATTGTCCCCTGCAAGAATAAAGACTTGTTACAGACTTCCACTCACTTATACTAGTGGGTTCTACTGCTTAAGTAGAACACTAAAAAATGGTGACTCTAAGAAAGAAGCTATCTTTTCTCCAATGGGTTAAAGAAGTGTAGCTTACTTTGGCTGAGGAAGGAATCTTGCTAGTGGTAACAGCTTAAGAGGGTCAATGTAGAACTTATCCCCTTCAGCATATGAGACATAGATTCTTTTCATTTGTTGTAATAATAATTAAAAAAACGTTTACGAGTTATGACTTCGAAGCTGTTACTCAGTTACTAGTTCGGTTTGATTAAAGACAGCTTTGATAATACGCTTATGTTGATGAAGTTTAGTTTGGGTTTCTCACATTATTTCACTTTAATGACAGATTTAATAAATCAGGAAGTGGATGATAACAATAAATAAGCACACACACACTTGGAAGGCTTCAAAAGCCCTCAAATCTTTTCTCTATTACTAATTCCATCTTCTCTTTTGTGTACTTGTTACATACATTACCAAGACACATCTATTTCATTACATTCAGCCAAACAGGCTGCGTCTGGTTTTACCTCTTTTGATTGGTGGTATTATGACGACCCCCTTAAGCAGATCCAGTTGGCTTTGGCTTTCTAACAGTACATATGATGCTAAGTGTTGTATCAGCACACTGTCCTCCCATAGCACACTGATGCAATGTACAGATTTTTCGCCCATTTCTCCTGAGAACCAACAACGTGCAGGTTCTAATATCAGTATATTGAAACAGAACAACAGCAAAAAGAACCAAACTATGTTCAAATACTGAAGAAACCCACCTTGACATGAGTACTTGGAAAGGCGGTGGTGCGAAGAGTCTCCTGAGTTTCATCCATCATTTTACGTTTTGGTATGCTTAATATGAGAGCTGCTTGATCTGCAGTTGCTGCCATTGATGTGATTCTATACCCATTCTCCCACCTCCTATGTATTCCATCGCTTGGGTACAAAAAGTCAAGCTCCACTACCTGATCAGAGAAGCCAGAGTTCCTCGACATTACCACACCCCAACGATTACCAGCAGTTGTCATGGATGTTACATGAAAACCCTCTTTCCATTTCTTATTTATCCACTTGAACGGAAATGTGTCGCTGACTTTGTATGACTGCTGAGTATAACAAGTTCCTATCAATTCACAACAAGTAAAGAAGACATTATTGTTATTATACTAAATATTGTCACGTGTAACATAAAGACTCGAAGATTACTATCCATTAACACTAACCTTTTGACATCACAACTAACGAGCTCCCGTTATCTGCACCAGCTATGGAACTTATATAGTAGTTCTTTTCCCACTGTTCCATAATCCACTCCTGCAGAAAAAAATGGTTAGTTACTAACTTATTACAAAAGAGATTGTTTCCTACTTACTTCAACTGATTATTAGTTATTACCTTGTGCAGGAAGACCTTTGACAGTTCATAAACTTGAGAGGTAAATCCAGTTCCAGCATCCATTATGAGGGCCCAGAGATTCGCTGCTGATGCTACACAGCTAATCAGAAGACCATCTTCATTCCCCTTCCGTACATGCTGGTTCAGTCTTGTCTCTGCAACATTGTAGTGATATCTACAAAAAGGAAAATTTAAGATTAAACAGTTAGTGAGCGATTTAGTTAACGAAGGTTTTCGAAAACTTTCAAGTGTATATGCAAAGCTACCTCTGTTTCATGGGACGACGAGCATTATAAACTGAAATCCATTGAGTGGCAGGAGTGCCTATTCTGATTTTCTTCTTTGGCTGTTCATCCTCTTCCAAATTAAGAAGAAGTCTTTCTCGTTTTTGTCCAACCTTAAGAGCCCCATCAATTCTAACTGGTCTAGATAGAGCGCATGGCTCAATTAGAGAATCGAAAATCGAAATAAGCTTTGCATAGTTGGGCTCCTCGTCAAACTTCATATTAGTAACTGCCTCAAGGAATAGCTTAAGCGGTGGTGGACAGAAACAACACATCAGTTCAGGAGAAGTTGACATCTTTTTCTTGCAAACAAGAAAGCTCTTGTTATCACCCTGCAAAAACATCAAACAATGTATATAAGTCACAGACTACATTGAAGAAGATGAATAGATGTAAGGTCATGAAAGGAAGTAAAAAAACAGACCTGGTAACCTTGCCATGGCAATCTTCCCTTCAAGAGAAAAATTAGAGTGTAAGCCAATGACTCCAGATCATCTCTCCGACTTCCAGTACGTCCTAGATGTGCATGAACACTTGCATACCTTACAGTCCCCCTGTATGCCAAACATTATAAACATGTAAGGAAAATATTATATTTTTATATATAAACGGAAAAAAATACACGAATGAAAATACCTGAACACATCAGGTCTTTGATCATATTTAACATGCTGGTCTGAGCCAGAATCTTTCCATTTTGATGCTGAAACAAAAGAAGATTATGTGAAAACTAATGTAAACACCAAATGAGAGAACCACTTCAAATATCCCATGAAACATTGTAGCGACAGAAGAGAAGGAACTAGTACATAAAACTCACCTAGACCAAGATCGATAAGGTAGAGTTTTTTCTCATCTGCTGTTCCGGGTTGACCTAGTAAAAAGTTTTCAGGCTTCACATCTCCATGGACAAAACTGGTTTGACATAGGGAAGGAATATGGTATTAAAATCAAGCTAAAATGAAACTATTAGTCATGAAGTTAGCAAGAAATTTTTTTCACTAACCCTTTCATATGAAGTTTCTCAAGAATAGATATGGACTCAACTGCAATGCATGCTACCATGTTTGGTGACATCCTGCCACATGACATGAACATGGATCATATTAAAAAAAATCTAGCAAATAGAAGAAAATGTAGTGAAAGGAGAAGAGTTCTTACGATTGCCCCGAAGAATTCCAAATATCCCAGAGACTCGGACCAAGCATGTCCATCACCTGAAATATTTATTGAAACGTTTATCAATACAAAGGACATGGTCAATCTCGAAGTATATTTGATAAGTCCACAGTAAAATACATACAAGGATGTAAAAATCTCCTTGACGACCCTCATAATGTACCGCAGGAACTCCATAGCAACCGTTGAGATCACTGTACAGCAAAAGGAAATAAGAAAACTATGAGATGGAAAATAAGTTGGTAAGAGAAGCTTGGCTTGAAAATTAAGAAGAGAGAACGCAGGGAAGTCTTACGTGTACACTTCCCACTCGTAAGGTGCGCCAAAGCTGCATCCTTTGCTATTTTTGTGCTCCAATTTCAGAGCCACCTGAAAAAAGAAAACAATTGTTTGTCTCAAGATTTGACTTCTTTTGTCTTAAGTATTCTTCTTTGCAACATACCTCAATTGCATCTGGGCCAATCCTATCACTGCCACCACTCACCCTTCTACCGACAAAAACTTGACCAAAGCCTCCTTTACCGAGTTTCCTCTCAGTCTTATAAACAGGAGAGTTTCCAACTTGTACCTAAACACAAAGACGAAACCGAAATCAACTTCTCTATCATACAGAAAATCTCTGTGACTGAATGTCATAAGATTAGCATGTAATTTTACCCTTTCAGGGACTGGAGCTGTGCTTGGATCTTCTCCCACACCAACTATCTTAACTGGGCTACCACCTTCCATGGCGATATGCTTATCAGCTACCCCTTGGACTTGATTAAAAGCAGGTTGACCAACCTCACAAGGCTCTGCTTCTAGATCTATCAACCTGATGCCTCGACCTCTACCGGTAGCACCAGTGGGTCTTGGAGGTGCAGCGGCTTTGGCTAAAGCTGCAGCGGTTCCTCTTCCTCTACCACCACCACCACCACCTCTTCTCCTTGTTGTAGTCTGAGGAGGAAGCTCAATATTTTCTGCTTGATCAATCACCTGAGGTCTAGGTTGTCCCAATTTACGTGCTCCACTTCTTAACTCTGGCATTCTTACTCCATACAAAAGAGTATGAAAATCCTTTTTCTTTCAGTGAACCCGTTTACCTAACCTGCAGAGGCATAAAGAGAGGGAGCAGAGGGTAACAATTTAGTCGAACATTTGGCATTTCCTTTCATCAATCTATTGTGATAGCAAGTCTTTACACAACCTAACAGAATACGAGAAACAGTGTCTGGCTTGCACTTAGAGCAATCTTTTTTTCACCATCAGTATACAGAAGCATTTTCAAATCAAACAAAATGGAAAGCATATGTAATCCAAATTCAGACCATAAAGTCAGCACCTTTGGCTCAAAAGTATCAAAAACATTGCTAATCTCTAAGAAACACCATCAGCAAGAGCCTAAAGATGATCAAAACATCAGAAGAACCTAAGAAGAAAGTCGATTTGCTACTTAAACATATTTGATCAAACAACAACATGAATACAAACTTCTGTCACAGAAGCATACAAAGCAGCATAAAAAGTAATATTTTGCATTTTCAAAAGAATCAACAGGTTGATACAAAAAGAAAAAAAAAACATGTTCAATCAACATCCAAAAAAAACAAGATCTTTCATAAAAAAAAACACAAGTAAAAGACTTGAAAGAAAGCAAAAAACATTCAAACACAACAACAACAACAACCCGAAATGAATAGAGATGAACCTTACAAAAGGAACGATGATCGGACTATGATGATGATGATGAAATCGATCCCAAAAAAAAGCCAAAGCCCTTTCAGATCTCCTTAATTTAAATGTTGGAACTTTTGTAGCTGTGAAGCAACACTTGGAGACGGATATATTTATAGAGAGAGAGACACACACACATACAAAACGAAGACGAAGAAGATGAGAGGAGGTGCAGATTTGGGGTAGTGTTGATCTTTGGAAATTTTTCTAGCATAGATTTGGTGGAGACTTTTTATTTTATTATATTTTCCTTGGAAAAAAAAGACGTATTAATTTTGAAATCTTAGAAAATTCTAGTCATGTGTGTACTACCCGGGCCGTACCATTACCTGTAATGTTTTTTTTTTCTTTTTTTTTTGTCAAAATGTTAACTACCTGTAATGTTAATGGTCTGATTATTGCTGTTTATCTTAAGTTGGTCGTATGATTTATTCTTTTAAAATTTGTTTAGTTTAATAATTTAACACGTTCGTACGCATGTAGGGGGACTTGTTTCCAATACCAAGTTCACGTGTACCACCCCATATAACTCTTTATGCAAAATACAAAACAAAATATAGAGATGAAGATGTAAAACGTAGTTTCGGCAAACGTGAATAATGATAATAGTTAGTTTCCTGCTCAAGCTTATGAGAATTATCTGTAGAATATTCTGTAGATCATTCTTTTTATTTCAAACTACAACAGTTTTCTCTAGAAAAATAATTTTCTCACCGCATGTAATAAAACGAGTTAGGCCATGTCGTTTTCGGTGATAACTTAGAAGGCATAGTTGTGGGCAAAAAAACGAACCTTGAATTAGTCTGACCCAAACTGACCGTAAAAAAATTGAATCTAAACCCGATCAAATCCTATGCAAATATTTGAATGAAATATGACATTTTGGTTTTGAATATTATCTGAACCAAATCAAAACGAAACCAATATTTTAAAACTAAATAAAAATTTAAATACTATTTTTACCAAATCCGAAAAAATTGAACAAATACCTAAAATACATTAACAAGTGTTAAAAACAAATATTTTATATGATTAATTAACAAAAATACATAATTTGATCTATATTTAAATATTTGGTAAAACACTTAATTTTTCTATTTTGACATTTATATATAAAATTTGATTATAAATAAATTTAAAATATCGATTTAAACTAGTTAACTTAGTTATGTTATTTTATTATTAATAACAATTTATAAATTATGTCACTAGAACTTTGTTGATAAAAATTGTTTGAATTTGTTACATTTGTAACTAAAATGTATATTTTGAGGTAAATAAGTATAAGAAAAATCAAAACAAAACAAAAATTAAAACTAAATTTGATTTCTAATCATATAAACTAAAATTTGTAATATGTGATAAATATATTTATGGTTTTCTATATAAAATTGAATAAACCGAAAACTGATAGTATATGAATTGAATAAAATTAGATGTAGTTTTAATATAATATTTAACTTTTATAAATTGAAATATCAAAAACCTATGGACCAAAATCCGGATTAAACAGGCATAGTTACTATATACAAATTAAATAAGGGAAATTTGAGCTTACTTCGATTGAGACTTCTCCTAAACCGATCGGTTAAATAGAATCATACAATACGAAATCGCAGGAGTGTACATAGGTACTGAGAGAAGAATGGCGTCATGGAGTCATACTCCTCCTGATCACGGCCCCGACTCGGTGCAGACTCGATCTCCTGAGCTCAGGAAGGATCCGGTGACTAACCGCTGGGTCATATTCTCCCCCGCTCGAGCCAAGAGACCGACGGATTTCAAATCCAAATCTCCAGAGAACCCTAATCCCAAACCTTCCTCTTGCCCCTTCTGCATCGGTCGCGAGCACGAGTGCGCTCCGGAGATATTCCGCGTGCCGGATGACCCGAATTGGAAAATCCGGGTCATCGAGAATCTGTACCCGGCTCTAAGCAGGAATCTCGAGACCCAATCGACGGGTACAAGTCGGAGTATAGTCGGGTTCGGATTCCACGACGTGGTGATCGAAGCTCCTCTTCACTCAATTCAGCTCTCCGGTATAGATCCGGTGGGTATCGGCGATGTTCTGATTGCTTATAGGAAGAGGATCGAACAAATCGCGCAACATGATTCCATCAATTACATTCAGGTAAAATAGTAAAGCTTTACGCTTTTCGTTGACAAGAAAAAAAAAAAGTAAAGCTTTACGCTTTTATATATGTTTCAGCTTAATCTTGCACTAATCATCTATAAAGAAGCTAACTTTAACACAGTCCTGGAGATGTGGAACTTTGGGTAGCTACATTGATCATATGTTTATGTTTTGCGCATTGTAAAGGTGTTTAAGAACCATGGTGCATCGGCTGGAGCGTCAATGAGTCACTCTCACAGTCAGATAATGGCTCTCCCTGTTGTTCCTCCTACAGTTTCTTCACGACTTGATGGTACGAAAAGTTACTTTGTGGAGTCTGGGAAGTGTTGTCTTTGTGAAGCTAAAGCGAAACACTCTGTGATAGATGAGTCGTCTCATTTTGTTTCCGTTGCTCCTTATGCTTCTACATTTCCATTTGAGGTTTGGATTGTTCCAAAGGATCACTCTTCCCACTTTCATCATCTCGATGACGTCAAGGTAGCTTTTTTTTGTTGCTACTAATTTACATTTTTGGATTATCACCCTCACTTTAGTTTTGGTCACTTACAGGCTGTTGATCTTGGAGGACTCTTGAAACTCATGCTTCAGAAGATTGCAAAGCAACTAAACGATCCTCCATTTAATTACATGATCCACACTTCTCCTCTTAAGGTGACAGAGTCGCAGTTACCTTACACGCACTGGTTCTTGCAGATCGTACCTCAGCTTTCTGGGGTTGGTGGGTTTGAGATGGGCTCAGGGTGTTACATAAACCCAGTTTTCCCGGAGGATGTAGCAAAAGTTATGCGGGAAGTTAGCATTACTTGAATCCGGTTTTGTTCTTCTAACCTGAGGTTCTGAGGGAAGTCATTGGTGTGGAATTTTACTTCTTTGAGGAAACGTGGCTCATCGTCTTTGTTTCCTCTGTTGAAGAAGAAGAAGATGTTTCAGCTTTGATTCAAATAACATTGATGTAAACAATACGTATTAGTTCTTTTGTAATAAGCTGAGTTACCAAATACGTGTAAGACTCATTCATTGACTTTTTCATCTCTTCAAAATACATTCGAAGACAACTAAGACTTATGTTTTGTTCCTTGAATCAAACCAAACCAAATTCTTCAGTATTCCAGCTCTACAGAGTCACATCTGTCTCAGGCTTGTCTTTTCCTGTTCATGTGCTTGTTTGTTTCGTAGCAACATCGAAATTGAAAAGCTGTGATGACAAAAGTTTATTCTAATAGAAAAGATGAAGAAGAGAAACTATAGTTGGTTCTACACAAAAGTGATCAAAACATTCAAGACAAAACAAACAACATGAGATAATACAGAGTCTAAAAGAAGCCACGTGGCCGACATTCTCGACATAACAGAACACAGTCAAAACCAAAACACTGATTCAGTTGTCGTCTAACGGTATTTTAGTTTTTTTTTTTCGGTATTTTAGTTGGTCCTCATGGCTGCACCTTTTTCTCCACCGTACTCCCTCGCCGGCCGTGTCGCGATAGTCACCGGTTCATCTCGTGGAATCGGCCGAGCCATAGCTATACACCTCGCCGAGCTCGGCGCTAAGGTAGTCATCAACTACACCACCAGATCCACTGGCGCCGATCAAGTCGCCGCGGAAATCAACTCATCCACCGGTGATAGTCCGGAACTAGTAGCCGTCGTGTTCCGCGCCGATATCTCGGACTCAAGCCAGGTAGAGTCTCTCTTCGACGCGGCGGAGAAAGCCTTCAACTCGCCGGTTCACATCCTGGTTAATTCGGCCGGAATCGTCGACCCCAACTACCCCACCATCGCCAACACTCCCATTGAGGATTTCGATCGCATTTTGAGGTCAAAACTTTCTTTCTTTTACATTGTCTGAATATCAGTGATCATCTTGAACTGTAGTTTTGTTTCAGGGTGAATACTAGAGGATCATTCCTGTGCTGTAAAGAAGCTGCGAATAGACTAAAACGTGGAGGTGGTGGTCGTATCATACTCCTAACTTCTTCCTTAACCGAGGCGTTAATCCCCGGACAAGGAGCTTACACTGCATCTAAAGCAGCAGTTGAAACAATGGTGAAGATTCTTGCTAAGGAGCTCAAAGGCTTAGGGATCACTGCAAACTGTGTTTCTCCAGGTCCTGTCGCCACTGAGATGTTCTTCAGCGGGAAAAGCGAGGAGACAGTGAGGAGTATCATCGAAAGGAGCCCTTTTGGTAGGCTTGGTGAGAGCAGAGACATTGCTTCTGTTGTTGGTTTCTTGGCTAGTGATGGTGGTGAGTGGATCAATGGCCAAGTCATTGTTGCTAACGGTGCATTCCTCAAATGATTCAAGTTTGAATTTAATTTACTCTCTTAATATATATATAATGGTGACTC
Organism: Sinapis alba; assembly: GCA_012274485.2. NCBI lineage: Eukaryota > Viridiplantae > Streptophyta > Magnoliopsida > Brassicales > Brassicaceae > Sinapis > Sinapis alba. Next base: position 202,770 of record MU105909.1, on the reverse strand, counting down.
AAGAATCAGCAGTATACTACAAAACACAGGACAATCTCATAGTGCCATAAAGAGCAGTAACATACAAACCAGAGAACCATACATATAGCTAAGATCACAATGCCCTGATGTTGGATCACCGATCTGTATCGGGAAGTTACAGTGGTCTCTAGAAATATTCTTAGTAGTGATCATAGCAAGCCCTTCAAAGTCACACGCCTCTGCTTTCTGATTCTGCACCTGAAAATACATGTTGAAAGCATACGACGCGTTCCCAACCTCATCAAGATTCCCACAAGAAGAACCATACCCCAAAGCAGTACAGTCAGAGAAGGTACACGCGTAGTTCACATTATCTCCAAGCTGGTTAGTACTGTTACTGAAACTAATCCCATTAGGATTCAACATACACCACTGATTCTGCAAGTACTGAACATTCTGAGCTCCTGTCAGAACCTTCTTCTGTCCTTCCCCTGACAGATCAGCTGGAAACTTTGGTTGGCCATCGTATTTAAATATCCCCCAGTGACGTTCGAAGTTCCCAGGAGCTATACTCTTTGCATCTTCATCGATGAAACCGAAGAGATACACTTCTATATAGCCAGGACGCATTGGTGTTCCTCTGTTGGCAGCTAGCTTAGGAAGAAGGCCTGCGTAGAAGCGTTCCGCGTTTGGGATATTAGCGTTCTTGTCACCGTTCGTTGGCCAACCAACTTCTCCGACAATAACAGCCATGTCTCCGTGTCCTAACGCTTTGAGTGAAGCCAAGAGTGTGTCGAAGTTGGCGTCGAAGACGTTAGTGTAGATGACGCCGTTATCGTTAACGGTGTTTTGGCCGTTGAAGAAGGCGTAGTCGAAAGGGAAGTCGCTGCTTAGGTAAAGACTAAGGAAAGGGTAGATGTTGACAGTGAAGGGAGCTTTGTTGTGAGCTAAGAAGTTGACTATGAGTCTCATCTCTTCGTAGATGTCTTGACGGAATCTCCCGGCGGATGGGACGGGATTCTCCGGGGGAGAAGTGTAGACGTCGGCGTTTGAAGGTACGGTGGCTTTGATGAAGTCCCCAACTCCAGCTTCGTTTAGTGCTTTTTGGATGTTGAAGAGTGCTGGATACGTTAGGTTTATGAATGATCCGTTGTATGATGTTAAGAAGGGTTCGTTCCCTACTGCTACGTATCTGCCAAGAAACTAAATTAGTAACAAAAATAACTCTTTAATACTCCCTCTATTTTTTTCTAATATAAGTCGTTTTAAAAATTGTGAAAATAATCAATTTCTTATATTTTCTAAGCAAAATTTCATTAATTATTTACATAACCACAACTCAATCAATAATAAAATAGAATATACTTCTTCCGTTCAATAATATAAAATGTTTTGTTTGAATGCACAATAATTAAAAATTTTACTTTTAAAAAATAATATTATTAAATAAAATAAATTAAATATAAATTAATCAATCACAAATAATATAATAAATTACTATTGGTTAACCCATTTTTAATAAAGCTAAAGTACTTTAAAAATATCAAAACATTTTATATTTGAAACATCAAAATTTCTCTAAAACATCTTATATTGTAGAATGGAATAGGTATATTGTATCTAATATCGATCATATAACATTAATGTCTAATAAATTTTGCATAGAAAATTAAAAAATTCATATAATTTGAAACAAAAAAATTATGTAAAATGATTTATATTAAAAAAAATGGAGAAAGTATTAGTTTCATTAACTAATCCCCTCTAATACAGTAAACTAGTTAAGCTAAAGACCTTTGGTAAAATCAAAACTTTGTTACTTACTTGATCTTGACGTCATCGTTGAAACGAGTGATGTTTCTTCGGACCCAATCTTTAGCTCTGTTGTAGCTTCCCATGGCTTTGAGCTGGTCATTAGGGATTGCGACCATTACTTCGATGCCTGAGCCGGCAAGAGCTACCATGGTGTTTGTGTCGGCGTCGAAAAGCTTTACTTTTTGTACGTTGTTGTCTTTCAACATCTGTACAACCGTCTTTGGAGGTAGCTGGTGGGTGGCCATCGTTCCCCAGTTTACTCCCAAGGCTGAGACGTCTCTGGAGAAGAAAGATAAGGAGGAGATGGTGATGCAGAGGAAGATGATGGAGGTAATGCTCTGTTTCCCATGATTACTCATTTTTACTCTGTTTATGGTAGTCTTTGAAAAAAGAGAAAAATTGAAGATATGTGGCTTTGATGATGTTCCTGGGAAAAATGAGTAGAATCGAAGAGAAACTTTTAATAACAGGTGGAGGATTTAATAATCTTCAGAGTGAAGGTACTGTTCTAGTATCTTTTATTGTTTGTTCTCGTTTCTATAGTAACTAGAATGAAACAGAGAAGGAGAAGGCAGTGATACATTCTTAAGATATCGATGTTTCTAACCAATAACGATGACTGTTGATCCAAGTGACATGTAATTTAGATGGTTGTATGATTTAGACGTAATAAATGTAGATCTGTTGAAGTTCTTTTTATATATATTTTTTCCGTATTTGGTCGGTCTTTGAGATGAGTTTATATTAAGAAAAACGCAAAGTGAAGTTGCTTGGGGTCTAAGTGATTTGCCTGATTGGCACGAAGAACGCGACGCCGCTCGTCAGGTCAAATCTCCAAAGCGCGACACTCTCCACATGCTCTTGTGATTACGAAATTTCCACAGATCCACTTAATAAGCCCATACTAATAAATAAAGTCATCACTCGGTTCTCTGTATTTTGTTTTTTTTCCAATTTATTAAACCGACGCTGCATAATCTTCGGTACATGCACATTCTTTGTATAGATTTCGAGGAACATACTGTAGTTATTATTTTAGCCTGGACCAAAAATAAGTAAATATTTGGATTTGCATAGAAGAACCAAGAATATATTAATATCTCAAACTTCGAAACGGAAAAGTAATTTGTTTATTGAAAGAAAGAAAACATTACTTGAAGAGTATATACATTATGAAACATATATCTCTCTTTATCTTTTCTATACGGCGAGTTCATCTTCAAGATAACTGTATTCAAACGTGAACTCGTTTTTGATCCTTTGACACCTACACAGACAAGAGAGAAGATAGAAAAACATTAGGATTGTTATCTCCAGGACAAAGAGGAAAAGAAGACGAGAATCAATAATCATACCATCCTCCTTCTTGGCTCTCGTCTTTGGGGGTTTGGAAATCAAAGTAAACATAGGCTCCTTGTTCATACTCATCCGTTGCAATCTTTGGTTCCTTGTGTCTTTGAAACCATGTGTTGAACTTTCTGTGGTATCTCCATGACTGTTTCTTCAGCTCTTTTGCCGCTAGATACTGCTGATATGAGTTCTAAAAGAAAAAACAACAAAGAATCAAAGAACAACAATACTTAACCCATAACGCTGAGGCCAAAAAAACTGACTATAAGTAAAATATGGGGCGTTGAGATCTTTTTTACCTGCTGGTAATAAAATGCAAAGAACAAAGTATCGGTTCCATAGGCATCGCTGCCTAAACGTTCCCAGAACAATGGGTTGTTTACTATTGGCGCTTGTGTTTGGGGAAATGTTTGAGGTGTGGTTGCTGGGTTCCTCTGTTTAAACTCACAGAAGTGAATATCAAATTTAAGGGATTATTATCAAATGAAGAGCCCAAACGAGAATTCAGAAGAATGGTGTACCGGAGTATAGGGTCTAGGACGTTCTGAATCTTTGGGTTGGGGAAGTCTATAGTACGCAGCTTCAAGCATCTGGAGATTGTGCATCTGATCATGCATAGGCCCTAAAGCTGAAGGGTCACCAATGGCTCCTAATTCAGAGTTACTTCTGCGTCCAATGACACCGAGGGTACTTGAAGATTGGCCGGGTTGAATGGGTTGCCCAGGAGAGAAATCAGGGCCGTCCCTAGTTACCTGTACTGGATCCAACATGTAGCTGGGCATTCCCGACTGTGGATAAAACAAAAAAAAAAAAAAAAGTAGGTATGATAAGAGGCTAGCCTTAGATAATTGCTTGGTTAACCAGAATACAGCTATTGTTATTCTGTCTCTCCATAATATACCACATTCACTAGTGAATTCCATATGTGAAGTTCAAGCGAAGGAATGATAAATCAAAACATTCACCAACACCAACAAAGACATTTAATTTTTATTCAGTTAAAACTTTTTGGTAAAATCTGTCTGATGGAAAGCGTACATTAAAGAGATACTAACAGCTAATAAATGTTAGCACTTACCGGAGTATCAAATAGACCTTTAGAATCATCATCATTTGGAATGGTTTTTGAAGCTGCTATGGAAGTTGAATCATCAGGTAAGTTTTGTTGCAGCTGATCGTCATTTCTGGAATGATCTACATCTGCACAACCATCAAAAACTCGTCTCTTACTTTTTCGTCTGCAATTTCAAAACTTGAAACCAAAAACTGAGGTCCAACAGCCATCACGTATTGAACTTCTTCACATACTGGTTGAAATTCCTAAATAATGGTTAGATTGTATTTTACCACAGATACACAGAAAGAAATCGACAACTATACCATAAACCACTGAGACTATCCTAAACAGTAATTTTACCTGCAACAGAAGGATGCTGACCCAATTGTTGAGTCATGGCATTTGACGGCTGCTGTAAGGAGGCAGAACTCATGACACTAAAACCTGGTGCCTGAATGCGCATGCTACCATGAGGAGAGATGGCAGAACTCTGAGAATTTTTTTTTAGAAAAGATGATCTCTTATTATGACGGAATGTTTAGGATATCATTAATCATGTGATTAAACCATAAAATTTAGAACAATCGTTCTCAAAGCCTGGTAAGTACACAACATACAAACAAAATAAAATACGCTACCTGCTGTAAAAGAGGATTTTGCTGTTGTGAAGAAAACTGCTTCTCGTTTCCTCCGGATAGAGAAGGCATGCCTAAGAGGTTCCCATGGCCTTGTACTTGCTGTAACCGCTGTAAATAATTCTCTCTTTGATCTGGTGCTATTTCAGTTCTTCCACGGACCTAAAAAATAGCAGGCATTTCATTAAAGAAAAAAAACAAGACCGAAGAAACTAACAAACCACAAACCATGCGATGTATAGCCCTAGGAAAACATCTCAGAGAGCCTAGTAGTATTATGTTAGAGTGTCAACCCAATTCTACACAAAGTTACACATACAAAGCCATGACGTTATTTCTGAAGTATGTTCTAGAAGAGAAGAAAAACTGACAAGTAAGGCCATGATATTGGTCAGCATACCAACTTAAATATAGTGCAAAGGTCCTAGAGATCCTTGGAATTTTACTTTTTTTAACACCTCCTTGGGGTTATACTCTAATTCAAAACACGCACCATACTCGAATTCAAAAAACGCACCGTTTCATTCTGACTCTGAAAGGGACTCCCAGGCCTCCACTGCGAACCAGATACAATAGACGGTGAATAAGCTCTACTGATATTTGCACCATCACCAGGGGTGCTATCAGAGGAAGTTCCATCATTACCCTTCGCCGCTGGTGGCAATACCATTTTGCTCAGCGGAGAAGTTAGAGGTTGGACGTTGCTCTCAATTCCCATTATATTTCTCTTTGCAACTTCAGCTGCTGAAGTAGCACTAGTGCGAGCTCCATTAGCAGGACTTGGAGACGGAGGCTGACTTGGTTGGGGCTGGTTGGGGATACTAACCCTACCAATGCCCCTCAATGGAGCATCAGCAACAGATGAGGGTGGTTTACGGGAAGGCAAGGTTGTTGCGTCTTCTTCCTTTGCAGCCACTGGAGACAAACTTTCCATGTTTTCCGTGGAAGTTTGAACAGGAATGGAAGTTAAGACAACTGGTGCATTTGGAACATTACTGACGGGAACATTCAAACTTGAACGTCCCCCAACGGGTGTTGATGGTGCTGAGAGAAGGCTTGCGCCATTCTTTGCGGGAGGGGTTTTTGGAAGTGTCTCAGAATTGCTATCGGGTACGGTTGTATCATCTGGCAAACTTATGCTCTGAAACAAAACCAAAATATTGAGACATACACAAGAAATTCATCAAATAAAGGGATATAGGAATACTTACCCGAACTTGAGGTGCTGGTGCTGGTGCTGCCAAAGAACTCTTCATGCTCAGTGGAGTACCCTGACAAATTTAAGCAATGTTACTACTAATCTAACGCTACATGTCCTGAGTTTATCACTTTCAAAAAGATTCCTGAAATTTTGTGACGGACACAGTACTTCCTGTTTTGAGATAAAGAATTAAGCAAACAGAGAAACTGCAAGAGAAGTTTGCCTTGACAAGGGGGCCAGCAGTAACTAAATCTTCAAGACCCTCCACCTCATCAAGCGGCAACGTGCTATAGAGCTCGTCAACATCACTGAATTCGTCAAAATCATCCTACATAGGGAATAGTTAAACATAATCCAGGAGAATATCAGACTACTTACAATGTTGGAAACCCAGAGTAACTTATATCAAAAACATATAAGTAAGATATTCCTTGTTATAGATGATGCAGACCTGATTTCGTTCAACATAATCATCCAGAAAATCTTTGACATCATTTACTTGTTCTGGACTTAATTCGTCATTGTCTAGAAGCCTCAAGATCAATTCCAACTTGATTATGTGATCTTTGTGCCTTGAAATAGATGTTTCAAGATGTGTCTGAAAGGGAAACAAAACAAACAACATAACTCACCACAAGCAAGGAATTAAAGCATTTGCATACCTATGCATATTTTTCTGAGCTTACCAATCTGGGCGGCCTAGTCTTTCCTTTTTTGACAGACAGTCCTTCCAACTCAGCTTCAAAGCTATCAATCTGTGACTCGAGTTCACTCACCTATCAAAAGCAAGAAAATGAGTTTTTAATCAGCTAAATCAATGATTTAAGATAATCCAGAAGGACCTCACTAACTAGGATTCCTGGCACATCAACCCACAATTAGCCTAGGGTTTCACAAAAACTATTAATATAAATCCGCTCTGACGTTTCTGTTAAAGGAAGGGACTCCAGAATAAACAATTAAGCAACTTACCACATTGTTCAACCAATCTCTTGTCTCTGACTTTGCTTTCTCTTTTGGGTCCTATTAAACATGAAGCAGAGAGGTTTGAGTAATATGTAAATCCACCCATGATGGTTTGAACAGATTTCACAAAACCAAAAATGTTATGATAACTCAATGACGTTGTTAGAAGGAAAACATATGCATATCTACAATGGACAGGTAGAAAAACATTCATTGATCCAACATCTCCTTTAAACATGTGAAAAAGACAGCTTGCACTATACTGCTTCGTAAACAGTTGCTGCAATATTCTACAAAATTGAACCTAAGTATTTCGCTATATAAATGACAATCTGAACACTGCGTGATATATTTCAGATGAACAACAGAAGCACCAACTACCTAGCTTCCTGAAATTGTCAGCATTCCAAACATTAAAATATCAAATTCGTTTTTAACTAAATCAAAGGAAACATGGAGAAATGCTTACAGTTTTAGGTTGCTGACCCAGTCCTTCCTTAGAGAAGGCTTTTGTCTTGGTTTCTTTCTCACAGATCTTAAACCTCTCCATTTCTCGCTCAATGAGCTTCCGAGCGTCAACCAGGGATTGCTCATATGATGCACTGACCTAGATCAAATTACAGACAATCTCCTCAGTTGAGTCTATAGAATACATATCAGGAAAGGCGTCGAAGATAAAGAGCACTGACTTTTTTATCTTTGATCTCACTAGACTGAATCCAAGTCTTGATCTGATCCCTATACCTCTGAAGCTTCTTGATTTCCTTCTTCAAGTCCGCCTCAAACTTCTCCTTTTGGTTAACATTATCAGAATCATATACCTGAAACACCAAAAAAGTCATGGTTTTGTCCTCTGTCCAGTAAACAAAAAAAAAACTTTTTTCTGCCTCGAAAACAAACATTCTGCTCACATTCCACTGCATAAACAACAAACGGAGCTCGATACTGAGTTCCACTGGATAAAATTTTCACTCACAAAACAAACAAAAACACAAAGTTATAATGAACCATAATATATAGCAAATCAAACAAAATCTCACGCAATGCTTCAGTAAACTCGATTCTATAATTGATGTTGATGAAAAGGTACACACTTTCGAGTTATATAGACTATACATCTTCCTGCATTTCTCCACGTAATCGAACAAAAGAATCATCGTGGGGGAGGAAAGGGGTACCTTGTTCCAGATGCTGTCGAAAACATCAACACCTTCCTGAACCTTCTTCAGCACCCGATCTATCTCGCCTTGTAATTTCCGACTCGCACCCATTACAGCTGACAGTAATTAGGGTTTTCAGTTTCAGAGAGAAGAGGAAGAAGAAGAAGATGATGAATGATGAATTGATTGGATCGTTAAGTAAGATCCCGACAAAAATCAGAACGAGCTGAAGAATCCGAGTTCGACCATTGACGGCCCAAAATTAAAGTATACAGTGGGCTTTTATTCTCCGGTTTGCCCCCCTTATTTTTATTGCTTTCTGAATGAAACCCCTAATTTTCAATTATTCACTAGATAACACAACTTTTAAATTATATACTACACCACAAAAGTTTAAAATCAACCTACATATGATAAAATATTGACAAATTTGGATATTTATTTTCATATGAATTTACAGAATTGTAATTTTTAGTTAAGTAAGTGGGGGCAAATAGATTCTTTTGGGTAAAATTAAGCCTCTACATATAATCCAGGGACTAAGCATGCAAATTTTCCTCTGTTTTTTCTTTTTACAAACGATGTCGTTTTCGGCACCTACATTTGAGTCCACTTGGCCGGTAAAACTGGGTTAACCCGGTTAACCGGGGCGGAACCGACCGGAGGGTTCAAGAAAGCATTAGTGGGAAGGACGCTACTTTACCGTGATTCTGAAACGCGTTATTTGCCAAAGCATCGATGGTATCTATATATGTACACAGCGTAACACTTGTCATGATCATGTCTCTCTATGAACGTTCTTCATTCAAAAACATGAAGTTAGTAATACAAATGTATCATACATGATGATAACTAAGCAAATAGTGGTGCACATTTTGCAAACACATGTCTCTTTTTTTTTGTTTCGAATGATATAACTCAGTTTCAGACGAGTTCTTCAAGCTGACAAATAAAATCAAATGGTTGGTGCAGTCTTTGAAGCTTTAGACTTTCTTCTCAACTCCAGCTGAAACCATTCAAATCAAACTGTTTAGGACGCCTTGTGCCGTAGTTTTCCTCATGTGTGTTAAGATCTAGAGATGTTCTTGCGTGTGTTTCAACCTTGCAGTCTTCTCCATTCTCGTTGAATCTTTCCTCTGTGTACTCACCTCTGTGTTCTTGTAATCCCACTCCTATTGACAATCTCCCAGGGCTTCTTCTTGAAGACGAGCTTCTCTGTTCCATTGTTGAAAGATACGGCCTGTTATTCTCTCTGAGACCTTCTTCTTCTTCTTCTTCTGCCCATGTTAGCTCCATTCTGTGGAAAAATGGTTCTTCCATTATCTCTTTCTGCTCTGAAGTTGAATCTCCAAGATATGTTCTTAGTCCTAATCTGTTCTCATGCATCTTGGGGGCTTTCTGAGTTCCTTCACTTGAGGTTAGGCAACTCTCCAGGGAGGAGTTTGGTGGTGGATAGGCTGTTTGCATCTGTTGATGGTGTAGATTCTGCAGTTCTAGGAAGCTAGCGTCTGGATATTCTGCTGATACTTTAGATACTAGTTCTGAGAGTTGAGCTTTAGTTGCTTCAATCCCAGCTGGACCTAGGTTCTGTCTTCCAAGTGTCTCTTGTGCTTTCTCCAAAATCGCTTGCAGATACTTTCCTTGAGCCTCGATCCTGAGCTGCAAATGTCGCTGTACCTGACTCAGTTTTAATAAAATTATAATGAAACCGTATCTAAATGCTTTGTTGTTTCTGTTTCTAGGTAGAGTTCGAATCCTCTCTTGATGTTCTATACTTATGTCTTTATGTGTTTCTACACGTTTGAGTATAACAACACACTTTATGATAGTTATCAACTTTTTAATATAAGTTTCATGAGAGTTAGTGAACCAGGTTTGTCTGGATCACTGTTGTTAATATAAATATAGGAACAAAGACTTCAAACACTGTTGTTACCAACACTAATTGCTGCGTTAAATAGAGTGAGTCCACAGAGTACAATATGTGATACCTCAAGTTGCTCGTGTAGTCTTCTCTGAACCTCTATTTGCATTTGAAGAGCATCACTTATGGGCAAGTTCCTGTGTACACATATGTATTGTCATTTTTTGAAGAAAATTATTTGAGTTAGAAGATGTAAGCAAATAGCCATATTCTTACATGCTCGGCTGTGGACCAATGCTTAAACTCTCGCTCTGACTTTCATCTGCTTCAGGGGTGTTTTCTTCTACCATGGTCATCACACCTAAACAAAGTAACTTTTAGTTCCTTAAATAAAAGTGAACCTTTAGATGAAAAGATTCGTCTATCTGAGTAATGAATAACTAAGCTTACTTGTCTTGTTTAAACTGCTGTTAGCTTGTCCATTAAGATTCTTGCTCAGCCTATATTTCTGGTAGCCAAATCATGAAATTAATAACCTTCTTAGAGCTGGAAGATTTTTAGGTAAATGTCTCTATAAAGTGTTGATATCGTTTACCTGAAGATGACTCTTGAGATGATATAAGGTAAGGCCTGGAATACCCATGACTTTCATGATTGTCTTAGGAGTAGCCTCTGCAGAGACAAAAGTATACACATTAGTACATTATGTCTAGAAGCCTGATTGTCAAATAGGTCTCCTCTGCTAATAATCTGGCTTACTTTCTCCTCCTCCAAGCTGGTTAACTGCTTCCACGAATCTCTCATGAAGGTCTGGAGTCCACTTTAGTCGTGGCTTCGCATCGGTTGAGAGGATGAGTCCAGAATCTCCGTGGCCATTTCCTCGGAGAAATGGATGCCTTTCAGAAGGAATGGGCATTCTAGATGAAGGGAGGAGGCTCTTTCCTTGGTGCTGGTTGTGGTAATACATGATTCTATCTTTAAAATAAAAATAAAAAGTAAGTCTATCGTCACCTAGCAAAACTGCATTAATAATGAGTTGTAATGACCAAATGTTTTTCTTTTACCTGACACAATCTTAGTTTTAAAAATGTAGCCTGCTTCTCTCAGTTCAGAGATAGTACACTATGCTCTGCAACTCCACCAACTTGGGAAGATGTCTTTGCCCCCTTTCCTTATTTATGCTCAGGCCTTGGTCTGAAGAGTAAAAGGTCTTTGCAACATTTCTTTATATAGAGGATGATAACTAAGGTATGGAATATGAATAACTGGTCTAATCGTAGCTTTATTGTTTGTGTTCTTATCGTTTCAACTGTAGGTTATTTTTTTAGATAATTATATTTTTTTTCTTGTAATTGATTCCTTTGGATTACTGTTTTTCAAATGCAATTCAAGCCTTGCATTAGATACCAGAATTGATCCCAAAACTAATGCATCGTATGCACATTCTTTCACCATTCTGGCATACGAAAGTATCTTATTCTCCAAAAAAATTTCTAGTTGGGTAGGGGAATACATTCTCTTTCCTTATTCCTCAATTTTTTCAAAGTCCAAAGCTCTAAGCTCTCTCTCTCTTGAGGAATAATCTCAATGCTTTCCACTTGTCTGTATTGTTTTTTCTCCTACTTGAGAGTCATTTTTTCAGTCTCTAGATACATCTTTAGCCTTAGCATTTTCTATTGAAACTTTTAGATAGATTTTTCCTATATCAACCAAAATAGCTCATGTTTCATGAGTGTGTACTGATAATATCCGTATGGTTTTTATGATAGCCGCAAGTGGGATGAAACTTAGGTTTCAACATTGTTTTGTCATGAAAGATAATTAAGACGTGAGAAAGCGAATGAAGAATACTTCATGCTGTCTCCTTCAACAAGTTTAGTACCTATTCTTTCTAAACAGCATAAAAAATTAGTGGGGAACCCATATCTTACATTCTTTGATTTGCACAACTTATTAGGCGCATGCATCCATGCTTGAGTTATGTATGTATGCATGCATGTATGTTTGTACGTATGTGTCTAGCCTTTCCTGTCTATTCTAAAGGCTAACATAACATGTCGTCTCCAGTCCATATTTGTATGTATTGTTTGTGTGTGTTATGTCTGCATGTGCATGTATAAGCTCGTGATGGAACTATACATCTAAAGTCTTGATGCGTTCTTACATTATACGTCTCTGAATCTACTTTATCGATGGCTATGTCTCTAACTTCCATTATCATTCATACCGTAGTCTGTATCTGAATTTGATTGGACGTCACAACTATTTTTCCTGGTTGATTAAAAGTATAAATACGTTTTCGTATTGATATACAGCTATGTAGAATAAGTTCGTAGATAAAGATATATGTACATAGAAGTCGTGATTGCCAAATGCCGAATGATAGCTTCTCTATGTGCAATTGAGAATATATCCACTATCAAAGTATAGAGTCTCACATATCTTATTGAGTTTGATAGATGCCTTATAGAGGAAAAACAAAGACTTAGCTAGAAATATGGTCTGTTGTTTCAAAGGAAATTGTCAAACAACAAATCTTATGTTCCTTGAATGATATCTTTGCATATATATTTTTTTCAACCTTTCATGGTTCTGATTTCTCATTAACACTTTATTCTGTTTGGTAAAGAAACTTTTTCATAGCCTTCAGTTAAAAGTATTTCAGCATATTGCCGAAATAGTTGATTGGCATGTGAGTGGGAATATGCTTCCACAAAGAGAGGCTTCTATCATTGTGTGCTGCAAGTTTTATAAGTCTATTTGAATACCATCAGAAAGTAAACCTAACCAAGCAAATTTTGTGTTTGATTTCACTTTTTACCAGATATTGCTAGAAAAATCTCTATTTTATATCAAATGTAGCTTTTAATACGACCAAATGTTGAGTATGCTTCTTGCAGAAGGGTCTGTTCTTCACCCAGTGACAAAGTTAGGGAAGAAAAGGTTTTACTGTAACATGTTACCTAAGACCATGATTAACCCGGGTTTCTTAAGGTGGGGTTCTTAGCGGAAGTTAAGAAACTGTTTCTTAACTTTTAACTAAAAAAGCTAAGAACCCGGGTTTCTTAAGGTGGGGTTCTTAGGGTCTGTTCTTAAATAAAAACTTTAAGAACCGGTTCTTAGCTTTTTTAGTTAAAAGTTAAAAAACAGTTTCTTAACTTCCGCTAATAACCCCACCTTAAGAAACCCGGGTTAATCATGCTCTAAGGGTTCTGGCTGCTGATATCAGTTAATATAAAATGTTGTGTGTTATTGCAGAAGTAGTGCCTAACTTAATTTTACGACATGTTTTCACCTCATTTTAATTGTGCTTAGTCTTTCCACATGTATCTTTCCTTTTACTATGGTCATTGAAATGTCACTCTTTGAGTAAAAGAGAAGAGTGATACAGAATAAATGTTCTTCCTTGTACGTTCATTTCCCTTTTACAGATTCTTGTTCTTGTTTTACTAACTTTTTTTTTTAATCTTCCTCCATAGGTAGAATAATTGAACACGTGGGCGGCATCGTTAGGATTGTGATAGCTTAATGGAACGAGAGGGTATTGGATACATTAAGAATCAAGAGGAAGCGGGAAATGACCGTGGAATTATATTCCTTTTTGAAAGAAAATGGAAGAGAAAAGTTGGTTCCTGAGAATCTAGAGAATGAGAATATGAGAATCCAAAACTAAAGAAAGGCTTGGTGAGTCGCATTCTCAACTCAAGAAGAATCTCTTTTGTTTTCATCTAAACGCCAACACACACACACAAGAAAAGGAGATACTATTCGGGTCTATTTCTTTCTGCTTTTGTTTAGTTTGGATTTTTAAGTGATTTTTGTAGTAATGTTGTGATTCTTATAAGCACAACAAAGAGTTTTGTGTTCACCACAAGACAGTCTTGTCTGCATCCAACAGAGAACATATTGTTATTTGTTAATTTGAATAGTATAGAAGATCGTGTGCACGGTGCGATTGGTTGCAAATGCTGGCTAGTTTTGACAATTATAAAGATTGATTGTTTAGTTGCAAGTAGATAATAGTATCCATTCTTGTTTTTCTTCTTTTCAGTTTATTTATATACATTCTTTTGTTAGTTTACTTTCTCTTTATATTCGTTTATACATTGTATTTCAAAAAGGATGTTGTTAACCCTTTGGAACATGGAGAAGTGAGATTCCAAAGATAACTTGGATAAGCAAAAACACATCTTCTTACCTTTTTTAACAAATATGTCACCTAGAAAGTAAAATTAGATGGAGCAGAATAAACCGGTTCTGACCGGTTCAAATATTCTAATTAATAGTTTACGGTTGGATCGACTCGGTTTGTTAAAGCTGGCGTGTCGTCAGATTAGTGGCTGATTAGTACGGAACTAAAGTACTCTCATCCGCAGGCGATCGGTGGAGGACTCTTTCTCGCCGAACAACAACAGAGGAAGAAAGCAGAACAGAGTATAAACCCTACTAAGATATCGTTGTGGGTTTCTCGTGCTCTTCTTCTTCTTCCTACTGAGAAAATGGCTGATTCAGTCCATGAGACAGAGATCAGATGCCATCATTGCGCAGGCCCTCTTACGAAAAACTTGGTATTTTCTGCATCCAGCATCAATTTGTATTCTACAGATCTCTATTGCAGATGATCACTATAGATGAAAGTTCGTTCTTTTAGTATAGATTATTAATTAGAAATTGATTGATACCAGGAAACTAGTGAATGGACTGTGGCTCCCTTCATCAGGGATAGCTTTTCTATGGTAAGTTTCGTTCAATTCGACTCTGTTAGTACTATAGTTTGCTACACTTGTAAAAGGTTTATACTTTGACTTTGAGGATGGTAAAGACTTTCCCTTTTGTTTCAATATCAAATGGATTAAAAGGGTGTTTTTTTTTAAATGTTTTTATATTGATCTTTAGATTGGATCAGCTGTTGGAGGTACTGCAAGTGCATTCATTGGATTTAACCATGGTATGTAGAGCTTCTCTTGGAACTTATACCTCTGAATTAATATTTTCGTGTGACTATGTCTTTCAACTCTTGAATGTTGTTCTTTACTCGTTGATTGTACCTGGAAACCTTTAATCGAGTTGCACCTGTACTTCTTAAATGGCTTAGTCATTTAAGATTAGTCATAGTTTGTTCCAAGGAAAAGCTTGAGTGTGTATTTGATGACCGACCAGTTGTGTGGCTTCTGTTCCAGTTCTGTAGAATCAGCATACTGTTATCTGTATTTGTTATCTAGTTGTGTCTTGGATATAAGACTATACTGATAGCAGTGAGATTTAAAGCTTGGAGTCTGAGTCGGTTTGTCTTGTTTAAAATGCTCTTTTTGATTGACGCAGTTATGCCAATTGTTCGCAAATGGATAAAAGGACCCATGTGGTTACATTTTCTTGTTGGGGTAAGTTATGACCAAAGATGCAGAGTTTTCTTCTTCTTTTCATCATGCTTTGTTTTTTTTTTTGTTCCATGCATAATTTTTGTGGGGAAAAGACCAGTGAATTGCTTAACCCTTTTCCATATTGATGAAGCTATTGAATTTTTATTTCTGTGTCAATGCAGGCACCACCTGTTATAGTTGTTTCATCGGCCTGTGCTGGACTAGCAGGTTTGAGATCTCTTGGTCACATATTAATAATTTGTCACTTGAGGTTATCCTGCAAATGTGTCAATAAGCTCCAGGATTCTGAATGCTTCATCTTTCTTTTGGGGGAATGTTTGCAGGTGGCACTGTGCCAGCACTGGCACAGCTTGCTTCATCTTCATACCGAGCAGCAGTCCATTCGTCTCAGCCACCAAAGGCACAAGAGAATAACAAAATGCAAAAGTCTACAACATCTCCTCTGTAAAACACATAGCACAGCTTTCACTTTTGTTCATTTTCTTTCTCCATTTTGTATGTCAATCTTTTCTTTAAGAAGGGAGGCTCTTGGTGTAAATACTTCTGTGTTATTAAAACTCACATAAAGATTTAGACGCGCCAAAGGCTTTATTTTTTTGGTGTTTCAGAGTCTATTCTTTGTCCATGGATCATTCTTATCATATAGATATACAAGGATCATTTTGTGCTCTTTCAGGAGTTAAGGGGTTTCTTAAGAATATTAGAATAATTGTGGCTCTCTTTTGTTAATATATCTCTTCACACGAGGGTAGTCTTGGGATTTCATAATTGGAGGCGGAAAAGTTTAGGAGACTTAGGGTTAGGGATTTGACCAAAGACTAGTATAAATATTGAGCAAGTAACGAACTTTAAGCTTCAAAACTACTTGATCTTATCTGAGCTGAGAAAAACGGTTTAAGGATTAGGTTTTTGATCTTTTCCGATCATCACCGGCTAACGAGCAACCCCATCTCCTTCTTTTGGAAGGTATGGCCGGCGGCTCCGGTGACGGAAAAGGCTTCGATGCCTTTATCTTTTATATAATACCTTTTGTTTTCAGCGATGAAGACTGCTTGCTGCCTGAGCGTACGATTTACTCGACGCTAGGATGGCTTCTGCGAGCTTTAACACCCCCCCCCCCAACAAAAATATTTGTGTTTTAAAAAAAAATGATTTTTGATTCCTCTTTTAGGTTTTATGTTTTTGATTCCAATTCCTCGACAAATTTTGTCTGAAAGTGTCTTGTTTAAAAAGTTTTGTTCTTACAAAACTGTCTTGAATAGAGTTTCTTCTGGTCTACAAGTAAAAGTTCATCCTTTTTTGTTGTTACAATGGCATAGTAAATCACTGTAGGTAGTAAACATATGGTTACACTTACGAGCTAGATCCAAGTAAGAGTTTCCTATAGAGGAACCTAAATAGAATCAGGGTCATGTTGGAATTTTTAGGAAGAAGATAGGAAGCTTATGTTCAAACAGCAGCTGAGTTTCTCCCATTTATGTCTTCTTCTTCTAATCTGTCTTGTTTGATTGTCGGTACTAAGCAGCTCTGAACCCAGAGCTGTGTGGCTTCTTCTGAGAGATCGTAGTGCTTGTTGCAGCGTCTCAGGGACTATCAGTGGTTGCTCTATTGCTCCAATGGTGTTGGAGCAAGCAGGACAGGATGGGTCTCGGGTTTGAGAAGTTGGGGTCACTTTGTCTAAACATTCGACATGGTAGACGTGGTGGCAGGGGAAAACACCAGCAGCTGGCATGTCTCTGCTTCTCAGTATCTTGTGAGAGCACCATGGTGATTTCTGCGATAAGAGCTTTTTGCAAACCCCGCATCTCTGTTTTGTCATTGAACCTCTCTGGTGGTTTTCTACTTGTGTTGTTTCGTTGGATCTTTCCACATCTAGCAGTATTTCATCATTGCTATGACTTTGGTTTGGTGATGCCTCCTCTACTGGTGAGCCTTGGTGGTTTCCTGTGGACGTCATGAAACTGGAAACAGGATCTGTGAATGAGTCTTCTTGTTGCGAATGGTTAAGTTGAGGATTCTCACAATCTGACACCGGGTTGCAGAACACTCGAGGATAAGAGCAGTGAGTAAGGCTTAAAGGTTGCTTGCTTGGAGTCAAGCATGGGGCAGTTGGTTCTGAAAGAGAGTGCAAAGAGCTAAAACTCGGGGAGATAGCTGTACTTTCTCTAACAAGACTTTCTTCCTGTGATACATATCATCCATTAGAGGCTTATCGTGAAGATTAATAATATTATTGGAATGATAAAGAAGATCGACTTACCTCATCCAAGCATGGAGGCTTTGAGCTATTTGTTCTTGGTATGTCATTCTCTTCAATCCCACAAGAAGCAGACGAGTTTGAAGCCCATCTTGGCGATTGCTGAAAACAGGATTCCAAAGTTTCACTTCGTCTACTTGTGCTCGAGTAGAGTCCAAACCTGTGACTCTCATCATCGCTAGTTTCCTGATCCAAACCATCTCTAGTATATACAGCAGGTGAGAAGCTGAGATTAGTCCGCCATTGCAGTGCATCATCTTGACGCGACGGAGGAACATCCCTTCTGCTGTGGGGTGGTGATTTGGTTGTTACCAGTGGCCTTGAGGCCACAACACAACAGAGTGCGCCCGTTTTGAACTCTGTTTCTTACTCTCACCGCCTTCAAGCCCAAAGGATGCTGACAGGTGACAGCCAAAATGAAGTAATCTTCTCAATGCAGCAAGACTTCTACATCACGAAATCACAAAGGCCTTTAGTAAACACTGTAATCTTTATACTATAAATGAAATTATTTGCGTATTTACAGCTAAATCCCGAGATTTACAGTTGAAATAAATAACATATTCAAGCTGAATAATCACTAATCTCTTCTCAAAATAGCAAAATGGAATCAACAATGTTGAGAAAGCAAATAGATGTAACTATACCCTCGTTTTAGAGGATAAGAACCGAAATTAAGACAGGAACAGAACACTACTCATAACAGCTGTTCTGAGCTCCTACAGTCGCTAGAAAACCAGCAGGAAATTAGATTTTAATAGAAGCTGGGAACATTATTTGGATTATAAACATAAGCATCAAAGGAGATTAAGCATAGTAAAGTTAAATTCATTTCAGTGTTAGAGAAAAAGCAAGAACAAGTGTCGGTGAAAGCCAGATTAGACTTGTGCAGAGATGTACAGTTTCTCATACCTTCAAACTGGAAACTGATGCTCACTGTATCTTGGTGATGTCGATGACAAAGAGGAGAGAGAGAGACTGCAGAATCAATGGAGGAGAAACGGCGAGAAGAGAGAAAGCATGAGCGCTCCTTCTCTTTTGAAATAGAGAGAGAAACGACTACTATGACTTCTTGAATGAGAGAGAGAGAGAGAGAGAAGATTAGGTAATTATTAATTAATCACTCCCTTACTCGTTTTGTTAATTATTATCTCATTGATCTTTCTTTTTGTTAATTTAATAGTATTTGGTTAAACCCCCACTCATTGATTTTTCTTGTTTTTTACTGAGAAAATTACTTTCTGAGTCACTTTTTGTCTTTTCAATTTCACCTTAAGTCACTTTCCACTTGAAAGGCACATTATTGTTGTTATTTGTCCGTTTTGTCCTTTCACTAACTCTTTATCCTCTTTATCCTTTTCTCTTAATCCAAACAATATTGTTTCTAGTTTTTTTTCAAATCAACGAAGATCAATAGTTTAATTCTTCCAAAAAAAATTATCTTGTTCCACTAAAGTGAATCAAGAACATCAACCTTAATTAACTTCAAAATCCTATTCAGTGTCCCTTCTTCTTCTTCTTTTTCTATGTCTCTTTATTCAGTGCCCTTCTTCTTACCTTTATCCATGGCTTACCTCCACTCTCTCTCGCTGCTGGTTCGTTGATGATGTTGTTCTCTTGAGCTATTGGCATCGTTGAGACTCCCAAAACTGATTTTATTTCCTAGAAAATTGATTTCAATTTCTGGAAAATACCTTTTCTGGCAAGTGGATTGGTGAAAAGGTAGAGAGTTTAGGATAGATATTGATGTTTACGATGATTGGTATTGAGGTTCATTGTGTTGTGTTGATTCCCGTAATCTTGTTTAAAATGGTGGGATTGAAAAATGATTAAAGTGTTCATCTTTATCACAATAGCACTTATTAAGCTGTTTCGATTATAAGTTTTTGGGATTGTTTTTGTTGTCGATTGTTATTGGTAATGATATAAGCAAAGTGTGTTTCTTTATGGCTAATTTTTAGGTTTGATTTTTAAGAATGACTGAGGCATCACGAGCTTTGAGAAAGCTTGTGTTCACCAAGGTTAATGAGTTGTGATCGGAATCATCGTCCACATACACCCATGTAAATTAACAAAGATATAATTTTGATTTTTTCGTCTACAAACATCCATAAATCCATGTCCACGCTTCTTCAAGGATGAAGATCTGCAAGTTAACAAAGAGACATGTTCATGATTAGCCGTCCACAAACATCTATATATTCATGTTCACGCTTACTTGTTTATAAACATTGTTGATGTGTTCAACATGTCTTTGTCTACAAAAATCCTTGTCCACAAACATTCTTGTCCACAAACATTCAAACCTTTTCATTAAGGACAAAAACGTCCAGAATCTCTCTTGATTTCCGTAAATGTGACCCACAAGTGAGAAGTGACCTAATATGTAAACAAAAAGATAAAAGTGACTTATAGTGTAATGCACTCAAGCACTCTTTTTTACTTCCTAACATAGGAATAATCATTTATTGGTTTATCAATATGGTTATCGTATGTATGACTGACATGATCATTACGAGACCAATTAATATTTTTTTTTTCAGCAGGATTATATTTATCAAAAATTATTGCGGTATCATTTTCATGCAAATGCTATTTTTCCTTATTTTATGTCACCATCCTTGTTTATGATGGGTTAACCTGTTGGTCATATTCCAGCTAATCTTTAGGGCATCTCCGACCCAACTCCATTTTTTCCTCCATTTTAAAGTAAAAGTGAATATGGAGTAAACATTGCTCCAACCTTACTCAATTTCTCACTTCATAATGGAGTAATCTATTTTTTGTTTGTTCATCACTCCATTATGGAGTAAAAAATAAAGTGGGGTTAGAACATTTTTACTCCATAATCAATTTTACTCTATTTTGGAGGAAAAAATAGGGTTTTACATTGAAGATGCTCTTATATCAAGACCAATTAGTGGTTGTCGAATAAAGGTATTTCACTCAAATATCGACCTATCAAAATCAACTTTCTATCTTAATTAACGGAATAATTAATTAAGTTTTGTAATGCTGTTTTTTTTCTATCAACTTTTTTTTTAATGCTGTTGTAGTATTGTCAAACTCAGACCTCAATCTTCAATAATATTTTCATTTGATTTTGTTTTAACTTCTTAAAGTCCATTAGGCGTTATGTCCAGTCCATGAGATTTCGGTCCTAATTAACACACGATACTCATCCCACGCTCAGCCCATTATCTTCATATTAGCCCAGTAGTTAGTGCTATGTTTCCTTTTGTCAAACCCATTATGGCCCATGGTATAGCTGTCTACTCTAATCTGATCCCCTCTTTGTAACAAAATGAATTGTTTATTTAATCGCCTACTTGTAACAATTGCTTTTACATCGAAATCATGCAAACTTTTGAGATTGAATATTGGAATTTATTACTGATATAGCAAATCAGCTGTAAAAAAAAAAACAATTTTTGTGAGCAGCTGCAACTGGTTAAGCAAAAACATTTCGAAATGGTACGAGGTTTTGGATCACGCAAGACAGGCCAAGATGTACAGTGGCAGAGAGTCATTGGCTAACGCATGTGCCCGTCAAATTTATTTCCCAGTAAACCCTATTAGGGTTTCAGCTAATACATATTGCAATATTTTAAATATTTATACATATGCTCAACCATATGCTCAACTATTAAACATATTTTGACGAGTAAATTTTTTTTTTTATTTTATACAAAATTTAACATCAATGTTAGTTGAAACGTTAACTTTTACGTTGTGCGTATACAAAAGTTACTCTATTAACTATTACTCTAACCTAAAAAGTGTTTTAATTAAATTGTATAATGTGCATGCATACACCTATATAGTTAGTTCCTCATGTGAAAGTTTTGAAAACTATGTAACAAAATACTTTACATTTGTTATAAATCCACACTTGTTTTCTATCATTTCAAATTTTGGTGATGACAGAAAATTCAATACAAAATAATAAAGTACAATCATTGATCAAATTTAAGTTTTCCACGACAAAATATAATCATTCAATATATATGTCTATTTTTCTATAAAAAAATAATCATTCAATGTATATGTCATATGGACGATAAATGATTATATTTATAGAATATGGTTTACTGAAAGAAAAGGATAGAAGAAAGAGACCGTATAAAAGAGGCAATAGAGATCATCATCATCTAGAAACCGAGAAACGGGAAAGAACGGTTAGCTTTGCTGCAAGTATCGATCTAAAAGCTTCGCTTTAAATGGAAAGTCCTGTTATTATGCGCATTAAAATAATGCTCACAATCATGCTTTTTTACAATTTTTTTAACTAATAAAATCGCTTTCTACAAATTTTGTAAGCCAAAAATATTACCATTGAATTCATGTCCAAGATTCAACAAATAATTAATGGAACTTTATGTGTCCTGAATTTGAGGTGGAAGAGACTCACACGCTTATTTCCAAACAAGCATAGTACACTGAACCAGATACATCATTTATTTATGTATGGTTAAGAGTTTTTGTTTATTTTTAGTCGTTTAGATAATTATCTAGACTTGAACGGTTGCATCATTTTTTAGAAAAATATGGTAATAAGAGCATATAGAAAATATTAAGGATACGACTTATCTATAAGTGAGGGAATTTGAAGAAGTAAAAAATGTATTAGCTGCATGGCATTGTGTTTATACAGTAGATACATGTTCATGCTTTTTAATAATAAAATTTATCAATATGTTGTTTTGATGCTTTTCCAATTGGTACATTGTTTAAAATGTATATCTTTGTCGTTATATATATAAAATATAAAGAATTCAATTCTAAGAATATTACAGCACATTCAATCAAAACAGATCTGCTACTAAATCTTAAACACAGATCTGCAGCCATATCATATTCCATGTAAAGCCAAAGCTTTGTGCTTCGGGACCCAATAAAATTCCTTAAGAAAGTAGTATATTGAAAAACGAAATATGTTTATTTATGGTACGAGCAGATGTAATCACAAAGTGCTGAAAAATTGAATGATATGAAACGTTCGAAAAACTCGCAACTATTAAAAAATTAGTAGGAAAACGTAATGTGAATATTGATGTAATAACCAAGTTCCTTAAGACATAAGACTTAGGGATCTGGAATTGTATATTCACAAGAAACCCATCATTAATCACTGTTCTTAGTTGAAATGTTTTTCTATATATTGTCAATGATATATTAATATAAATAGTGTGTCATAATCTAATAGTCTAAATTATTTGGCATATGAAAAGGCTAGTATGCTGCCCAGATTCAGGGAACATTCACATGCTTCATGAGCTGTGTTTTATTCAGATTCCATCGAGAATGCAAATTTTCAATTTTTTTTTTTTTCTCGATCAAGAAGAGAGTAGCATATTAATTTCTCAAAAAGTTATGTTGATTGTTATTACTAGCGATGCAAATAGTAAACATAAAACAATATATATATATATATATATATATATATATTCTACACTAATGATAACAATGTAATGTTTTATCAACTGTAAACAAAAATACATAACACTTTACATAGATATTATCATTTTCATTTGTATCTCTACTTGAGTTTGAAACTGTCCGAGGGTATCGAAATTAACTAAGAACATGTATATATTTCGTAAATCTTGGTAACTAATACTCTATAAGATACATATAGGAAAATTACTTATATGTATAATACAGTGTACATTGAGAATATATCACCTATGCACTAAAAATCCCACATGATCCCAACCCCCTTTTTTTTTCTTTTTTTCCTCCACATTATAAACCAATTACACAATCAACTAAATAAGATCAATGAAGCGAAAATAATAGAGGTTTAACCCCCTAGCAAATCCTATATGTATATGTACTAACTACATAATTTAAAACCCAACGAATACACTCTTTAATCACAATTAAATAATTAATTAACCATAATTCTCCCAGACTAAATGTAATCAGTAGTCCCATAAGATCCCTCTTAAGTCACATAGATCGTCATAAGACTTGCTACCATTCACCATTCCCATCTCTTGCTTCATTGCCGGACCCGAAGATACCTCCGCGGTCGTGGCTGCATTCACATCTGAGCTCAGACAGGTTTCTTGAGATACACTGACAAGCGAGTGCTCCATCTTGAGGTGGTTGTTATATGAAGAACCGGAACCAGAAGCAGAACCAAAACCCTGGTGGTTAAAGAATGATTGGTAACTAGAGTTGAAGTGGTCAGGTTGGATTGGTGATGAGATGTCGTAGGGTTGAGGGTTAATGGGTTTAAAGTTGTGTTGTTCTAGTTGGCCCGTGAAACTTGGATCCATGAGAGGAGGAAGAGATGAGAAGTCTAGGAGATGGTCAATGTTATCAAAAGAATCCATTCTTGTGAGATCTTCAAGGGGTATTCTCGTCATTTGCTGAGTTGTGGTAGCAGGATTGTTCTTGTGAAAAACCCTACACACGACCCACTCGTCCTGTAATCAAGATCACAAACAAACAAAATTGTTAGATTTGATATTCAATCTTTTATTTAGCTTGTTACTCAAATCTTGGATTTGATATCAAACTTATTGAAAAGGACAAAATTTCCACCAAATATAAACACTTTTGGTTTAAGAAAACAAATATTAATAATTAAATTATAGATTTCAAAAACATTTGAGAAAGTGTGGATTGATTATATATATTGAACTTACCCTTGCGGATTTGGGGAGATTGTGATAAGAATATTTGCCTTCAAGGCGATACTCATGCATGACCCAATTAGTCTTTTCACCTCGTGGAGCTCTTCCTCTATAAAACACAAGTGTTTTCTTCATCCCAACGAGACAACCTTTGCTTTTGAAGATCGCCTTATCCTTCCCGGTCGCTTTCCAGTACCCGGACTCAGTTGCACGGTTCGTCCTTAGCCCGGTCGGGTACTTCCTGTCCCTTTGACAGAAGAAGTACAACTCTTTCTCCCCCATCTTTGCCCTCTCTATGCCCACAAAAAAAAACAAGAATTAACAATCAGAATCTTGGTCAAGAAGTCAAAGAAGATTGAAATTTGTTTGGTACAATAAAGTGAAAATTCAAGAAAAACAAGTTAGCTTCGTGTGAAAATATGATTCAAGAATTGATAATCTTAACCAAGAAGTTAAGCCTTTTGTGTTTATGTGTGAATACTCTTGCAAATGGTCAAAGAAGAATTGAATTTTTGAAAAAAGAAAAAATTGTTTGAATACAAATTTACTTTGCAAATCCCAGGGCTCGCACTTGTTGAGATCAGCCTCTCCCATGGCCACAGCCGTGAAACGGCTGTCTAAGACCTTCTCTTTGAGGTAGCATGTTATGAGCTCTTCATCTGTTGGATGAAACCTGAATCCAGGTGGCATATCAACAAGCTCTTCACCTCCATGATTCAACACCACGCCTTCTTCCACCACAACCGCCATATGACTATGTAACAGTGTATCTATTGTATGTATTTGTCTACTTTTTATAGTTTAAAGATTCAAGAACAAGAAAATAAGAAAAAATAGCCTAGAAAATATTTTTGATAGAGAGAAAAGCAAGAAGGAGATGTTGAAGAAAGAAAATGATTTGAGAAAGCTAGCTGGAGAATCTTTGAGCAGTTAAAAGGCAGAGAAATGAAAGTATTGGAAGAGTGGAAATGGCTT
>MU105909.1:59799-175955 GCA_012274485.2 Sinapis alba | reverse complement strand
AACACCACGCCTTCTTCCACCACAACCGCCATATGACTATGTAACAGTGTATCTATTGTATGTATTTGTCTACTTTTTATAGTTTAAAGATTCAAGAACAAGAAAATAAGAAAAAATAGCCTAGAAAATATTTTTGATAGAGAGAAAAGCAAGAAGGAGATGTTGAAGAAAGAAAATGATTTGAGAAAGCTAGCTGGAGAATCTTTGAGCAGTTAAAAGGCAGAGAAATAAAAGTATTGAAAGAGTGGAAATGGCTTATATAGAGGAATTGGAGGAGCTTTGTAAATATAATAATAATAAAACTATTATTGTTTGTTTCTTCGTTTTTTCCTTCTTTTTGGTGATTTAGAAAGATACGTAGGCTCCAAGCGACCTGTTGAATTGTTGAACAAGCTTCACATAGACAATAATTAGTTTATTATTGATCAAATATGTAATTTACAAAGTTTATTAATCTCGATCATAATGTTATAAAAAAAAAAATTGTTATTGTCAATGGCTTAGAAAAACAAAAACTGTGGGAAAGAACGCTTGGAAAATAAATTGATATCAAACAAAAAAACGTACGTGTCACTAAACTTGTTATCATTTGTAACTTTTATATGAGGACCCATGATTGAAGATCGCATTAATTTAATTTGATTAACGTCCTACAGAAAAAAAAAAAACTAAGCAATCTCCTCTTTTTGTATTTAGCTATATATCTACTGAGTTTCATATTGTTCGTGAAGTTTTATATAAGCATCCTTTAATTTATCATTTTAAAGTGGAGAATTACGATTAGTATATGTTTCGTGTATATTAGAGAAATTTATCATAGTTTAATCGGATAGTATTTACTTGCTTCTACTTCAAAAGGCTGTGAGCTTTTTATGTGGTGTTTGTTTTAGCCTTTCTAGTGAAGCCGAAGAAAGGCAGAATATATTGTTTGGTATAAGTAATCAATTAATTAATCAATTAGTAGTAGTGTTATTTTATGATATTCATTTAAATACGTTTAAATCAGAAAGAAGAATAGTACACAGCCCAAAGAATAATCTTCAATTACCTTTAAGTAAAAAAAAAATAATGTTCAATTATAACCAAAAAAATAATAATTAAACGTTAGATTTTATGGCTTTTATAAATTGGGATTAACCTAATATTTTCTTAAGTCGGTGAAAATATCGACTTGTCAAGTCACCTAGTTTGTTGACTAAAGATCTAATGAGTAATGAGGAATGTCTAACCACGAAGTTGAGATTTGAATCTATTTTGCAAATCCAGCAGAATATAGCATTTTAATTTCAAAATATACTCTTGTAATTATGTCATA
This sequence comes from Sinapis alba, assembly GCA_012274485.2. Classification (NCBI taxonomy): domain Eukaryota; kingdom Viridiplantae; phylum Streptophyta; class Magnoliopsida; order Brassicales; family Brassicaceae; genus Sinapis; species Sinapis alba. The sequence goes on along the minus strand of MU105909.1, from coordinate 174,640 downwards.
TGTATCGACGTCATCAAGAATATATCATAAATTAGGTCATATATATTTATCATCAAACTAAAAAATGCAAGGTTGTGTATTTAAATATTTCGTCTGACATTTTGTAATGTGGCGTGAACTGCTCCCAACCATTTCAACTGTACAATCAATATAGTTGATTAATTTACGAGCTGAATATTATAAATTCATACATTTGATTTATTAATGTTAAAATATATATTTTCTTATGTTCTTTGTTCGGATGAATTTGGCCCGTCGAAGGCTGACTCAGTAAATATGGCTTCGTCACAGTCTGTTGTTTCAATTCTTTTTAATAAAAGAAAAACAAAATAATTTTTGTATGATAATTAAAGAATAAATCTTTCACACGTCGTTCTCTTCTGATTGTTGGAGAAAAAAACTCGTATTTCAACCAGTTTTCCTATATAATTTTGAAATATATGACACAAAATCTCCAACCAGATTAACTGTAAATTTTTGTCTTTACTCGATATGATATTGCAGACTTGTGTCTATTATGAACTCCGAACTCAGTCTTTTTTTTTCTTTGTCAACAACTCCGAACTCAGTCTCGACTACAAAACGAATAATAGTTTTAAAAAAAATAAAAATAAAAAAATATTGCTCTATAATTTTTTGTACGCGTTCAAAGATAATTAAAATCCATATATATTTTCCAGCCTGTCATCTTCTGGAAATTATTAAGACAAGACCAGTAGTTTAATTATGAATTTTGTAGTAAGATACACATTGCCGACTCAGATTTAATTGGAAAGTCGTTTTAGTCAGTTATGCTGTAACATACCACCGACTTGATTCCAGCATTTCAAAAAGAATATATACTACAAAATTATTGAACCGTCTTAAGTATATTAATAAGTAGTAGTATAGTTAGTCTTAGTTTAATGATCTATTCATTTTATTGACCAACGAACTTAAACATATACCAATGTATTTATTAGTATTGACATTTATTGATTGAATGTAGCATATAGTGTACATATTTAATGTGGCATATCACAAACTGTTGTAAATTGTGCTTTTATATAGTTGTCATATTTAAAAAAAAGTTATGATTCTTTTACTTTCCCTTCTTTCTAAAGATAATTTTTCTAATCACTAGATTAATTACCTGCAGATATAAATTGATTTACAAAAGTGATTTGTGGCAAAATGTTCGTAAATCCCAACGTAATTTTTACAGTATATATACTCTGAATCTATATTTAATTTGTCTTAGCCTCAAATTATTTTTGTCTTAATTTCCTTTCCCCGTCAGTGTCTCACTTAAAACGCGTTTATCATACGTGGAGCATGCATACATTCAGGTAATTGGATAAGAATAACCTAATGACAATTCAGATTAAAATGGTTTAAATAACATAATGTGGACCGAAAAATATGGAATAAAATCAGGGATTAAACATAATAACAATATGTATGATGTTTCCTGGTAAATTTAGTTTTTATCATGTTGTTTTTTTTTAAAAAAAAGATCAGACGTGTGGACCTGTGGAGGAATAATTTTAAAATGTTTTGCGGATGTAGAAGGAGTTGAATTTTTCTCCAGAAGAAGAGACTGCAAAGCGAAGGAGCCACATCATTGGATGGATGAGGGCTATTTGACGTCAACTTTTACGTCATCACTCTCGCTTTCCACGGATCTTAATGGGCCACGTGGACCCACCATAAGCCGTTGCGATGTGCGGCCAGAGATTATGTCACACCAACGAGTTATTTTTATCCCTAAGAACCACCTTTTCTTATTTTTATTTTATTTTATTTTTTATCTAATTTTTTTTAAAAAAAAAAAAAAAATCAATCGCGGGCTGACACCTATCAGTGAAACTTATAAACAGTGCATGAAACGATTCTTATTTAAGAGATTTTGGAACTGTCTTTTGCATTATTCACGAACTTTACATATCAATGGAACTCATAAATAGTGTAAGAAACCCTTTTAAAAAATCCGGATAATCATGCTCTTATGAAAATGAAAACCCCCACATAATACAAGTATTAGTTGATCTAGTTTGACAAGAAAATGATATAGTTTAGTTGATGGTTTCTAATATTTATTTATTAATTTGAAAAGTATGCTACTGTATGCACAGGTAACCGGTGTAAATAGTGGTATCATTTTTGGAACACATAATAATATTGTGAATATGCTCCTAGCTAGATATAAAGTTGGTTTAATGTGAATATGTCGCACATGTAAGTATGTAACATAACAATGAAAGATGATGATGGATATGATGTCATTCAACAATGCTCAAAGTTATGGCCACCACCACTAATTCTCAGGCTTCTTTGTGTGTATAGATATATAATTTATGTGTAAAATTGGAAAGCTTAGAAGCTAAGAGCATTATTATAATGGACTTTTGGATCAAACTGATGGCCTTATTATAAGTATTAGCTCGATAGTTGAAATAAAATATAAACCTAAATTGTTTGTTTCGTAGTTTGAGACAGACCGCAAATGTATGTTGCAGGTACAAGAAGTTAGGATTGATGTTATTGTTATTGTTGGTAGGAATCTAATTTATTAATATGTATATAATATTTTATTTCTATTTTTTTGTTTTATTAGTTTTCGTATTTTAGAGAAATTTAATCACTTAGATTGAACAGCAATCCGTGCTCGGAATATATATTACGGTGTGATAATCTTAAACTTGGAGTATTATAACAGTGTTTGCTACTATCAATAACTACCCAAGTTTTTTTTAGAAATGAGTGTTGTGTTCGAAAATATGTACTAATAATTTATTAGTTAAAGATTACATTCTCGTAGACAATTCTATGAACAAAATATTTACGTCAGGATAATTTTTCTTCATTCCTTACTTGTCTTTGATATATACATCGAGGTTGTATAATATCTCTGGGAAAATAATTAATTGAAATAGACTTCTTAATATAATGAAAAGGTATTAACATAAAAAAAGATATTAACATGTAGGTCAGATAGTCTACAACAATACATGATATCTGCACATATATATTTAACTAGATGTGGATGCAGGATGATATATACAATCAAATCTAAATAAGTTGACAGTTGTATTTTGAGCATTAGAGTATGTTTTACTAATCCCATCTGTATATTCACTAAAACATTAAATATGATGGGCAGTAGTAGTCTTACGTAATTTACAAAAGAAGGAGATAATGTTCTTAAACGATTATTTAACATACAGTTAAGATTATCTAATCAAATTGGTTTATAAATTTGATTTGTAAATCTTGAAGTCAATTTGCCAACTTTGTCCGTAGAGTGCTTTGCTACTTTGCTAATGGATTAAATAGAGTAGACCATTCTGTCATCCATGTTCCATTGCACAACCTCTCCGCATTCTTACGTCTCTATGTAACATATACACATTCAGACATGTAGCTATATGGATAGAAAATCAATTCTTAATGCTTATAAATTTTTTTAACTGGATTTGCTTATAATAATATGACAGGATAAACTATGTAGTTATTTTAAATATTTTTTTATCTTAAATCTTTCTGATACCATCATATATTTTTAGAATTCAGAAAAGAAAAGTATAGGCAAAACAAATTTAAGTTGTTATGCTTAATTTAGCCTTAGTGCACACATCAGACTCAAAAGTCTTTCATTTCACAAATTTGAAATATTGAACTGGTTCGCGTTATGCATATATGGCCAGCTCTAAAATCGTAGGAATTATATACAATCTAACAATATTTTAATACCTTTTATCTATGTAAATTATTTTAAATTTTGTGAACCATATTTTAATGTTTTATTGGCTATGCCCAAGACCATCCATCCATGTATATATATTTTGTTTCTTGTGTGAATTGAGCTACGACTCAAATACAAGTCGAAAATACTATCCAAAAGGATTGCATACGTATCGTATCTATAAGTGGTGGACAAAAATGATTAGTAACATGTTTTCGAGAAGTATACATTTACGTGTATACATTGTATCATAAACACGTACATACATAATTGATTAACAATGCGTTGGCCACCACATAATTTACATGGGGACTGGTGGTAAAGGAACCTCGGCTGAGGTGCCCGCCACCCGACTTCGAGCGTTGGCCACCACATAATTTACATGGGAGGTGGTGTGGCCCTCGAGACCGCTAGCGTAAACAGGGGCCCTTAAGTGGAGGCTTAAAAATTCCTGTAATGGCGTGGGCTAAGGCCCGGTGGGCTAGTCAATCGCGTTTAGCGGTTGGATACTCGGTTATCAAAAAAAAAAAAAACAATGCGTTTATACGTGCAAACAATAGCATAAGATTATGATTTTGGAGATCTTCATACCTAAAAATTAAGGGTTTAAACCTCTCACAATCTTTATTTTCTTATTTTATTTGCCATTTAATTAGCACCTAAGAAAAGAATTAGCATAGCTATCTTAAAAACTAACTATTATCAGTACTTGAATTTAAGTTAAACGATTTATGTTTTAATTAATTTAAAGAAAATACTACAGTTTTCCAAACAACACAGTAAAACAATTTATGTAAAAATTATCACGTAATATCTGATATATTCGTATGATAGTATTTTCTAATACTAATGTAAACGCGTTACAAAATTGTAACATAAATAAAATAGTACACAGTGAATGTGTTCCACTATAGTCGATTTTATCACTTTCTTCATTAATTAATCCAAGTCTAGGATTCAAATTAATTTCAAAATCAACGTAAACTAGAAAACGACTTATCCCATCTTCAATGTAATTGCTCCCCTATTACAAGACAACTATAGATGTACAATTTTATAAACGTCGCACACATATGTGGATAAATCAGAAAAGTATACAATCTAAAATCATTAAGCATTGCTGCATCGGAAATCAAATCTTGTCACTAAATGATATAAATTCACATGTGCTGTGTGCATATACATTGATACTCTTTCCATTTTGATTTATTTGTCATTGTAGAGAAAAATTTTCGTTTCAAAATAAATATTATTTTATAATTTTAATGTAAAATTTATTAAGAAGATTTTCTAATTTATTTTTCTATTGGTCGAAATATAGTTAGATATATAGATAATTGTGTTTTTATTTTAAAATATACAAAATTATATATATTTTTTGTCAATAACAAAATTATATATTTTATTAATACGATAAACAAAGTAAACAAAAGATTATATTTCCACAGTTCAATTTTTAAGCTAATGCATAGTCATAAGTAAAGTGTCACATCCAGAAAATCATTTAGCTTACCAATCAATGCATGTCACTTATTCATGCGTGTTCTCCGAACTTTCTTTTATTTTTCTTACGTTCAAACTCATTTTTTTTAATAAAAAACTCATTTTGTTTTCAAACAAAACTCCAGTAATCACTTATATATTGGTTTAAAGAATAATGTCAAAAACATTGATTAAAGAAACTAGTTTTCATTACAAAAAGCTTCTCTTTAGTGTGACTCTGAATTTTATAATAGAGGATCCAAGTTTAGTGTCCTCTTTTTTCTTATATATATGCCCGAGTTTAAGTTCATGATCAGTGCAATTCACATATTGCATCGCATATTTTAAATTAAAGTTCAATTTCCAGTTACTTTATAATACAAAATAAAAGTCTTCAATATTACATTAATTTTAGTCTCCAATCGAATTATTGGAAAAAATGGAGACTGGTGATCAATTTAGCTAGGAGTAGTCTTATCAATTTCTGAAAGTAAACCCACACGATTCTCCTTTGAAAACAAATGTGTCCTATGTCTTCATTTTTATGGACATATTATTATTATTGGGTTTGCTTTATTCTCTACTTGTTAAAATTCAAATGATTCCCCAATAATTCATTGAAAACTGAAACTTACCTTCACCATGAAGCTTGAAAATATGCCATGTTTGCTGGATACTGATCATACATGTATTTTTCAATGTAAAAATTAAAAACCTATATCAAATGATTTAACCAATTATTAATATTTGAACATCATATCATAGTATTTAGTTCATTTTTATATGATGAAAAATACCCAAATGATGCCAAAAGAAAAGGAGTGAAAAAAATAAAATCAGTTATAAATTTTATATTTATCACTCTTTAAATCAGTCAAAACAATAAATCTTAATGTAGAAAAAACTGAACTTTGGCCATTGGAATACTATGTTATTTTTTTAACACTGAACTTTGGTGATGAAGCAAATATGCTTTTGTTCGATCATAAATTTATAATGTTGTAGACTTATTCTACAAACAATATCAATATCCAAGAAGAAAAACAACTTCTACTAAATTTTGGTAATATATATATATTTAGAAGGGGCTAAATAAAATGATGACTCACCATTTGTTGTGTGCAAGTAATTGCCTATCTTTCCAAGGACACCAGCTACAGATAATAATTGGATTCAATCTCCACGTGGTTTAACGAAACACCACAATGACAAAATTAAACACATCAGTTCATTTATTTTCTATGAACGATTTGGTATTTTGTTCATTAAATTACTAAATTTGGTCAGACTGATACAATATCTATATTTTAAATTTAAATATATCTGAGCCAAATCTACAACAGATTGTCATATACCTTTGTAGATTTTTTAAATATGCTTTATCAAACAATAATCATCATTACATCACTAATAATAGCAAGTTTCTTGACATTACTACAAAAACAAAAAATTTCTTTTTAGTAGAACGATATTTTTTTTGGGAAAGACAGTATAAAAAATTGGAAATAATAAAATGTTTGCTAGTGAAATCAAAAGAATGATGTGTGTAATTCCCAAAACGCCCTGTCACGGCGAGGAGACGGCCTCAATGGCGCTACCCAATGGCCAGGCAGCTTCCACGGCGTGCTCTCCATATTTCACCTTCTTCACTAATGTTATTGTTTGTGATGGCTCCAATCCTATTTTTATTTTATCCCAAAATAATAAAGTAGAAAATGAATTAGACACCCTATGATAATCATATCATCCTCAACTTAATTTATCAAAAATGTAATAAACGTAACTTTTTGTTCCTTCCATGTTTCTAGTGCTTTATGAACCTCATGGCAGCAATGGAAATGATGCATCATACAATCTTAATGTCTAACACTTCTCCACTCTTATATATTTATATGTGTTTTTAGTCATTTAGTCCTAGTCGTATATATCCAAAACCTACATATAAGTTATGCAATACCGTGACTGATGAAAAGGAAAAAAAGTGAGATACTTACCGAATCCATCAATGAGCAGAGTATATTGGTAAACGAGATCTATGCACAAGTAAGGTAAATTATCTTCCTCCACACGTGGGAACTTGGATTTTCCCTCCTCCATCTTCATACTACAAGCTTTCTTTGCTGCTTTCTCAAAATCTTTTGGACGAACTGTAGCAACAGGTTGCTTCGGATCAACGAATCCAGCCTGTGTGCATAACCAAGCTCATTGTACCCGAGTTTAAACAAAGAAAGACACAAGTCGTTGTGTATAACATGTTCTAACAGGTGTCTTTTTGTTGGCTTACCTCAGCAGCACGATCGAAGAAAAACGAAGCAACGAACATATTCTTTTGGCCACCACCTCGACCACCATTCCATACTCCACCAAATGTACATTTCATGTGTGTACACAGTGTATCATTCACTTTGAGTGCTTTGATCGTTAACCTCCGGCACTCATCTAGACTGGCGCCAGATTGCAACGCAGCGGCTTTAAGCTCTTCTCCTCCATACTTGTAAGTACCTACAGCGAATAAAATATGTCAGACGAAGGATGTCGAAGATAATGACAATATTGAAAACATGTGTCATACGGTGAGGATAAATGCAAAGAAGTCTAGTTGGAAAGAATATTCTCTCACCATCGTATCCTGTCACGATGCAGGGGTTGTTTGAATCTTCAGAAACTTTCAAAATCTCTGCTCGGGCAGCCAATAATCCGTAATGTAGATAACTACAAGCAAGAAGAGGCAAATAGCATCTCATGTTAAATGATTTTGAATATAAACAAGTTGTGTGTCTGGCATGAAAGGGAGAAGAAATTTGAAGAAACATTAAGTAAAGGAAACCATAACAAATGACCAACCTGTGAACATAGAGGAAATACTTCCGTCCCTTCAGATACATTTCTCTGACATATGCATCTTCTCCTTCTAATGGTTTTGGTGCACTTGCAGCATCTTCCTCGGATATAGCATATGCCATTTGAACAGAACCCCCTCCAAGATCAACCACTCCAACAGTATCTGAGTATGGTTTTCCCAAGTTCCTCAACAAGTAGTTAATAGTCACCTGCAGAGTCCGAGTCAATTAAGACAAAACTTTAAAATTTACGTACTAGACTTCATACTATTACCGTTTCCAAAATTTTAACACTTATTGAATAACTAAGAAACTAGAAAGGATACCAGTCTTCTGAATGGAGAAGATAAAACTAAAAGCCTAGACGCAGACACATAAGATACACAGCAACATGACTTCCTGTAGGAACACAAACAAATGTGGGACAACTTACCCACTGATAAGAACCTTCCTGGGTACCATCAAGCACAGTAACAGCATTTGCCTCAGTTTTCAGCATGCTTCTATCTTTCAAGAGTTCTTTAACCTTGCAAACAAAATTATAATAACGTATAAGAACTAAGTGAGCAGGCGAGTGTGCATCAAAATTATATAGAATAAAAATTACCGCTTGCAAAATGTTCTCAGACGCTTCATGACCTAGCGTCCTCAAACCTGCAGTTGCCTAACAAGATATAATTAAAAAAACATTTCAGTCAATTCACAAAATAAACAACGAAAATATGATAACTACTCGTTTCCATACCCCAACTCTGACAGGTGTCTTAGGCCGCAATTCGCGGGGAACAGAAGATTCTGCTTTGTCAAGAAGAGACACCAAAGAGTTTGCTGCTTGTCGGGGATCAGTAGGATACGCGCTCAAGCCTGGTTTTAGCTGAAATCAAATCATTCAACAGTTTAGAGCCAATGTTCCAGTAAGCACCAATAGCGTGAAGCATAAACAAGAAGTTCAAAGCCACTGAAAATATAATGGTAAGAATGAATACGATGGTAAGTTAGGCGTATTCAAGCTTCCTGTTAGGATTCCAGAAACACATAGATTCTAGAATCAAGCTAACGACACACAAGATCTATCAAGCATTGCGTAAACAATCAAATCTCAAATTGTTAAACATCGAATATCAATGGAGGAAAAGAGGAAAGGAACCTGTAGGAAGAGCTCGAGTTCATTCCCTAGAGGAAGAAGATCCAAATTCCGATCAAAACAGTAAACATGAACACGGCTTCCAGAGCTTCCAGCATCAAAAATCACAGCGTAGTTCTTCGGAGGCCTCGAGTTCGGGCCTCCCTTGCGGTTAAGCACCGTGTACTCTTCAACGACCGCGTCGGACGTCGATCTCACAGGCATCAGCAAAAGAACGAGAGCGATCAGCACAATGGGAACCGAAATCACGAGCAGGATACTTCGGTGGCGTTGGATCTTGTCGGCAAGAGACTCGTGACGTCCGATCCCGCGCTTAGCCGTCATCTTGCCTCCGTCAACAGAGAGGAGTCCCTGATGAGATTCGGAGGTAGGAGGAGGAGAATGGTGAGTGGAGGAGGAAACGGTGGCGGTTCCGGACTCTAGTAGCTCAGTGTAGGAAGGCGAACGGTAGCGTATCTTACCGTTGCCGGTGGCGGAGGACGCCGTGGTCTGCGGCGGATCCTGTGACGGCTCCAGATCGAATGATAGATTAACAAGTGACGGGGATAGTAATATCGCCGAATTGATCTGGGGAAAGCTCCGATTTCTAGATCTGTATTTGTATTTGAGTGACAGAAACAAACAAAAAAAAAGACGTTATTATTGCCTTTTATGATTGCGGGAGATATAGTAACTCCCACAGTCAGCACGGTGCAAAATCGTTAAAACTTGAATTTTTTACTGTGTGAGGTAAAAACAATACTTTTACATTAAGAGCATAATTAGTGAAGAATACCTCCTGAAAAGTACTTTCCCATTACTATATTAATATTGCAAAGTAGTTTTATTATGTGATTTAATTTTAATGATGTAAATAAAATTGAACTAATAAAACAATGATATATTTTATTCTAGTCCCTCAAAATTTAAAGAACGTTTCTTTCGACGAAACATTTCTCTTTGTTTTTATTCCTTTTCTCATACTTTTTTTTTCTTTAATATTATTTTTGTTCAAAAACTCTCTTATTTTCAGATCATTGCGCATGCTCTAATAACTTCGATTTTTCATTCAATTTTGGTTTTGAATTTACTATTCAGTTTTTTCGGAAAACTTGGTTTGATTGGTTAAAATCACATAGTTCAGAAGTCTCTTAAGAATAAGTAAAAGTCTTTCTGTCAAAATATATTTCTCATTTTTTTACCATTAATATTTTATTTTTATTTTTCTTTACTATTAGATTTGTTGAGGTATTTTTGGTTTTTCAACCACTGCTGGTGCTTTTATATCCCATTCAGAACAAACTAGAGGACTTGAGTCACTTTTTAAACAAAATAATAGCGGACATGAGTCTATAAAGTACAAATGACGACAAAGAGATCTGTACGACTACAACAAAGAGATGATAATTCACGAAAACTCTTGACTTATGTTTTTTCATATTTACTCAAGCTTTCTTCTGTTTTTTCTGGACCGGAAGTGGCGGCGGAAATAGACTCCGGAAGAGCATCGCAGACAATATAGCTCCAGTGAATGAGCTGAACCAATACACATAGAAATGGTTCCATGTGTTGTGTGATTTGTGTAAATATGCCCACCCAAATGCCTGCATCCACGAGACAAACACTATCAAGATTCATAGTTTGAGAAAACAAGAACTACATTTATTGAGTAATATAATGAACTTACAATGGCAGGATTCATGAATGGTCTAGTGAATTTAGATCCTGCCATGAACACTGAGACAGTGGCTATAGCGAGTAAGAATGTTTTAGCGAGCAGTTTCCTAGGACCTCTTAGGATAATTAGCAATACCAAAAATGTAACACAAAAACTTAGAATCACTTCTGAAATAGCTCCACTGTGTGCATCAACTCTGAATGAAGGACGCCCTCCAATCATAGTCTTATATTTTTCTGGTATCATCTCCATTATCGTTATCGCACCTCCTGCTGCACCAACCGCCTGAAATCACATAAATTATTATTTTTCCCTTAAATTGATTATGAACAATGAGAAGTAAAGTTTGTTGAGCAAAAGAGTGTGGTCTTTTCACGTGTGCTTTTGAGTTGTAAAAAGATTAAATACTGGTCATGTTCAAATAACGGTTCTCCTGTTAGTGATCAGGAATACAAAGGGGGTGCATATAACATCACTGGAACTCTGGAAGACATGAGAGAAGAATAGCGTTTATAAATGGAAGAAATAGAAAACTATCGTTATTAAAATATACATATGTAGAAAGCGCCAAAAACTATATTTATAATATAAAAATACATTCAAAATACTATGTAGAAAAAAACAAAAAGCGCCAGCGGGTTTCAGTCTCGCAAAAAATCTGCAATTTAGAACGTTTCTATCGTTGACAGAAAAAAAGAATAACGTTCGTATCTTTGATATCTATGTGTTATTCCAACCACTTTTACAAATCACACGTGGAACACACACGTTGTAAACTTCACATAAACCAACCAACGAAAGAAGATATGTTTTTTGTTCATGCTCTCAAATCTCAACATAGTGTTAATCAACTCACTAATTGAACAATAAACAAATGTAATAAAAAACAAATAATAATGTGAAAGGATCATACTTTAACAGATGCTTATTCGAAAATACTCATATGAAAAGATGTCACAACTATCAATTAAACTTTTTTTTTTGATTCGGTAAGAACATAAAGTGTATACCTGAGCCGGAGATCTAATAGCCAAGGAGAAGAGAGAATCTCTAGAAACGCCGGCGGTATAAAACGCAGCGTTTCCACAAGGGTTGAAGCTAGCGCCACCAAGAAAGTTTGCTATAACCGTGAAAACCGAGATAGAGAAGAAAACAACCACCGTCGTGATCAGCGGAGGTGCCCAAGTGATGCCATGAAACCCGGCGGCGGAAACAATCGCCGCCGTTTGTAACCCAAACGTCGCCGAGAGAATAACCCAGAAAAAGGTTATCACCATGTCACCTAACGCCGACCTCACAGCATTCATCTTTCTACTTTGAGGCTAACTCACGATTATTCGGTTTACGTATAGTTTTTTGAAACGTATTTGAGTTTTCTTGTATATATAAACAAACGTTTTGGGGGAGGAAGATTGTTATATTTTCTTCTTTTTCCTCTTTGAAAAGGATATATATATGTATACCTTTTTGATATATATACTACTAGTCCAATCAAAAATGATATTCTTTCTTTTTATATGAAAGGAAGATATGTTTGAGTGACTCACCTAACACGCACGTAACAGATAAGAGCTGGGCATGTTAGTGTTGGGATAATGGTTACCTGAATTTTGTATAGATAGAGATCTATATTTCCCAAACTGCAGGTAGGACAGCTATTTGTGAGTTTTGGAAAAACAAAAATGGAAAGTTTATATTCTTATATTTACCAGAGAGGGTTTTATCATTCAAGGTTGTATAGATAACTTTTACATTGTATTATATACTAACTCCGCTTTTTAATATATGGTGTTTTAGGATTTTACACATAAATTAAAAATATTGAATTTTTTACATTTTCTAAACAGAGATATAATTAATTATTTAATTAATTCCAATTCAACTAATTATAAAATAAAATATATAATATCATTGGTCATTAAATATTAAATATTAATAAATTTTACATCAAAATTGAAAACATCATATAATTTGGAATAGTTTTTTTTTCTAAAATGTCATATATAAAATAACGGAGAGAGTATTTGAATTAGTATCTTACCTCTAACGTAAAGAAAAGTTAAAAACATGAGACAAAAAGATACAAATTAATCAGCTGCAATATGAAGCAAAGTTACCATTGTTATTACAAAACTAGGAATACTCTAGTAAATTACCCACAAAGAGAACCCAAAAGGATAGTGTCAGCCCATAATATATAACCCAGTAACAGCCCATTTTCCGTGTACACAGATAGTAAGCTCAAACTTCGAAAGGAAAAAGCCCAGCAATAGCTACTACAGCAAAGGGTGAAAGCAAGTGTTGGAGAATCTAGCGATCGATTCATTTGTCCATCGTCACTATTCATAAATCGTAGCCAATCTCTAGTCGGACAAGGATTGAGTATGACCAGTCAGGTAAGTATATATATATACGTCTTTTGATTCATACTATCTTATGCCACTTACCTGTGAGTTTATTCTCCGTTATTAGATTATATATATGACGCATGATCTGAAATCGTGACTCCAACTCCATCATTTATCCAACATTGGCGACAGTAATGATAACAGATAACATTATTACCGCTTGATCGTTAACTTTCATTCTTTTACGTTTTTGGACTTAATAGAGCTAAGGAGTAAACATGAGACCTTTTTTACAATATACATTGTAATACACTAACTGAGGGCCCGTCTTAAATCTGAGGACCGGCTTTGGATTGTCTCTTTATGCTAAGACGGTCCTGAGTAAATCATTAAATTAAAAATGTAAAACATAAAAACCAAATGTACCAAAAATTATTGCTTGTGTTAGATTAAAAAAAAACGCTTGCGGATTTCATTATTTTATTTTTGTATAGCATTTTAGTATTATATAATATTTTTCTTAAAAAATTAATCAAGTAGTAGCTTCAACTTTTATTATGACATGAATGTATAGAGAAAAGAAACCATATTGAGCCGACAAATAATGCACACAGCTGACATAATTATTTGGTTGGAGTATGGCAGCCAAAATAAAGGTTTTGACTTTTAAAATGTGAACTTTTGACTGCTGCAAATCTCACAAAAGACGCCCAAAACTTCTCCACCGTCAGCGTCAAGCTTCAGCCAACCAACCACATATTTTATTATTTTTGACACATCAGCTACCATCTTTTTCTATCATCTAAAAGCTACCATCTTTCTTCTTCTTTGATCAATAAGCTACCATCTTTCTAAAAGCAATTTTAACAACAATAAAAACTACTTTTTCAAGTGTAACGCCATATTCAGATTTGGATTTGGTAACTGAAACAATCTCCATTAGTTTGTTCAATTAACGAAGCTTCAATTAATAGTTTAGACCGTTTTTTTTCTAAAGCATGCGTTTTATTTGACTGCAAAACATAAATGTTACTACAGTATAAATAAATATACTCGTTCAATAGCTAGTTATAGTTTTGGAAGAAAGCAATAGCTAAGCTTAACTAAATCATTGGTTGTCTACTGGTGAAAAGTCTAGTATACTAAGAGACTAGTATTTAACCCCTTTTGTTTTACTGCAGTATTCACAATGGTTCCTCATTATATATAATGTACATAACATGATTAACATGACAATTCTACCTACTTTTCTTTTAAAAGAAAATCATGAAAATAATAATACGGGTTTATTTTGGTTCTCCACATTTATTTAAAATTTGATCAGTGAGTTTGGTCAATGATTATGGCTCATTGGCTTGTAGGTTGTTTTTAATGAGATCATAAGGAAAATAGACAAATGAATTAATTAAGTTTGTATTTTCTAATTTTCACACTGGGAAAATAGCAATTTAGTCAACGACAATCTAAAGTCAAGTCTTGTTTATTTCTGACCGCATAACACTCCACGAGGCCAGGCTGCAACTCAACGTCTGCTTTCAGTTTGGACCAATAAATAATGTTTTCAATTTTCAAATTTACATCTTTGTAAAATTAAGTGGGGAATTACAAGGAATATAAGGAGGTATATACAATTACTGAATTTCACAAAAATATACTGAACTTGAGAAGTTCATCCAAATTTTAACCAAAAAAAAAAAACTTGAGAACTTCATTCAACCCTATATAATAGCTCAGACCCATTTCAATGTTTTATTTATGAATATTTATATCAGTCACACTCAAATGGAAAACGTAACTGTTTTCACTCATTAATAGGCTCATTGATTGAACATTATGAAAAGCTATAAACTGATGATAATAAATAGGGAATCATCAAACTGCTACGTATTCATATCAGCTACAAATAATTAAACATTATAATCCATCATAAAATTTCAGGAATTCCATGTGAACTTGAGGGCCGACAATATAATAGTCAATCATCACCACAATAGTAAGAAACATAATGACAATACACTAATAGTTAGATACATATTCATATGACATTAGAGTATGAAATGCTAATTTGATTTATACAGTATAAATTTAATAAAGTGGACATCTTTGTCAACAAAGGAGGTTAGGTTTTTGAAATGGACTTGTAACGTAAAAATTAATGTGTCACGGATGAAACTTAACTAAAAGCTGTAGAGTAACGTGTTTGCTCTCTCCATTTTTTTCCTACCTCCCCCATACACTATATATATTTACCCTAATATGTTTATTTTTCTTTTACAACTTTTTCAAAAAAATATTTAAAAATACTTGTGTACATTAAATTTTCATATAGTACAATAATCTTGAACATTGAACTGAAACTAATACATTGTCTCTAACGCTCTCTTTCATAGTTGACTGTTGATTAAGAAGAAAATGACAAGTTATTTTCTTGCCTAGATACCCCACTCTTGCTATAAAAGACAGTAACCTTTCTGGAGACGAGCCTTTCTTATTTTGTGTGTTAGTGCTTGGAGAGAGAGATAGAAACACAAAGAAATCGTCATGGCTCATGTAAGTGATCTTCTTTAATCTTCCATCCCTTGTGTTCTTTCTGTCGTCGTTACTTTAACATCCTTAAAGTTTGTTCTCTTTTCCTGTTTGCAAATGGTTTATATTTTCGTCAAGATTCATCCTCAATACCTGTCTAATACTGTTTCTTCCTCACATAAAACATTGTCTCTCTCTCAGTGTTCACATTCTTAGATATACGCTAAGTGCCAAACCTGGTCACGTGTTTGGCCCTTCATGGTTCTTCACTCTTGAATCATTGTTTCTTATGGGTTCTTGATTCTTGAATCTTAAATCGATCTTGTGGTTTCTTGATTCTTCACTCCTGAATATATGAATGGGTTCTTATTAAGTAACCTTGGTTATTCTTTATGTACTAATTAGGATATATTTTGAAGTACTAATAAATAATTAACTATGTGAAAACAAATGGGACAACACAGGGGAGATATGATAAGAATTATAAGAAGAAGAGTGGACAGATTCCAAGGTTTGGAGATTGGGAAGACGCAAATGAGATGCCAATAACACAATACTTCGAGAATGCAAGACAAGCTGGTCTGCTTCGTCACCACCATAACTTCATCACTACTTCTTCTTCTTCCACAGCTACTTCATCATATTCTTCTTCTTCTTCTTCTGCAGAAGCCTTAAAACTTGCTTCTCACCATCCTCGTCCACGTCACCTCCATCCTTCAAGACAGGTTCATTAAATTAATAAAATGTTTTTGACTATTGTTAATTATCTCGATAAATGATTTATCATGTAAAGTATAACGCGTTGTTTTGTGTAATGACTTTGCCGTAGACGGCGGGGACTAAGGAGAAGAGGGGACCACAAAGGCGCGTGCGTGACGTCAGTTCACAGACAGACAAGTATTATGTAGACGTCACCGGAGTGAAGCACGACGTGGCTGCTCCGGCTTCGAGGCCACCTAAGCCCGTTGATGAGGATCTCTATAAGATTCCTCCTGAGCTTATCTATTCTTCAAGAAGGGTAAGTTCTTCAAAGATCCTCTTTAACTTTTTTTTATATAAAAAAATATGATATAGAATGGTATCTAAAATATTATGTATTGCTAAGTTTTTTATTTAATAAGTTTTTTAGTTATTATGATTAATATTTAAAATATAAATTTGGTATTGTAGAAGAGAAGGTCTGGCTTTTTAGCATGTTTGGTTCCATGCGCATCTTGAACTAAAAAAAAGGAAGAATGAAGACAAGGAGAAGTAAAAGTAGGGTCATGCATTAAATAATGTAATTTGTATTTTGTTATTTGATTTCATTTAATATACATATATGATATGTTATATATATATGTGGTTTGGCAGAAAAAAGAGAGAGCATACTCATGGTTTATAGAAAAAGAGGAACAAAGTAATAGCGTAGTAGTTGTCCTTTTGCTCTTGATAAAGGATTATTGATCAGTTTCGTAGTGCTCTTGTTAGTTGTTACATCTCTGCTTTATAAAGTATTCTCTAGTCGTCACGTCGGTTCTCAACATTCTTTTTGTGTGTGTTTTCCTTGTAAGAGATTTACTGAAAAGTGATATTTGCTTGTACGTTGAATAGCATTCTCTTTGAGTTTACTTCTATTGTTTGGTTAAGTCTCGTTTATATTTGAAACAAGATTAAAAACATGAAATATGCAGGAACAATGACCAAACAATGAAGTGATAATAATATTAACCGAAGGAAGAAAGATGAGATAAGCTTAAGTGATATTGGTAATATGTAATACTATATGGTATCAAGCTAATTCGTTTTTTGAGTACTCCAACATGGAAATAGTGCCGCACATTATGAAATTCATGTTTTCAATGTTGCATCCAATCAAAAAACGATCCCATATTCAATGTAGTATGATACTGTATGTGAATACAATGGTAAAATTTGACTTAAAAATAAAATACATAAGACCATAATTAACCAGAGTTTCTTAAGTTGGAGTTCTTAGTCGAAATTAAGAAATTATTTCTTAATTTTTGCTAAGAACTCTACCTTAAAAACTTCCGATTAAAAACAGACTAGTAACATTACACATCATCAACCCATTATAATGAAAGTAAACAAAAGTCATTGGCAGATGGCCTAACCAACGCCACTTTAAACGTTGTCCATTGGAGTCAAATATCACTCATGCCACTTTTGAATTTTGGTTCTCCCGTGACCCATTTATATACGAGCATATCTTGTTACTTAATTTGTATATCCAACATAGCCTGCTCATTCGTACTAAAAATGAATTTAAACTGTATAGATATTCATGTTGTGATCATGCAATGTATTTAGGACAAAAAAGGTACAGTCCTAAAAAGGTACAGTCCTAAAAAGATACTCTCTCCGTTTTATATTAAATATCGTTTTAGAGAATTTTTTTTGTTATATAATAAGTGTCGTTTTCACATTTCAATGCAAAATTTATGAATTTTATTTTTTAGTTTAATTTTCTATTGGTTGAAATATAGTTAAGTTTGTGGAAAATAATGTTGTTATATAAAACTATGCAAAATTAAAATATTTTTTTAATCTGTGTACAAATTTAAAACGTAATAAAAAACTAGAGAATAATTGACAAATTTTTATACTTATTTCTCATGAAAAAAAGTCGTAATGTGGGCGCATTTAGATTTAGACTAACTGACCAACAAATCATACTTGGACACGGAATAATATACGGTGGATAAGACTCAATAGTCATAGTCATTCGAGAGGGTGGTTTTGCTACAAAGTCTACACATTGTTTTTGATTCTCCATGTTACATCATTACTTTTTTATAGGAGTCTTCTCTTATTCGTTCTTTTCCAATTTTAGCCCCCACGTTAGGTCATTTATTTACCACCGACACCCACAATAAATACCTTAACTACTGTTAACCCCACCATAATCACCTTTTAACAAGTAATCAATTTATCTTTTGAAACCAAACAAAGTAATCAATTATCTTAATGCTTTTTACATGTTATCCTTTTGTTGCTTTCGGTTAATTGGAGTCCACTCGATTAATGCAGTCAGCTAAATATAGGAAGGAGACTATGACCGACCATATTAGCCGCCGCTTATTATAACATCCTTAAATACCCATTCATCTGACCTGTATTTACGGTAATGCCACTGCCATCTGTATGGACTCCATTCACTGAATAAAACAGAACGTTACTAGCAGCCCCTGCTTTAGTAATCTTTCTAAACCGGAAACTATATTATATACAACTTTTTTTTTCCCTACACACTTTATCCTTCTCGGAGAAAACTATATTATATACAAATTTTTTTCTAGCTTCGATCAGTTTTGTATGTATGTATCAATAGTAAGTTTGCAAAACTATAGTTCCTGTCTCAACATGTCCTTATTTTTGGTGCTTCCTTTCATCCACTTCAAAATCGCTTCTGCTTTTCTCACTGCACGATCTGATCCTTGCTTCGCAAGCTTCGTAAACGTCCCGTATTGATTTTCCTCTTCTCTCAGCATTTCCAGTCCTCCAGCCCTGTCTCTGTTCCTCCTGTCACACATGTTAAAGACAATCACTACAGCGTTCTCGTGAGTCACTGGACAACTCGGTTTCCTCAAGATGCTTAGCAGATCACTGATAAGCCCTACATCATTCATTTCTTTAACCCCACGGTTGTGTGTAGAAACCAATGCCAAGAGAGCTAACAACTCAGCCACATTGCTTCCTTCTTTGATCTTAGTGGTTACCACTGGAATCAAACCCGCTGAAACAGCCTTTTCTCTGTTCTCCACAAAACTACAGACGTTGAAAACAGCAGAGGCGGCCTCAGTGGTGGATAAACCACCTTCTCCGATTAAACTTATCAGAGCCTTGAGTGTTTCCGAGTTACCAATGATGACCCTATTTGAATTAATGGCTGAAAGCGATAGCAAAGTAGCTGCAGAGTTTCTACGCGTCTCAGCTGTCCCCTGCTTCAGAGACCTTGTAAGCAGTGAGATCACAAGAGGGTTTTCAGCAATCACTGTTTTATTCTTCTCAACGATCGAGAGGTTGAACAATGTAGTGACGATATTCTCTTGAAGCTCAAGATTCGAGTCAACTAAAGCAGAGAGGGGACTGAGCAAACGAGTGATGGAAGTAGGGAGTTCAGAGACAAAGAAGGTTCGGACATTGGCGAATCTCTTGGTCTGGCTGCGAAGCTCTTCAGCAGCTTGTGTCTGATCTTCAACGGAGGAAGGAGATGAAATCCGCTGAAGCAATGAGTCTATTCCATCAGTGAAAAGCTCAGTGATTCTCTCTTCCGATGATGTTGGCCGCTCAAATTTGGTAATAAGACACCATTGTGTAATCAACTCATCGACTAAAAAGTTTGGTGTCAATGATAAGTGAGAGAGGACTTGGTTGGTTATGGGACATGTACGTTCACGCTTCAGCCACTCTTTGATATATCTTTTCTCATAAGTCTGAAATGGAAAACAATAAAGCAACATTAATTTAGCAACAAACACCAAAATCTTTGCCTTTTTTTTTGGTTTGTAAAAACCAGAATCTTTATATTTGCATAACACAAGATGATGAACACATAGGTATACATAATATAATCCATATGTTATATGAACACACATAACACTAAACGCATACCCGAAACTCGAAATAAAAATACCTGAACCCGATCCGAAGTGTAGAAATACTCGGAACAAGTTCTATACTCCTATACCGATATATCTGAAAACTCGAAATACCTGAACCGAACCCGAACAAGTATCCGAATGCCCACCCCTATGTTATAGGGGCACACATAACACTAAACGCATACAAATACATATATACACAATCATGGAGTTTCTTGGCAATGTTAAAGAAAGGGTGCATGCATGCAGGTGTTATACTTGCAAATAGAAAGATTAGTAAAATTACTTAAGACCATCTCAATGAACCATCTCCATTGAGAGTTCTTAGGGAGGGGTTCTTAGCGGAAGTTAAGAACCTCCCAATGGACATGCTCTTAGAAAGAAAATGGAAGAGCTACAAACCTGACCAGAAGCTATGATGACGGGTTCGATCATGATCTTTTTGGAGAGTGTACATTTAAACTCTTTCGGCACATCCACCTTTTCCAGAGAGGGAGAAAGGATATCAGTCTCAGGTTCAACTTCTCTGAGACGGTTGATGATTCTATTAGCCTCGTCAATTGCTTTCATCAAGACTCCAGAAGTCTCGTCTGTCTCACGGAGATCATTGCTTCCTCTTCCGTAAGACAAAATCTCTGTTAGTATCTTCTTAAACTCCAGCTTCAGAGTTTCAGCGTTTGCTGCTGTTGTGGAATCCGCCATATCTGCTGGAGAATTGAGTCTTGAATAAAGAGAAACTGGAGAATTGGGGAAGTTTCTGTTTGCAGTAGAGAGGGAGAGAGAGAAGCAAAGAAAGGATCTTTTTATCAGTTAGCTTTTCAGTTATGTGTTTGTTTTTTGTCCTTTTTCTGATTTTTTTTGACAACTCGTTCTTTTTTGATTAATTAATCCCTTTTGTTAAAGCGAATTGAATTACATCTATTAGATTCTTGTGGTGGTTTAGAAAAAGATCTAGATTTTGCCATTAAATTATTTCTTTTGGTTAAAGCAAATTCTTCAATGTTAGTATTAAATAAAGTATGCTAATGGCCAAATTTAAGAATTATTTGCGCAAATAATTCACTGTATTTACCAACATTCCACCACACCATCTCTTTAGGCACTTTTTCATTCTCACAAAAACCTATACAACTTTTCTTTCTATCATTCTATTCGCAACCAAAATTTGGATCAGTATATTATTATGTATCAATGTACCAAAAACAACTTTTTAAAAAATGAATCAACAATACCTTAGTTTGGTGGTTAGTTCATACCCTTTATGTCTCTTCACCAACTACCGAGTCCTTGAACCACTTTAAAATCGTTTCGGCTCTTGTAGCTACACCTTCTGTTCCTTGTGTCGCAAGCTTCGTAAATGTCCCGTGTTTATTCTCCTCTTCTTCTAACACTTTCTCTGTTTTCTGTCAACCGTTCTTCTCAAGCAGCACATGCGAGTGACCATAGCTAGAGCGACCTTGCAAATCTTTAAACAACTTGGATTCCTCAAGATACTGAACAAATCATCGATAAACCCTATATCATGTATTTCTTCAAGCGCCTCTTTGTGTAAGTACAACGTTTGCAGGACAGATAACATAAGATCCTTATTGTTTCCTGCTTTGATCGTATTGATCAGCACGGGAATCACACCTTATGAAGCCACCTTTTCCCTGTTCTCCAATACGAAATTAAAATGCCTTAAAAGTGATGTGTGTAAGCTCGGATCTTAGCTTAGCCTAATCACAAACATAAACTTTATATAAAGAATAACTCTCTCTATTATGTGATTAGAAAATTGAGAATAACTCTCTCTATTATATTACAGTTCTTATTTGGGTCATAACTCTGAGACACGCCCGACTCTGTCGCTTCTGATTGCATCTACAGACAAGTTTTGACTTAATCGTGGAAACACAAAGAAAAAAACATTATATAACAGTCTTTTACATAGTGTCAACAGTTTTTTTTTAATTGTCGGAGAGTTTAAGTGCCTTAAAGCGGAGATGAAGGCAAGTATGCTCCCTAAAGCACACAAACCAATTGGACTGAAACAAACCGACGATGGCAACTTTGGTTCAGAAGCTTATGTTTACAGAAGCCAAGATGTTTACAAAGGCAAGAACAGAAAGGAGGCACAGGAAAAGACTAAACCTTTGAGAAATTAGAATCATAAAATCATAATCGTAGTTAAAAAGAAGAGAGATCACATTGCTCTGTTGCATCAACAAAAACCTGACAATTACATGATAGGAACTGCCACCAAAAGTTCTCTACTGACTCTACTTGAAATGTTAAACGAAATCAACCCGGGGTGGATATAAACTAGCACCCAATTTTTACAGACAAGATCACCGGTTTCAGATGTTCGATCAATTATTATACCTTAAGTCATATCAACAAGCCACAAACATCTAAACTCAACAACAAGCCCAAACATTTTTAGCGCAAATGCATTTCAAGACAAGAGAACAAAATATTAAAACTTTTTGATAGCAAACAGGTAAACACCGTCCAACATAATCCAAATAAGCATAAGAACTGAAAATGATAATCTAAAAGTCTCACAACTCCAACATACTCATCACTCCCAAAAAAAAACAAACCAACCTTGCAATGATCGAAACGAAACAAAACAAAACCAAGCTTTTTTAACGGTAACTCTTCTGGAAACGAGAACGAGCACCACGACCACCAAACTTCTTCGGCTCGCACCTCCTCGGATCCGCCACAAGCAGAGTCCTATCATACCTTATCAAGATATCCTTGATCTCCTTCTTCGACTGCTCATCAACATACTTCTGGTAGAAAGCGACAAGCGCCTTCGCTATACTCTGACGAATCGCGTAGACTTGGGAAGTGTGACCACCACCGTTGACACGGATCCTCATGTCCACACCTGCGTAACGGTGCTTTCCGAGGAGAAGGACAGGCTCGAAGATCTTGAATCGGAGAATCTCGGGCTGGAATAGCTCGATTGGGCAACCGTTGAGCTTTATCAGACCACACCCGCGTTTGCAGTGGGTGACAGCCACTGCTGTCTTCTTCCTACCAAAGCATTGCACAGATTCAGCAGCTGGTTTGGTCGCCATGGTTAGGGTTTGTCTGCCTCTAAAAACCAAACTCGCATAAACTTGTGGTTTATATAGTACTATATAAAAAAATCCTAGGGCTTCCGCTAAAACGCTGCGTTTTACATATAACTAAATAAAATAAAATAAATTCCACGTCACTCATCAGTTACTTTTTTTCTCTCGGCTAATCTCACTGGAGTGATATTTTACCGGTGAGAAATGTTACTCCTCCGGTGATATAGCAGAGGAAACCTCTTTTCTATCACAACTACCGTTTTCAGAGCTTTCACAACTCTCGAACCTTACGCCTTGAATGATAAGGAAAGGTCTCAAACCTGATAAGAGAACATACTCCATCTTGGTTAACGTTGGTTATGCAGATAGAAAAGTTGAAAGTTCAGCTAAGAGAAGTTTATGTAGTTTTTTTTTTTTTTGAAAACATAAAATCAAACACGAAGTTTACGTATTGGACACAACTCACAAGATAAGTCGACATGTTACTTTGTAGCATGATATAAATGTAACTAGATCTCTGGTTAATCTCCAACCAGGGCCAGAACCAGTGAGATATCACGTGTTGGTGTAGCCTACGGAAAGGGCATGCCAGTCTCCTGAGACTTCATAGTCTCACCAAAAATCTTTTGGCAAAAACATAAATTAAGAACATAAAAATCTTTTGCTCAGAAAAAAAGAACATAAAAATCTAATAAACGAGAGTTGTTTCGGATTTTTTAAAAATGTTAGCTACAAAAGAAAAAAAATTAGAAATCAAAAGGAAACGAAGATGGTGAGAATAAGAAGAAAGAGTCCATGAATCATTCCAATGTTTTCAAGAGCCTGAAGAGACCAGCTGCTTCACGAATCCGTGAAAAATCAATGCAGAAAGCTTGAACTTCTATGAATAGATCCTTCACTGTTTCCATATTCAAAGAAGAACATATTAGCAGATTTATTTCATTTGAAACACATTACGTAGGTTTCTAAAGCATAATGGTAGACTATATATTTTTCTCTTGCGAATGTCTGTGTTATTGGCAAAGCAAAGTTGAAAAATTAATGACAATGGTTACAGAGAGAATACATACCGTCGATGATGTTGTTACGAATTAAACTTTGCAAGAAGACGCAAACAAGTCGAACAAGCCTATTCTGCATGTACTTGTCTTGCTGCTACACATCAAAAACAATATATCTTACTATATAAAAGAAACAACCAAGAAAAATACAAATAGTAAACCAACAAATACAAGAAGTCATGAGCACGAGAGTATTTAACACATAATCACAGGATGATGTTATAGCTGCATAGAAAGCTTTGCTTTAAATATCTAAGAAAAAACTAATGAAAGCTTTTTTTAATACCTTGGCGTTCTCACAAGACGATATGCAATTAGTGATGTACATGCGAATAAATTCCTTGGGAAGCTCAACTGCAGTTGTGAGCCTGTTCACAACTT
This sequence comes from Sinapis alba, assembly GCA_012274485.2. Classification (NCBI taxonomy): domain Eukaryota; kingdom Viridiplantae; phylum Streptophyta; class Magnoliopsida; order Brassicales; family Brassicaceae; genus Sinapis; species Sinapis alba. Next base: position 149,802 of record MU105909.1, on the reverse strand, counting down.
CCATCGAGTGCAAGCTCATGTCCATACTTACAAGAGCTGTGAAATAGCTGCACAAGCATTCTCAGATTCCCATTTCAAAATGACATACCTTCTTTAAGAATGTATGGAACTGATTAGGTGATGACTTACTCAACAATCTCTGGGGAGTTAATCAACTTGGTGAGGATCTCAACTGCTATTTGAGGATTGTGCTCTACTAATTGCTGAGAATAAGAAACTAGGTCACATGATAGAAGAGACCATACGAGAGAAAAAAAGGGGGAAAACCCCCCGCTAGATATTAAATCACGTACCGGCAGCTTCCGTGGAGTTATTCCACAGTGATAGACAAGCTTTGGATCATTTGCCAATGCCGTCGTGATGTCCTGCCCAACAAATGGAGAAAAACTTGTAATTTCCTTCACTCTAAAGATCCAGAATTTCAAAATTTATACAGATATAAGGGCAAGGCCGATCAATTAAATCATCGCAGTCACTATTTTATCTATTGCACTGTTATTTCCATAAACTGTACTGCTTAAGTTCCCTCTTAATATCCAACTGGGACAGCAGATCTCATAATCCAATGAGAAAGGGATAAAGTGAAACCACGACTTCTCTCTCAGAAGTCAGAACTAGGGCATGTCTGCCATACAGTGTCTGTCTTTACCATCTTTAAAATTTGTGCATGTGTAGTAACTGTCCCATTGCTATATTTAAGTCTTATCAGCATCAAAGAAAAATGATAAACAATACTGTTATTCTTTCGAGCAGGACACTACTTGTATGACTACGTACATATGAAGAATTAGAGATCAACACTCACCTCTTGCTCCGTAGGTGAAAGTGTCACCTTCAAACCCTTAACAAGTAAGTCCCTAACTGTTGCGCCTCTGCTAGTGTCAGCACACATTTTATCGTCCCAAATAAGCTCATGCTTGTTATCAGGATCAATCCAAATCAACTGTAAGAAGTTGAACCAGTAAGGGTCAGTTGGATAATTTTATAAACCGGTTAAACAATTGGATTAATCTTAACCCTACCTCGCTCTGATGAACTGGGTACCTCGGAGGGCATGGACGGATCCACCTAGGAGCTAATCCCCCCGTTGTCAAACTTCCCAATATTCCAGTTACGGCCTCATCTCTGTCACCACATCCAATTTTGGGATTCCCACCAGGTTGCACATCAAACCTACAAGATTATTTGACTCAAAGATCATCCATAAAATCAACTCAAAACTGGCACATGATGATATAACACAGAAAATTAGGTAGAGCGGAAAAGTGGAAGCTTGTCCGAAATAGATAAAGACTCAAATCAATATAGCAGTCAGAAAGAAATGGAAGCCCATGAACTCATAGGTTACGTACTCTGGAGAGTTAGGATCGCACCCACGAGGAACATCAGGATCATGCAATAGCTTTTTGAGGGCATTGTCCGCAAATATGTGACTAGATGGTCCAGAACCAGCTTTGTCGCCATACTCTCGTTGCAGCTCTCCAAGCTCCGGAAAATCCTGACAGCAAGACACCATACTAAATCACTAAGACATGATAAATGAACAGTTACGAAGAAGATAAGACGAAACAGAGATATAATTAGAACAAAAGATGTCTATGCGTCAACCGCTCTTACATGAGTTGAAGGATCAAACGATTTGATATAATCAACAGCTGACAGTTTGAGAATCTGCAAGAGAGTAAACCACCATTATTTTAATTGATCATGAATACTTTAATTAGTATCCAAAGGTCACAGAGATCATATAATTATACAAATTAGAACCTTAAAATAATATCCAAACCAAAACAAGGCTTAGAATATGCCTTACTGAAGTAATGGATATGATTTATGAAAAACATAACTGAACCAAGCATACAATTTTTTACCAAGGAAAACAACAGTCTTATAGATTGCATAATATCTCTGGAAATCATAGTTCTAAACCATATATAATCAATGTTGAGAGATATTTCAACTAAACATAATAGATATGGACATTGTTGGTCCACAAGACCATTATGAAACACGAACCATTTACATAAAATGCTTCAGAAAAACAAGAGCACAAATTTTAAGTTTACATTGAATTCGGCAAACAGCTATATCGTACCTCTTTAGCGTTGTTGTAGTTATTCCATTGTAACAGGTGGAGAATAAATGCTCTCTCATGCTTTTCCACTTGCTCATTACAAGCAGCCTACAACAGGCAATAGATATCGTTATTCTTTCACATGAGAAGACCATATGATGCTACGACGCAGAACATGTTTGCCTAAATATAAAAAGGCCATACACATCAACCGAGCAGGCAAACAAAAACTGCATTTCTTCTACATAGTTGTGCATATAACATAGTAAACTTCGCGATGAAAACTGCTTACATTCATCATATCAGATACGAACGGGTTTCCAGACGGTTTCTTGGAAGAATAACACTGGTAGATGATAGCAAACGCAATTAAACGATCAGTACTCCGTAGCAACATCAGATCCTGAAAAATTGAACCAAAACCCCATTTTCGATTAGTACCAATCTGAGAATTGAAATTACAGTGTATCCAACGAGTGGCACAGTGAACGAATCCAATATCCAATCCTGTAGCCACATAATTAACATGAAACCCTAGATTCGAATCAAAAAACCCCAAATCTCGCTACCGTCACAAAATCAAGAACACGGAGGCGAGCAACGGAAGGAAGTTGAAAGAAAGAGGAAGAACAGAGGCGAGAGCACGTGCCTGTAAGAGGAGGGAAAGAGAGTTGCAGGCAGTGAAGTGACGATCGCGTGGGAACTTGGAGTTGAATTCCGCCACAACGTCTTCGATAGGCCGGAGATCCGACTTGAGCAGAGACCACACAGTCGCCGTCTCTTCCATATTCATATTCATACTCGTCAGATCAATCTCGCTGCGCTTAGACCTCAGATTCCTTCTATTCAATCTCTTTGGATGGATGATTTTTTTTGTTTCAAAGTTTCTTCTAAATTACTGAGATTTAACCTTATACTTCTTCTCGGGTCGGAAGGTTTGAGTCCTTATAGAACAGCTTTTTAAGGGCCATTTTGGTAGTTTCATCTTCCCCATAGTTTCATTACCTTAAATAAGTGGTCAGAGTTTTCAATTTTGTTAATTTAATACTTTTCGTTTCAAAATGATTCATATTTTTTAAAAAAAAATATTTCAAAAAGTTCTAGATATTATATTTTCAATATATGTAATAATTATAAATTATAAATTTTAAAAATATTAATTGTGTTTACTAAATTTTGATTGGGTAATAATTAAACACAAAAAATAATGTTTTTATTATTAAAAGTTTAGGACATTATTTTGAAAAAGAGGGAGAGAGTATCTATTTTGACTTATATGTTCTCAAAGATTTTTACCAAACTAAATTCTCTTTTTGACATATATTTTAGGAAGGGTTCAAAAAAATATACTCTAAAAATAATATTTTCTTAGGTTTAGGATTACGGGTTCAAATTATGGTTTAGAATAATAGCTTGTGATTTAGGAAAAAATAAACATTAAACCACTTCAATTAAAATGTTATGATTTCATATAGTTAGTTATATGTAATTGGTTTAGATTTGGTATATGAAGGCCTAAGTGGTCCAACACTCTGACCCAAATCAATAGCCCATTTAATGTTCTGGATATATTCCAGACCAATAGCCAATCTTACCATCAGTTTGACTACAGGTCAACGTGCCCCGTCTTCAAGCGCATAACCGGTTCGTACCGGTTGATTGATTCACGGTCCAAATATTTATTAGCAATACTTTAAGAAATAAAAAATTAAAGCCGGAGCATAATTATCCAGTTTAGGTTTCTTCTTCTTCTCGTTTCACTAGAACTGAGTCGTGTGCTCAGCATAGCTCCACCGCCGACGAAATCCACGCGATTTACAGGTAACCACTTTATTCCACCAATTATCGTCTCGATTCGATTTCGACCTGATTGTACCTGTTCTTACGTGCCCATCGTCGATTATTTTTGCACTGCGCAGCTTCAGTAGTAGACCTAAAACCCTAAACCCTAGCGGAGCGAAATCGTTAACGACGGAGGATGCGACCCCGCCCGCAGCGACCGCAACAACAGGTATCTCTCTGTCTCATCAAAACATAATTTTTACCTCAAAAGTAAAGAACTTTGGTATATCGATATCCTATCTTTTGTATTGACTTTGTCTCTGCAGAACAATGGGTATCCTAATCCCTACCAACATAATGGGTATCAGAACCCAGGGATGATGAATCCACAGATGATGATGATGAGTAATCCAATGATGGGTCACATGAACAATATGCAGAACAATATGCCAATGCATCCCCAGTTCTTTAACAACATGCCTCAACAACAACAACAGCTTCACCAGTTTGGTTTCCCCAACCCTATCAACCAGCTAATTCCAAACCTCCTGGGGAGTCTTCAGTTTGCTGCTGCTGCTAATAACAATTTTATGGGTGGTCACTCAATGCAGCCCAATGTTTTCCAGCCTTCTCAGCCACAGATTAATTCCTTTAACCCCCCTCCATATCGTCCTGCTCGACCTCAACTTCAGAATCACCAGTCGGGGCCTCCAGGTTTCTCAGAGCCAAGACCACAGGTGATACTTCTTTTTTCATTGCTCTGTGTTTCATCCCTGTTCTCAAACGAGTTCCAGTACCTGTTGTTCTTTTTAGTTTAACTTGAGCTTCCCGCAGGTGCAGTCCGTAGGAAACGTCAACAACACCAACAGTTCCAATTCGAATGGGAATGATTTTCGTAATAATTTTACAAAACAACAGAGGTTCAATGGCCCTGGTCAAGGGTAAGTTCCTACTACTTTCTCGCGTTTTAACTATTTGTTACCTATATGTTTTCTGAGTTGTTGTAGATGCCACAGATCTCAGTCGTATCAAGGAGGCAATGCAAAGAAAAAGTTTGGGTTTAACAAGGGTCATAAGGGAAAAGGTTAGTCATTCTCCACCGAAATAACATCTCTGTTTTGAAAAATTGTAAGAACTTTGGTCAAAATGATAATATGATATTACTTCGTGCTCTTTAGTATTCCTTGGAGATGTCAACTTTTACTAGGGCAACCACTGGTGTTATCCCTACCGCTTGATTATTAGCTGATAAAGTTAGCATTATGATTTTGTTTAGTCGAGAATGTTGAAGGTGTTTCCTTTAGATTTTGTTTTTGATCTCTCCATTTCTGACTTTAATTGCAGGGAACTATAATAAGATGGCAACTGGGCTTGATGGATCTGATGCTAGTGACATAGCTAAGGAAAAGAAAAGGTATTGCCAGGTCTCAGTATCGTAGCACCTTATTTTCTAGTTCATCGTATCTCTTTTGGTTCATAAACCATTTGATTTCCTGCTTTCACGCTCATAAAGTTTTGTGATCCATGTAACTCTTCCTATTGATTAGTATTACCATCTGGAATAGATCCGTTGTAATTATTTCTGTTCAAGTTGAAGTCAGGTTATGGGTCCAGTCTCTAATATTATTCTTTTGTTTGATTTTTGTCAATGAGAAGACCATACATTCCAAACTATACTCCAAAAGAAATTCAGCAATGGCGTCAAGCTCGGCGTAAGAATTTTCCAACGAACCTCAACGTTGAAAAGGTTAGTGTAGCCATCCCTCTCACCGACTTTCATTCGTTGAAACTCACTCTCTTGAGGGAAATATTGAATGCTAAGTTGGCTATTTTTGCAGAAAGTAAAGAAAAATGATGCAAACTGCAGCCTTGACGATGAAGCAAAACTGCGTCGTCAGGTACCTTTTTTATGGTCTTCCCTTGTTTTTTTTTCATATCTTAGACACAATGTTTTAGTAATGGCTAAAATGTATGAATACTTGTTAATTAGCATATTCTTTGTTGCTTATACTTTTCATCTCTTGCATTGCAGCAACTTCGAGAAGTTTTAGCAAAGCAGCGTGAGTTAGGTGTTGAAGTAGCAGAAGTTCCTTCACATTATTTATCCAATCCCATTGAACAAGTTGATGGAGACAACAGTGGACGGTTCCAAAACAAGGATGGCAAAAAGGGAAAATTTAGACATAATAAGAGACGACATGGTGGAAAAGACAAGTTCAATAAAAGACGGAAGTTCCAAGACAACAATTCATCTGAAGAATCTTCCATTACGACGAGAACACCTACACTGCTTGAGAAGCTCCTAAGCGCTGACATAAAGAGAGACAAGATCCAGTTGTTACAGGTCTTCCGCTTCATGGTTATGAATTCATTCTTCAAGGAATCGCCAGAGGAACCTCTGAAGTTGCCTTTGGTTATAGTGGAAGAAACTGGTTGTGAACATGCTGGAGAAGTTTTATCCAATGATGATAATGATGTGGATGGTGATGATAGCTCATGTGATGAAGCTTCTGAGTGATAAGTTTAAAGTTTGTGAGCTCAAAAACATAACTGTCTTGAGGATTTGCGGAATCAATCCGTGTTTTCTATTTTGAGAAATTCTTGTGTAATGAAATAATGAGACAGAGATACAACCATGATTTAGAAGAGGTAACATCCACTCACTTTTCAGTCAGAACACTGTTAACTTTTCTTTTTATAATATCGTTTTAAGGAACTCTAAAACATTCTCAAACCTATTTATACACATACTAAGTGCTAGCAGAGAAGAAGCAACGACGATTGATGTATGTAACAATTATTTAATCCTAGATAATTATAATAAATAATAACAATGACACAATAAGTAAAACACTCTCAGAACCAATTCCATGCATGTTGAAACTCATCACAACCCCAATTCTTGAAATCTCCATTTTTGCCAATCAACAAACCCAAATCATCAATCTCCAAAAGATTGTCCATCTCCAAATACCCTGTTTCCTCCTCCACCTCCGGCCTATGCAACCCTTCTCCACCACCACTAGGAATCGACACACACTCCTTATTGTCAGAGGAGCCACAAGATGATGATGACACGTCATATTCAATCTTATTTTCTTGCCCCACAAGAAACCTAGACCAAACTCCATTTGGTGATCCATAATCCGAAGGAGTCATCATCAAGTTCTGAGGTTTCAACTTCGTCGAAAACGTCTGGCCGCCACTACCACTCGCAGCATTAACACTTTCTTGGTCTTGTGAACTACTTCGTTTAGGTAGTAACCAAGAAAGAATCGACCCACTTGAAGATAAGTATTGGTTAGAATTACGATGATGATCATCTTCTTGTAGAAAACTAAAACCTCCCGACCACGAACCGCGTGACCCATTTGACGTACCGAGACCAAGCTCCAACCCACGAACCGTGTCGAGCTTACAAGGCCACGAACCCGACCTATGGTCAGAAAAAGACAAGTTCCTATTAACTCCTTGCTTTTGTTGTTGTTGTTGTTGTGGGTGCAACAAGTTGAGTTTAGCCTCGTGTCCATACAGTTTCTTAGCAGCTTCATCGTAAGCCATGGCGGCTTCAACTGAGGTATTGAAAGTGCCGAGCCAGAGACGGGTGCCCCGGTTAGGCTCACGGATCTCAGCGACCCATTTACCCCAAGTCCGTTGCCTAACTCCACGGAAAGTGCACGTAGCGTTCTCTGGACCACCTTTGCCTTTCATGCAACCTTTTCTAGATCGTCCCATGTTTCGTTTCTTGGCCGGAGGTTGCTCTTCTTCCATGGTGGTGTGTTCTTTGAGGGTTTGTTTATTATTAGTAGTTTCAAACTAGTCTAACTAAATTGGTATTGAGTATGAAATCTGAAGCGTATGTTTATTTATTTTTTTGTTAAGAAGCGTATGTAGGTTTATATATATTCATGGAAACGTCATGAGTATACGTATTCTTACGTGGCATGTGTATGAGTATCTACGTGTGTGTATGTATACTAAGGAATCTAGTTTTGTTTATTTGATGTCTCTGTGTTACACGAGAGCGACCCCGACCACTGTTTTTGATTATGACTCACGAGTTATATAACATAGTATAATGTATCAGACCACTATATAATAATATAATTGACTTCCATTTCTCAGACTTTTCATATATTTAGCAATTTGTAGTGATATGATAAATGATACTCATATTTTAAATTTTTTACGTTTTTTAAAAATATAAAAAAATTATTATTAATATATTATTTTGTGATCAATTAATTTTAATAATTTTTAACCTGTAAATTTTAATAAACGCAATTATATTTTATAAAGTATGCAGTTTACCATTAATTAATATACTAAAAATGTTAAAAATATTATTTTAAAACAATTTTTAGAAAATATGGATTTTCTTGGTACGTAAGAAATATATAGTATAGTATAATGTATCAGACCATTATATATAATAATATAATTTACTTCCATTCTCATATTTTTCATTTATTTAACAATTTGTAGTGATAAGATAAATGAATACATTTGAATATCCGAGTGATGACAAAAGCACATATATATGATTATATTCTTCATATTTCCGTTACGATTCTGGGATTTTTGTTCTGATTTTACTTAGGTCATAAGTTTCGCCGTTTATGTTTCAAACAGGTTCTTCAAGTTTCTAGATGTGTATAACAAAAGTTTAAGAACAAAAAAAAAATCAGGAGAGAATATCTACCTCGGTAAAATGGAAGATGTCATACTTGTATACGACGTGTCAAGATGGTGGACGTCATGGCATACAACTTGGAACACATGGCTCAACCATTCGCTAGGTGCTTCGACTCGAAGTACCTTATTTTGTACCACTACTTATTAAACCTTTTATTCTTTTTCCTTTTGAGCAAATTAAACCTTTTATTCATTTCCATCTATTTCCCTTGTTGAACAAAAGCAAAACATCGATTTCTTAATATTTGAAGGACCATTTCCGATGATTTATTCTGTTTTTTTCTTTAAATAATAGAATAATTTAATAATAGAATTAAGTTGTACTCTAATGATATTCTATTTTAAAGTAAAAAATAGAATGATGTATAAAATATAAAAAGTTATTCTATATATAGAGAATTAACATACTTTTCACTATATTATATAGTAAAAAATAGAATTAAAAACTGAAATATTTACACTCTAAATTTATTTATAGTGAAAATAGAATGAGGTAAAAATTCTCTAATAGTTTTTAAAAGTTGATTTCTGCCTAGATTTTACTTTACATGTTGATGATGAGAGAACATTTATTCTATTTTGGCTTACATAGGGATTGTATAACGGGCAATACACGTTGGGTTACAGTTTAATTTATATTTTTTTCAATCTGACCTTTTGCAGAAAAATCTATTAACTTATACTGTATATTAATTTTTAAAAAAGTTAAAAGAAAACATTAGGTTTTATTTGCCTCTTGAAATCATGAACTCTTAAGGTTTTGTAGTTTCTTTGACTTAGGATGTTAAAACATGCGGTCTTATGTTTGTAGTTGGTGTTAGAGTTAAAGACCATCTGACTTTCTATATAAACTAAGCATTGAATCGGTTGAGTTACCAACTTCCGTAACAAATCTGTAGAGAAAATGAATTCACTCGGGTAAATCAGTCATTGTATTAATTGTAAATATAAATCTCATTGTATACTTACTACAAATCTGTGATGGACTTCTTAAAATGCATGAGGAAGAACTAGTACTAATGTGATGGGTACACGGGGGAAAAAGAACACTTTGTGAGATAGTAAGAGCCTATGACGTAAGTGTGGGGGTGAGTGTCACTCTTACATCGTTGGAAGTGTGACACTTGTTTTTTCTATTCCCCTACTTATTGGAACTGATAAACTAACATGCAAACGGGAACCTTAAACTTCAGAAATAATTCTACATTAAAAAAATATCAGGATATTGAACTCACATGGATTGATTTGAATTCATGATATTAATTTCTTGAATATCGTACATGAAAAATAAGATGATATCACAACGTATATTTCCTTCATTCTTTAATTTTGTTCACACAAATTTTAAAAATATTTACTTTTATATATTATTTATATACAAAATTATTTCTTATATATCTAATTATATTCTAACTAATAAAAATAGAATACATATAAAATTAATAAATATTATATTAAAATTATAAAATTAATATTTATTTTGAAACGAAAAAATGTTATTAAATTAAAACAGAAGAAGTAATAATTTAGCAAAGGACATAAAGCGTATAAAACTAGCCAGTACACTATATTAAATTATGAATGTACTCTGCTTCAATCGTCTAAAAAAATCAGTTTTAACGTGGCCAATCTAAACTAAAATTAATCATTTTAAGAAGTTGATAAAATACGTCATCTGGACTTTTTAGTTACTTGAATAAAAACATATATTATTTAGTATTTAGAAAGAATTATCAAAAATACTACAATTATTTCTACATTAGTGAATAAATAGCATAAGCTTTTGTTTGAAATTTGAGATCAGTTCAATCTAATTAAAAATGAGAAAAAATGTTAGCAACGAGTATTCTTATTTGTTTCTTGATCCGCTTAGTTGCAGAATGATCAAGCTATAGCATGTGAATCTAGATGTCTATATATGAGTATTATTTGGGCTCCAAATAAGTTCATTGCTTTGCTTAGTGTTTATTTGTTTTGGTCCCAGTGATTGTTTTTGGCCCAACGTTTGGAAGTCCATTTTCCTTGTAATGTGTTTGTTGACACATTATTATTAGGCGAGGTGGTCATTATATTACTTGATTACACCAAAATTTATGAGAAATTGCATGGCATAACACCACAAAAACCAAAATTCACTCACTAATCAAAATAACACTCCCTCACCTCTTCTCTTCCTATCTCTCTCTACTTCTCTCTACAAAACCAATTTCCCTTTTTTTTTTGGTAATTTTTTTTTGAAGTTAAAACAGCTAATGCATAATTTGTATAATATTTCGGTCTAGTTGAAGTTTTATCTATAATATTCGATCTAGTTGAAGTTTTATCTATAAAGTACATATAGTCTAGAAATTATACTTATTTACATACAGATTAAAACTAATTAAGTAGTAGTGTTGAAGTTCTACGTAACAAAAAGTATAACCAGAATCTGGTGACGTAGTTGTAAGGTTCATACTAGTGTTACATAGGGCTGGGCATTTTATCCGTTAAATTTGATTCGATTCGTTATTCGTTTCGATTCGATCCGAAAATTTCGAATATCTGTAACCTTTCGAAGCAAAGCAAATACTAAAAATCAATATCCGTTAAAATCGAAGCAAATCACAAATATTAAAATTTTAGGAAGCGAATATCCGCTCCGATCCGGCAATGTATAAATACATGTATATCTTGATTATATTTAAAGTTTTAAATGTATAAAATTATAAAATTATAATTATTCTACATATGATTTAATAAATTTTATTTATATTATTACTTATATAAAAACATTACATAAAAAGAAGAGAAAAAATTTATGAAAATTATAACTTTTTTTTTAAGTTTTGTGCATGATTATTAACAAAGTTTAAAAAATTTTAAAAATATGTAGATTCACTAATTCTTTTAATTTTTAGTTTATATATTATACTAAAGAAATACTTTACAAAACAAATTTGTATCAAATTTTTAAGATTATTTATATAAATCAAAACGGATAAGATATCCGTAAGTATTCGTAAATATCCGCAAATATTTATTTATTTTCCGGATATCCGTTTTTCCGGATATCCGTATTTTTCCGAAGCAAAGCAAATCGAAAAATTAGATATCCGTAACATATGAAGCAAATCACAAATACCTTCAAAAACCCGGATATCCGATCCGTGCCCAGCCCTAGTGTTACATACTGCTTTATTTTATGAAATCTCACTAATTATATATTCAACTAGTTTACGAACCGGAAGCATCTAAAGTTGGGAGTTGAGCAGAGTCCGAAAGACAGAGACATTATAATAACTTATTTTGTTCACCTTGACCATCGGATGAATATTTATATTTGCATTATTCTTGATTATCTTATCTAATCCAACAACCTTTCTCTTTGTAATTTATATCCAATATATTGTTTGCTATTTTCTGTCATTGAACATTTATTTATATATATATATGTGTGTGTGTGAGAGAGAGAGAGTTTGAGAGCCACCCATTCCTATTTTCAGCAGCTTAATAAAGTAATTAAGTTTATGTAAGCAATTAAGATGTATGTTAAATAGTATATCAAGTTGACTTTGATACATATATATATACGTATTTTAACTAAATGGGATTAAACTCGAACTGGATATATTGACCCAGCTGAGCTATCTATAAATGTTAGGTGTTAGGACTTAGGACCACTATAATAAAACCATTCTGACTTCTCTATTTATATATTAGATTGAATTCCAGGTTCCACCTTATACATAAATTACTATACTGTATAACGATTTACATTGGTTAGATTCTAACACAGTGTTTGTTTTGGAATGTAAAGGGTATTAGTTAAACATATATTTTTGGCCGAGGAGATTAAATACTATTAAGTTTACTATTAAGTTGCACAAAAGCAAAAGGGAATATAAGATTTAATAAAATGACAAAATTCTGATCGATTAAAACTTTTAAATTCAGTTGGTATGTTCATAATTCATCTGTTTGAATTGGTTCGGACATCGCATTCAGAGTGTGTATCTTATAGGAATATACACAACATAATTATATTTAGTAAACATAGGTGTATATGTACGCACTTAAAAGATGCCACGTGGGATAAAGCACCAAATTTAGATGATGTACGCTTAAAAACCTGGATTGATTGAGAGACCCTCAAGCAAAGATATTAAACTGATGATTAGATTATTATTATTTTTTTTTGAAAAAATGATTAGATTAATATTATTGTAATCATGTGATTAGTTTTTATCTGCCTCCTGCATATCCACTAAAACTTTACTTACTGGATCTTTGTAACAGAAGCAATCTAATGATATTTTATTTATGATTTTTAAGCAAAGTTTTTTAAAACATATATATCTGTACAATATAATATTGGACACATAACCAGATTTCATAAAGCACTACTAGTTTTTTTTTATATATAGATATAATTTAGTATTACTATGAAAGGAAGGTGCTCGGACCATATTAAAATATTTTGCTACTTTGACTCGCTGGTATTCGTAGTTCCAAACTAAACTAAACCAAAACAAATTCGTTTTTCGACCAAAAAAAAAAAAAAAAAAAAACAGATTCGTTCATGTTAAATAGGTGATCAGTTTTGGTCATTAATTAATGTCTGAGTAGACAAGTTGAACAATTCAATAATAGTGGGAATTTATCATTGCCTAACTTATGAAAGTTTTTTTACTTTGAACTTAACTTGTCAAAAAGTTATACAAATCAATATGATTAAACAACATACTTGTATCAAAGTCATATCAGTATACAAAATACATTGCCACAAGATGTATAACTATAATATGTCTGGATGTAATGTATCTTGTTCAATAAAAATATATAATAGAAAAGGAGAAAAAAGAGAAAGAGTGACAGATGAAAACATTGAAGGAGTGTCATGAAAGGGAAGAAAGGTTTAGTTAGTTGGATAGGTCTCTCTATTGTATTTATAGTTCTCCTTTGCTTCTCTTTCATTTATTTCTCTTTAACTTTTTATTTTAATCAATAGTATTGCTTTACGCTCTCTCAAACACATGTATAAAATGAATATTTTCTCTTTTTCGTTTCTTTTTTGTTATACAACAAGTAAATCTGTGTGTATATAAATATGAAACCGATGCAGGGCAATGATGAATCTTGATTTGATCTTCTTCTCGAAAACCTCATTGCTTCTGCTTCTTCTCTTCCATCTCCATATTTACACTTCATAATATCTCTTCACCCACTTCTCTTCTTCCTCATTTATAACACACACCCATTTATATACATAGTTTACATTTATATATTTTGGACTTGCTATTGTAATTCTTTAAAATATTTTTCCATTTTAACCCTATAAGAGTCTGTCCTCCTTTCAGTTTCCTATTTCTTTATTTTCTCGCTCATTGGACACTGAATGTGATACATACAAGAAAAAGCTTAAAAGTTCGATCAATGGAGGTTATTGTTCTTGCATCCAACAAGAGAAGTCTATTTCTAATCTTCCTTGTTTATGTGGTTCTCGTTCGAAGTCAGAAGTTAACACATGTCTCAGCCGTTAACTACACCAAACCACTTAGACAAGTCAGTAGCTTGAGAGCTGAGAGAATCCAAAAGCACTTGAACAAGATCAACAAGCCTCCTGTGTTCACCATCCAGGTTATATATTTGTTTACATGTTTGAAATGCATTTTTTTTTAACATATATATTCAAATGCATTTGTTGGTTTGTATAATTTATATGTGAAATATTTACTTCATTTGTTGTTACAAATAATAATTTACAGAGTCCAGATGGTGATGTAATAGATTGTGTACCAAAAAGAAAGCAGCCAGCTTTGGATCATCCACTCTTAAAGCATCACAAGATTCAGGTAACTCTGACCACGCAACTTTTCTTTTTATTCAATTAATATCTGTATTTTGTATAATCACTCTCCAAACTCATGTGTAGTATTAAACAAGCATTTATTTATTTGTAACTTTATATATAGTGTTAAATACGGTAGCAAACATAGCTCAAACATACTGTGCGGGAATTATAACAATTAGCAAAATTACTGTAACAAATTTATCACAAACGAAAAAAAAAAAATACCAGTTATAAGTTTAGATGGAATAAATTTAACATTTTCTGTTTCAGGTGAAATCAAATTAGAAAAATTCATGTAAATTTGTACGTAAGACACTTAATTAAAATGATGCTTTTAAACTTAAAATATTATGTTGATGAATTCGAAGTGACGAGTTATATTAGCATATTGCTTGTTTGTAATAATATTCTGTGTATATTAGTATATATAATTAGTTTTTATACTATTGTACTACTCCCTCCGTTTCACAAAGAGTGTCACTTTGACACTTTTCACACATATTAAAAAATTGATTGAAATGTATTTATGTTTTCATTAATGTTAGCTATTTAACCAATAATATTTTAGATAAATAGATTTATTTATAAGATCAATGTATTTTGCAATTAATATTGAGCTGAAAGTAAGTATAAATTGCATTGGAATTGTAAAATGACACTTTTTATGTAACAATAAAAAAATGCTAAAATGACACTTAATATGAAACAGAGGGAGTACAAATTAAGTCGCTTGATGATAGTAAAGCTATCTTTTTAATGAGAACTTAATTATGATTAATAATGCAGAAAGCACCGACGAGAATGCCGGAGATGATGGGAAAAGAGAGAAGCGAGGATGTTAAAGAAGCAGCCAATGTATTGGAAAGTGCATGGCAAATGTGGCACGTGAATGGCACGAGGTGCCCCAAGGGAACTGTTCCCATACGACGCAACACAATGAACGATGTTCTCAGAGCCAAGTCTTTGTTTGACTTTGGCAAAAAGCGACGTAGTATTGAACTTGATCGACGTTCAGAAAAGCCTGATGCCCTTGGCACTAGTGGACACGAGGTACACTCACTCCTTTGGATTCAACAATATTTTCGGTGAATATTAGCTTAATAATAGTCAAAACTGATTAAATCTTTTGCTTGACAGAGTTGTATATATTTAGCATTATTGGTACCTAAATATACGATAGCAATGTTAATGTGAATCGTCTGAGTAGTCATTTAATTATGAACCTATCTAACAGTTTCTAATGTCAGACTCATTAATTAAAGTCATTAAAATACATAAAACATAAGCATTCAATGGAGTTCAAGATCCGGTCTCGTTTTAATAATTCTTGAATTATACTACTACAAGAATTTGTAAATGCACGGCTTTCCATTAGCATATATTGGGATTACAAATATAATTAGAAAAGTTAATCATGAATAATAATTTAACATTTGTATAGTGGAGTACTAAAGTTTTAAGTTAATTGGGTGGTGAATGATAGCATGCGATCGCGTATACGGAAACATCGTCGGAGATATACGGAGCAAAAGCTACGATAAACGTGTGGGACCCAAAGATTGAAGAAGTGAATGAGTTTAGTCTCTCACAGATTTGGATTCTGTCGGGATCTTTCGTCGGTCCTGATCTCAATAGCATCGAAGCTGGCTGGCAGGTACTTGTCTTTTTCTATTTACACTTCCATTACTTCTTATTTATGTTTTATTTATTTTTAAAAAATAATTATCGAGTTTTGTAAGACTTGATAACAAGGCAATATGTCTTTTTTTTTTTTTTGAAACACAATGCAATATGTCTAAAGCTTTGATTGTTATACTAGTCAGGTCAGTCCGGAGCTGTATGGTGACAACAGGCCAAGATTATTCACTTATTGGACGGTATGTTCTTCTCTTATTTATGTTTTGATGCAGAAAAAGTTGCTTTCACTTTCATATTAGTTTTAAATCAAGACTATAATCCCAAATAGTTTTTTATTTTTTGAGAAAGGGAGTTATAAACACCAATATAGTTACGGGGATATAAACTGAATATCCTTGAGAACTATATACTTTAATTAATGTATTGATTTTAAGGACATTCATGTGACAGTAGGAGTAGTTTCTAGGTATAGTGCAGTGTCCACTTATGGTATATAGATTGTATTTTCAGGATTACCATATATTGCTTTGAAGGCACACTTGTAATATATATAGTTCCCTTTTCTGAAATAGTATTAGTTGTCATCTACAAAGTCAGTGACACTGTGCATGGAAATCATGTTAGGCGTAAACTGAAAGTGTAAATTACACCCCAAAGAAAAAGTAACATATGAAGGTAATTTTGATTTGTAACATTCTTACGTGTACTTTTAACGTGTAGTATTGATCATCTTGAAGTTAATGGTAGAAGAGAGTCATGATGAATGTTTGGTGTAGAGCATTTATTAGTGCATTAATAGCTTAATATTAATTGGAGTTGATACCAATCTGTACTACTCTCAAAATCATTAAATTTGGTTCGGCCCAAAAGCCAGAAAAAGGATGATATCAGGCAACAACTTGGTTACACATATTAATTTGCCTTGAGCATATCTTAAGCTAATTAATGATAATTTTGTATTGTGTTTAGAGTGATTCATATCAAGCAACAGGATGTTACAATCTTCTATGTTCTGGATTTATCCAAACAAATAACAAGATTGCCATTGGAGCAGCCATTTCTCCTCTCTCCACTTTCAAAGGAAACCAATTTGATATCACCATTCTCATTTGGAAGGTTCTCTTTCTGTTTATTTATATTCCATATAGTAAATTTTAATAACATAGACGTCTTCTCTTGAATATGGTAAATGACCTTTTCGTACTATAAATGGGGCTAAGAAAAACAAGGGATTGATGAGACTATGGATGACGTTGACACATCTCATTTCACAGTTAGGATTATAGTTTAGCATGTACACTGATGTCATTTGCAATTGCATGCAGGATCCCAAAATGGGAAATTGGTGGATGGGCTTAGGCGACAACACACTAGTCGGGTATTGGCCAGCAGAGCTATTCACCCACTTAGCCGACCATGCAACCACCGTGGAATGGGGAGGGGAGGTCGTGAACACACGTGCTTCAGGCCGGCACACGACGACCCAAATGGGTTCTGGTCATTTCCCAGACGAAGGGTTTGGAAAAGCAAGTTACTTCAGGAATTTGGAGATTGTTGATTCAGATAATAGTCTCGTACCAGTGCATGATATCAAGATATTAGCCGAGAATACTGAATGTTATGACATCAAGAGTTCGTATAGTAATGAGTGGGGAACTTATTTTTACTATGGTGGTCCCGGGTTTAATCCTACGTGTAGTTGAAAAAAAGTGTACATTGGGTTGGAGAGTTGGTTAAAAGAAAGAGGGTCGAATGTGTAATTGTTTTCAAGTATGGGTAGGTGATAATTGAATATTGGCTTATTGTTTTTCATTTCTCGTTGGTTAAACCTAGTAGTTTATTGCATTCATACTCCTCTAGCTATTGAAAAACAAACGTAGAAAAAACAATGCAATAGAATTGTAATGTAAGGTAACTCGAAAGGTTATTGGATGATATTTGTCCGAAACAGTTTATCCCCACATACAGTGTGAAAACAGTTTTTGTTTTATCGGTTGGCTAAATGCTTAATAGTTCTTACTTCTTGCACCAAGAGATTTGAGTTCAGACTTAAATAATATACAAAACTCTTTTAGATTTATTGTTAAAACTTAAAATATTACATAGTGGATCACAGAAACCAAAGTGTATGATATGTTCCATTTGGATCTAATCATGTAGTATGATGTATGAATCGACATCCATAATATTTCGATTAAAAGAGAAAAGATGAAGAAAATTCCTTAAAAAGTTTGTGTGGGAGATTTCAATACATGTTGATGCTTGGAACTTGTGATTAGCTATCGTTTTCTTTATATCAGCCACATGCATAGGTGGAAAAACACTGTAGCTAATTGTGCATGTCCAAAACAACAATAGTTTTTATTAGGATGATCTCACACATAACAAACAAGAAATGAATATGTTACGAGAAACTTTCAGATAGATGGTTGAAGTGGATTTATATGTTTAGATCGTTTCAGAATTTCAATAACAATTTAATATTTGTAATATTTGAGACTTATGCTTCTAAGTTTCTTTTCTATTTCTCATATTTGTTTGCTTATCCATAAAATATAATGATGGTTTTTCTCATATTTGTTTGCTTATCCATAAAATATAATAATGGTTTTTCTCATAGTTGTTTGCTTATCCATAAAATATAATATGGTTTTAAGGTAATGCAGAGTTTGGGCAAAATCTAATTGAACATTTGTTTTACTTCTCAAATTTTCAAGAGTTTACACACATAAATTTTATGATCTCTATAAATTAAGTTATTAAGATTTTACCTTAATGTTAAGTGATTTTCTCGTAGATATAAAGAACATATACAATTGTTGCTACTATTTCACATGCGCTAAAATAGAAAAAAATGTTTAAACAACAAGCCACAATGAATCTCAATATCTTGCACATAGCCTTATTATAAAAAACTTGCAAATCAAAGCCACAACTCTTGCGGCTCATTATCAAGATTCACCTTCTAAGCTAACTTCAAAAGCTAAATCATTGGACAGTGGCTAAGCAACATTGAGTCAACTTTGGACTTTCTCTTCTATCTATTTTCACAAAACCATCACCACTTCGTAGTACCTAATTTGAAATTGAATTATAATAATGGCTTCTAACAGTGCATTCCTCTAATGTAGTACTTCAATCAATTTTCACAAAACAACATAGTTTGACAAATGTATGTAGTACCTAGTTTGAAACTGAATTATAATCGTGACGTCTAACCGTGCATTAGTCTATTGACAAATTATCATTGAACAACATGGCTGCTTTCATCACGTAGGTGTGAATCTGTACCTTTTTCTTATTTTCTGAACTTGATTAAGGCAACAATAGTTGAATATATGACTGAAATGGCTATGCCATAATCAGAAAAGAGCCAAATCAAATCGCATAAACAAAAAAAAACAATCAAAACCATTTCCATTACACTAGTTGAGTATATATATATCATTCATTAACTCCGAAAGGCTGATCATATTTCAGCTTCTGGTTCCACCAATTTTCAAATAAAAAGACTTTACATCATCATATCTATACACTATTACACAAACACTTCATTGAAACAGGGGAGTTCTGTTTTCACACAAAGCCATATAAGCTCAGCCAAAACCTTTCTTCAAGACATCTCATCTCCCTCCCAGTTATCCTTCTCCTTTGGTCCCGTAGGACCTTCCTCACCATAAAGCGCAATAGGAAACAGATTCTCAATAGAGTACCTCACAATCAAAGGCAAAAGATTAATGATCTTATCAATCTCCGCTGCAGAATCATACACTATAGTTGGTCCCCACTCTCTCATGTACTGCAGCCAGCACGGCTCTGAAACCACTCCTTCCCCTAAATACTCAGCCGCCACGACTCTATACCTCTGACTAGAATCCACAACAAACTTGCTCTTCCCAACATCGTTTCTCACTCCAATCCCAAGCTTGGACGAGCCTTGAAGATACATCCCCGGGTGAGGAAAACTCGCGTGTCCGTGTTTAGACGAGTACACAACAGGTTTGTTGCTTCCTTTGACAAACTCAAGATCAGACACATCAACCCATCCGCCACCACTATGCTGCGAGAAGAACATCTGCGTAAGCTCGCCGTTGAAGTTGCTTATCCTGAACGTGAAGTGTTCCCAGTCACCAACATGTTCTCCTATACGGTTCATGGGTACGGTGAGAAGACCAATCTTGAGCGTGGCTGGACCGTTAAAGGGACAGAAGATCCACATAACAACGTCTGTGAAGATCCCACCGAGTGCTGGCTTCACGTGGACGTAAAGCTCTGAGCTCTCTATGTTCCCTTTCTTTAGATTGTTTGCAACTTCCTCGCCTTCTTGAGGGAGATCAATCCAGAAGCTCCCATCGTTTTTTCCACCTGCAGGCAAGTTCGAACCGGTTGAGTTAATCGGTTCTCCTTGCGGTTTACCAAACCGGTACAACAAAGCTCCGTTTTTAAAGAACCATGGCACAGAGGAAGGTAAGTAAGTCTCTTCAGGGTGGAAGTAGACCGTTGGTCCATAATGCTGAATAAGCGCATGGACTTGGTCAAGGTTCGGCATCCCTTGTAAGCTAGTGTCAAGGTTTCTCAAGCAGGCAATGTTCATGTCGGCTTTGTTATCATTAGTAGAGCAAAAGAATGACCCAACCGCCACGCCTCGTGACCAAATCCCTCTGGAGCATGGTTCCGTGCTCCAAACGTTAAAAGATCCAACGCCAAGAATCCTCTCACGTGTTTCACAACTCTCTGTGAGATCCTCTCTTACACATCTCACTTCTTTGGTCTCAGGCTCCTCTGCTTTGTCTGTGACGATAACTCCCACGGCTTTGTAACCAACGGGAGGATTAGGTAACCAGAAGTAGCAGTCTGAATCTGAACTCCAGACTAAAGTATAGTTCAGTGGTTTCTTCAGAGCAGGGAGATGGTCATCCACATGATCGTTAGCTCGAGCTGCAAGAACAAAGCCTCTCAACGGCTGGTTGTTCGCCTGACAGTAATGACCAAGGCAATGGAAACCTTCTGGTATCCCTACAGGTTTGTAAAAAGAGGCACATCTCGCTTTACCACCACGCGACTTGCTACATTTCCAAACTCTATCGAACTCAGTGACTTTCACCACTTGGATCTCTCCGAGGTTTATCTTTCCGGTAGCAAAACCTGTGCCTGAAACAAAGAGTCACAAACGTTATAGACAAAGACTCAGCATAAAAATATTAAACAAGGGGGGTTGTTGGGACCTCGTGGCATGAATAATTAAAGAATCAAAACATGTATAAACAATAATATACCATAAGCATCTTCATTATGCTACATTAATAAACAATAAAAGTCTTTTTCAGTGGTCATAAATTATTGCTTTCATTATTGAAAGTCACATAAACCTACCCTTCTAGCAAAACATTATCCATTTTTAATTTCGCCTTAAAAGTCTACAGATTTTTTCTCCATTACCATTAATGTTTTTAGTCCAATAAAATTGACGACCAAAGAAACAGTCGAGGTACCAATGTTTGAACATTCCAGCAAAGGAAAGTTCAAAACTCATTCAAGCCATAATGATAAAACTGAATATCATAAAACCATTAAACACAACAACTTGATCTTGATGAGGTATGAGACTAATCAACTATCTGATGAACAAAAGCTAACTCAAGCATTGAAACAGTAGATGGTTAATGAACACAACACTTGGCATAAGTTGGTTGATTTCTAGTTAAAGTAGTTTGATAAAGAACAAAAAAAAAAAAGTTGTTTGATAAAGAAAAATTCTGCAAACTTAAAGTTAAAAATTGCAATTTCCAATAAAGGATTATTGTTTTTTTTAATTACCTTGTGGCCATCGAGGAAGAGGAGAGGGAAGGGAGAAGGGCTTTGACTCGGAAGATTCCCGTTCCAACTCGGAGTTTTCTTGGTTCCAGTAGAAGCAATCGCAAAACATGGTCGTATAAAGATTGAATCAGATGAGACTCAGATTTGAGGAAACTCCCCTCCCCCACACTTACTATCTACCTCACAATCACTTATTACAGATCGGAATATAGATAGATTCTCCTTCGCAGACTTCACGGCGAGGAGAGAGAGAGAGAGAGAGAGAGAGAGAGAGAGAGAGAGAGAGAGAGAGAGAGAGAGAGAGAGAGAGAGAGAGAGGCGTTGAAGCTGAGTTTGCGTGTGATAGAGGGAAGTTGTTCTGTTCAGTGGTGTGGTGGTGGCTTTGGCCTTTTTATTTTGTTTTGTTTTTTCCTGCCTTTTTTTTTCTCCTTTACAGATATTTATCCCTTTCTTTAAACGTTTTCTATAAAAGCCCATGTATTTACATTAATTCAAATACCAGCCCAATAAAATTCAATTGTAAAGAAATCAATCCAAAGGATCAATCATCTTTGAAACAACAAACATTTATTATGAAAATATCAATTAGTGAAACTTTAATAAACAGCTTATAGAATTTCATCAGAAGTTGCATGTTTGTTATATATCAGCCTTTTACTACTGAGTTTTTTTTTTTCTTTCTTTTAATTCTCAGGTTTTGTTTGCTTATCCGCAAAGAACAATAATTGCTTAGAAGTTTTATCATAATGTGGTTCTTTTGCAACTAAAAAAAGAAACTTTTCTTCTTCGTTTTTTTTGCAAGTTCCACTAGATCATTTTTAATAAGCAATTATATTACTCCCTATGTTTCATAATAAGTGTTATTTTAAGTTTCTATACACGGATTAAGAAAATATTTAATTTTGCATATTTTCTATATAAAAACATCATTTCCCATACACCTAACACTATTTCAACCAATAGAAAATTAAATTGGAAAATAAAATTCATAAATTTTGCATTGAAAATAGAAAACGACACTTTTTATGAAACAAAAATAAAACCTTAAAACGACACTCTTTGCGAAACGGAGGGAGTATAAAACTCACATTAATCTAAGACATATTAAACACCATATCAGTCTACAGAAACAAACCTTTAAGCGAAACAGTGTTAATATTTCTATAGTTTCGACGAATCGAATGAAATTTCAACCACTGAAATAGTGTACTTACGTTTTAATATGTTCTTAAAAATCTTTTTTTTTTTGTGGTATCATACGTAGTACTCCTGAAATAAATACGGAAGTTTAATGATTGTACTGATTTTAGGGATGGAAAGTATTTTAGACTTTTAGTATTTATAACGTAGGCCATTGATTTGATGCAGAGAGTAACTAATCCAACTACTAATATTGGATTCAACTTAATAATACTAGTAGTAATTTTTATTTATTAAGAAAAAAACCGTAATTTTATGTTATCTGAAACATCCCATTATCACTAAGAAAACTTAAATGTCATTGTCATTAATTTGTCATGGTGATTATAATTTTAAAAAGTTTTTCAACAACATGAATCGAGCCGCCGAATTAGACTGTGCATTATTCTCTTTATTTTCCAGCTGGAACTTTATAATCTTGAGTATCTTTTATACTGTGTTACATAACTAATTATTTGTTTTTTATTTTTCTTAATAACTAATTATTATGATGATGCTTTACTTTTATTTCCTGTACATTAGGTCATTAGGTGGATGTTTCGTGTGTTAATTTACTTTCATATTTTATTTTGTCAGTACTTATTCCGAGCGAGATAATCACACAGTTTGGAGAGAAAACAAAACAGCATACGTTTTTCTACATTGATAATAATAATAATAATAATAAATGTCATTAATATCATATTTATTCATAATCAAACAGACTCAAAAAGACACCCCTCGTTCAACAAATTTAAGACCAAAAAGAGTTCAGATTAATTTGTCAACGAGTCAGTAAAATTAGATTTTAGGTTTGACATTCCATCATGATAACTTTTTATTTTCCTAACTTTTGAGCAAATAGTAAGTCCGTCACAAATCTTCTCTTGTGACCTGTGTTCGTTTTCGTCGGTCGTCGTCACCTTTTATTATGCAAAGCTAATAAAAGCCAGAATAAATAAAATAATTTGGATAAAATCATCTTTTTTATATTTATTTACTGTTTATCTATTTTCTCTGGAACACAGCTAACACTACAAGGGTAAAGCTTCAATCTTTCCCACTGACATATCTCTGGTCTCCTAACTTTTTTTCTTCTCACTGCTTGGGTTTGGTCTTCTTGTCTGTAAGGTTAGAGATCTCTCCCTGGAAAGATCCAAAGCAAGGAACTTTCTTAGTCAATGCTGCTTTGAAAGATCTGACTTTTTAACCTTCAAATCTTCAATGTTGCTCTGAAAATCCCCCTAAAAATCTCGCCCATCAGGTTTGGTTTTGTAACTTCTCTGAGTTTTCAGTTTCTAGACTTTTCTTTGATCTGTTTAGTAGTCTTTATCAGACAATGCTACGGTTTGCTGACTTTCTGATAAGTTTCTATTGTCGGTAGCGAGATTCTTTCCAAGATTAGCTGCTGGATTTTTTATTTTGTTCACCTGTAGTTTTCTCTCCAGCTTAATGTTTAGCTGGCGTCTGGTCTGAGAACTGAAAAATCTGGCAGCTGGCAACTTTTTTTTTGGGACTTAGGCACAATGCTTGTTTGTATGAATCTGAATTTTCCTTTAGTCATCTGTTCAACTTCTTGTCTTTTTGTTTGTTCCTTTCCAATTTGAACTCTTTAATCTCATATGGTCCCTCCCATGTTTTGGTATAACCTCTGAAGTTTCAGGTCTAAAAATATTACGAGACTTTGAGGTGTCTTGAGCTCTAAATTATATTTCTTTTCAGGTGAATAAGGAAGATGGGATCTGGTTTAGACACTGCATTATCTCGGAAGTACAGTGGTTTAGAGCTCTGGGAGATTATAGTGATTGTTCTCTCTGCTATTTTCGTTGTAGTTTTAGCTATATCATTATGGCTTACTTTCAGAAGGAAAACCTCTAGATCTTCTTCTAATCAAATCCCTGTTAGCCACCAGCTTCCTCCTACTGTCTCTGAAGAGATTAAAGAGATTAGAGTAGACGAGGTTTCCTCAAGCAATGGTGGTGGTGGCAATGGATATCCTTCCATTAGTGAGAAGTTTGGAGATAAAGAACCTGAAAAGGGGATAACGGTGGAGTCAGAGAATGGTGATAGTAGCCGATCAGGCTCCTTTAATCACTTGGAGAAGAAAGATGGTTCAAGCGTATCTTCTGCTAATCCTTTGACTGCTCCTTCTCCTTTGTCTGGTCTTCCTGAGTTTTCTCACCTCGGATGGGGTCATTGGTTCACTCTCAGAGATCTTCAGATGGCTACAAACCAGTTCTCGAGGGATAACATAATTGGTGATGGTGGGTATGGAGTTGTTTACCGTGGGAACCTTGTCAATGGTACTCCTGTTGCTGTCAAAAAGTTGCTCAACAATCTGTAAGTGAATCAAAGATTCAATATTTTCATTTCCTGAATATGTTTTTTTGTGATGGTGATGTTTTGTGTGTTTCAGAGGGCAAGCTGACAAAGACTTCAGAGTAGAGGTTGAAGCTATTGGTCATGTTCGCCACAAGAACTTGGTCCGCCTTCTCGGATACTGCATGGAAGGAACGCAGAGGTATGTGTATGTTCTGCTGTAAATGATTCCTTTTGATTTTGTTCTGAGTTTCACTGAATATTGGATGTGGTGACACTGGATTAGGATGCTGGTGTATGAGTATGTTAACAATGGAAACTTGGAGCAATGGCTACGTGGAGACAATCAAAACCACGAGTATCTAACATGGGAGGCACGGTTAAAGATTCTTATTGGAACAGCCAAAGCGTAAGGCTTGTTATGGTTATAGTTTCTTCTTTATTTTTGTTTGCTTATCTTCTTCATCTGAGGCTATGGGGGTGGTGTGATGCAGGCTTGCTTACCTTCACGAGGCGATTGAGCCAAAAGTGGTGCATAGAGACATAAAGTCAAGCAACATTCTGATTGATGACAAATTCAATTCTAAAATTTCTGACTTTGGACTTGCTAAGCTGCTTGGTGCTGATAAAAGTTTTATAACTACTAGAGTTATGGGTACCTTTGGGTAAGTTTTATTTATGTACACTTTTCGCTTAATAGATGTGAAGAAGACTTTAATGTTGTTAACTTGGTTTCTTTTTTACTTTTCAGTTATGTAGCTCCAGAGTATGCGAACTCTGGTCTTCTGAATGAGAAAAGTGATGTCTATAGCTTTGGTGTTGTACTCTTGGAAGCTATAACTGGTAGATATCCAGTAGACTATGCTCGTCCACCACCTGAGGTAAAGTCCTTTCAAAACACACATAAAACTCTGATCACTCACAAGATTATCTCTAACTTTTTTTTTTCTCTCATTTTGTGTAGGTACATTTGGTGGAATGGCTGAAGATGATGGTTCAACAGAGACGATCAGAAGAAGTGATTGACCCAAACCTCAACACAAAACCATCTACAAGTGCCTTAAAAAGAACTCTCTTGACTGCTTTGAGATGTGTTGATCCAATGTCTGAGAAACGACCTAGGATGAGCCAAGTTGCACGTATGCTTGAATCCGAAGAATACCCTATTCCTAGAGAGGTATAATCAGAGAAAAATATCTCAGAGTTGAAAATCGTCTCTTATGACTATTATCCTTTTTGTTGAGTTTGGTTGCTGAAAGCTATAACAATTTTTGAGAGTTTCAGGATAGAAGAAGACGCAGGAGTGAGAACGGACCAACAAGAGATTCAGATCCTCCTAGGAACAGCACAGACACTGACAAGAGTGAGTTCCATGACCAAAAGCCTGAAGCTGGATAAGGCATTGGAAACAACCTGAGGTGTAAATGTTTTCAGAGCTTCATCATGTGAAGAAGCAAGTCCTTTTGTTCGTGTCCAAATCTTCTGTGTTTATGTGATGTTTCTTCATTTTGTCTTTGGTAATAAGGAGAAAGAGGAGAGAGGAGAGTGTGTTCATCGTTTGGTTTTAGATCACATCATTTGCTTGTATAGTGTTTGTTGTATCGTTTGCTTCTCTACGTTTCGCAATGTAGGTTGTTTTTGGACCAAGAAAATGCTAGGCTATTTCAAGTCCTTCAGTGAAACGACTTGTAGTTTGTAGTTTGCTTGTGGAATATATATTGTTTATCTGAGACTGTCTGTTAAATGTTCAATTGCAAATCCTGTTACTGTAAACTAAACAGTAAATACCAACTAATTTATAATGATTTATAAATTAAGAGAATACTAGAATTAATAATCACATCTCATAATTTGTTGCATAGATTTTGATAAAACATAATCCTTTCACATTTTTTTTTTTGATAATGTCACATAAAAAATAAATCTGAATCATCAAAATTAAATGAGAAATTCCCTTAGATAGCTTTTTTAGTTTGTTTGTCATAAAAATAGCTTTTAAGGAAGAAAATGACCAAAATGTTTTTTTTTAGAAGCTAAAAAATTTATTTATATGCATTTATACCCCTAGGGTTAACTAATTTGGACTTTAGGGTTTAGAGTAAAGGGGTGGGTTTGGGGTTAGGGTTTCAAATTTCAGAAAAAAAATAAAAAAAAAATCAAAATTTCAAAAAAAAAAAGTCTATTTTGGTCATTTTATTTTTTGAGTGCTATTTTTGTGACAAAAACTTAAAAAGTGCTATTTAAGAGAATTGCCCAAATTAAATTCATAATATTTTATGTTTTCACTGTTTAATCGCTCTATTTTTAGTTGTATCTCTTCATACTCCCTTTATTTCATAATAAGTGTCATTTTATTTTTTTTATACAGATTAAGAAAACATTTAATTTTACATATTTTTTATAGAAAAGCATCATTACCCATACACCTAATCATATTTCAACCAATAGAAACTTAAATTGGAAAATAAAATCAATAAATTCTGCATTGAAATCCTAAAACGACACTTATTTTGTAACGACAAAAATCCTCTAAAACGACACTCTTTGTGAAACAGAAGGAGTATTAACTAGCAATTTAATTAGTAAAATTCACATTTCTATACATAGTTTGGAACTTAAAGTGTAGTATAACTAAAATGACGCATGCATTTGTCTCAGATCTGAGCTAAACTGAAGACTATATAACTCGGAAAAAATCAAAACTCACCGACGGTTACTCGATCCCGATCCCGATCCCACACGTCCTCCGTCTCTCAACCACACAATGACGAAAATGCCCCCTGCAATCGTCTTCCTCCTCTTCTCCGTCGCGTTCCTCGCCGTGATCCCACCTTCTAACGCCGAGATCAAATCCCTGGTTATCTCCGACGACGCTCGTCCAATGATCCTCTTCGAGAAGTTCGGATTCACACACACCGGCCACGTCACGGTCTCCGTCTCCACAGTCTCCGTCGTCTCCACTTCCTCAGATCCGACTCCCGACCCATCGCGCCTCGGATTCTTCCTCCTCTCGGAAGAATCGCTTCTCCAGGTCCTCCTCGAGATGCAGCAGAACGCCAGATTCTGCGTTCTCGATTCGCACTACGTCACGCATCTCTTCACGTTCCGAGATCTATCTCCTCCGCCGAACTCGCGGTTCAACCACTCGTACCCGGTCACTTCCCCGAACGAGTACTCTCTCTTCTTCGCGAATTGCGTCCCTGAGACGAAAGTCTCCATGGCGGTTCGCACGGAGATGTATAACAAAGATCCGAACGGATCTAAGGACTATCTCCCCGCCGGAGCCACTCAGTTACCGTCTCTCTACTCCTTCTTCTTCCTCTGCTACGTCGCCTTCCTAAGCTACTGGAGCTACACTTGCTGGACGAACAAACGCGTCGTTCATCGGATCCATCTCCTCATGGCAGGTCTGCTTCTAATCAAATCGTTGAATCTGATCTGTGCAGCTGAAGACAAACATTTCGTGAAGATCACCGGAACGCCTCATGGCTGGGACATACTCTTCTACATCTTCCAATTCATCCGCGTTGTTCTCCTCTTCACTGTAATCATCTTGATCGGAACTGGCTGGTCGTTTTTGAAACCTTTCTTGCAGGAGAAGGAGAAGAATGTGTTGATCATTGTGATCCCACTTCAGGTGTTAGCCAACATTGCTTCGATTGTGATCGGTGAGACTGGACCTTTCATTAAAGATTGGGTTACATGGAACCAAGTGTTCTTATTGGTTGATATAATCTGTTGCTGTGCGATTATCTTCCCTATTGTATGGTCGATTCGATCATTGAGGGAAACCTCGAAGACAGATGGTAAAGCTGCGAGGAACTTGTCGAAGTTGACGTTGTTTAGACAGTTTTACATTGTTGTCATTGGGTATCTTTACTTCACGAGGATTGTTGTGTTTGCGTTGAAGACGATTGCGGCTTATAAGTATCAGTGGGTGAGCTTTGCAGCGGAGGAGATTGTGAGTTTGGTGTTTTATGTGATTATGTTTTATATGTTTAGGCCTGAGGAGAAGAATGAGTACTTTGCTGTTGATGATGATGAAGAAGAAGCTGCTGCTTTGGCGCTTAGAGATGATGAGTTTGAGCTTTGAAAATTGGAGGATTTTTTTTATGGGTAAGCACGCAAAGGTTTAATTATTTTGTGTTGATGAAAGGTGGTTGAAGACAGAGTCTATGTTAACGTCGTCTGATATTGCAACTTTCTTATTTTTCTGATAAATTTTGTTCTTTCTTTACATGGAGATTTCATTGTTACAGATGTTCCACTTTTATATAGTTTTCTTCACAGTTTATCGTTTGTGCTCATTCAACTCAAAAGTATTTCACCACCTTAACATTGGAGAAAATGCGATGATGTGTTTCAAGTTTCAACCACTGTTTTAGAAATGGTTGTCTCATTGACTTTACTTACTAAGTTCTTAGAAGGGACTAATTCAATTGATGTCTTTTTTGCATTGTTAAATTATAAAACTATATTGTGTAATCGACGTCTAGCTCCTTAATCAACTTTATCACTAGTTAACATGTAGTTTAACACGATAAATTGACCGATTATAGCAAAGATTAATGTTTACAATGGGAAAAATCCAAAAAATAAAACTGTTTGTTTTTGTTAGCAAAGAAGAACTACAAACAGTTTCTCACGTGAAAAGAGAGAAGATAAAATACACCGTATAGACAACAAGTACACTCTTTGTCTCCTTGATCACAATCATATCAGTAGACAAAAAAAATTACAGAGGCAACAGAATTTGTAAAAACAATTATATGGTAAATATACATTCCGCATGAAATCTCATTCAACAACAGATTCTCAAGTAACCATCATGTGCTCCAACGATGAACAATCTGGAGAATGGTAAAACACAAATGGTCGATAAATCCGACCTGACTCTTCCTCCCTTTTCCGCCATATACAGTTTCTGTGGTATAATCCGCTGATACTGCTGCTGCTGCTCGTCCTGACAATTGAACAAAACCTGTCACTCTCACATACTTTATCCTGATTTCACCAAGAATTTCTATAATTTCTAATATATGTTCAGGCATGTAGCCAAACTGATCAACGCGTGTTTGGTTTTAACTCATTAACGTGAAATTCTCGATAAGGAGTGAGAAACTACCTCGTCTTGAGACTTTGACAGTGAGAAAACCCCAATGTTGTTTCTTGAGATGGAGATAACGTCTTTCCCCCAGATGGAGAAACCTGAAACACGGTCGTTGTGTCCTTTGACAACAAAAGGCTCTGGTGTCCAGCTCCTGTTTTACCACAAAAATAAACCCATTGTTACTACATGTAAACTTCAAAAAAAAAAAAAAAAAACTTGGATGACTGTTTTTGCTCACTTCCTCAAGTCCCAGATACGTAGGGTTTTGTCAAGAGAGCTGGAAACAAGTAAATGGCTCTCAGGTGCCGCTAACTGCAAGAAAGAAGAAAAAAATCGTAGATGAGAAAAAGGCCATATTGATTCTATGACTTTATATCCATCTTGAGAGAAATGAGAAACTTAACTCACCTTGGTCACGTATCCATCGTGAGCTCTCCATGAGGAAATAACCCTATCTTCCCTCAAGTCAAAGAGCCTACACTGGCCAGAGCTAAAACCAGCTGCAATCCAAGAAGGTGATACAGATGCTCCGTCTCCTTGTTTTGTATGAGATCCTCCTGAACAAAGAGTAGATACGAAAGAAGTGGACCCAGATTCGACAGATTCTCCACTCCAAAGTTGAAGCTTCTGGCCTCTTGCTAGATCGATAAACCTGAATCGTACAGTGGAAATAATTGCATATTATCTCTAATGCTTAAATGTTTTGATTTCTAGTATAGTGGATACTATTTTACCTCAGGGCTCCGGATCCGGTTCCGACAACAAGCTGATCCAAGTACTCTAAATAATGCATACATGTATACATGTGTCCATCGAATATCCCATTTGATAACCCATGTGACACATGTCTATTAGACTGATTGGAATGATTGTTTGATGACAGACATGAGGAAGCTTGATCTTGATCCGCAGATGACTCGGAGAACAAATATATTAGTTTCCCGGTTTGGCTGTTCCACACATGTATTGTTCCGTCGCAAGACGCTATCTTTCCGGTGGAAGACAGAATACTGATGTCATTAACAACCTACAATATACAACAAAAGTTAAAAGATGCATACTTCCTATTTTCTAAGTAACAAAATCAATTGGCGCTGAAGTAAAAGCTTTAGTAAACCAAGGAACCAACCTCTTCATGGGCATGATAACCAGAGACACAGCTTAAGCTTGCTAGTTCCCACTTCTGAACACTTCCCTTGAACCCCGGATCAATACCTGAAGTGAAAACTGTACACTCATCTTCAGAAACCACTAAAGATCTTAGAGCTCCGCGATGGGCATGAGCTGAAGACAAAACAGATGCTCTAATTTTCCATCGTTGCTCATCTTTAGGGTTTCCAAAACGCCCAATGTCAAGTCCATCCCAACAAGCTACTGGACTAGGAAACCATGACCAGGGTTCATGCACCAAAGGGTTTAAGACTTCTTCTTCTCCTTCAACTGGGGCATGTATATGAGGTTTTAAGTGATTGGAGTTTCTTAAACCCTGCGACTGGGGAACTGACCGTCCAGATCCATTGAGCAATGTCTTAGAAGGAGCGTGCTTAGATGCAGGGCCCTTGTTTAACACAGGCTTGGCTTCCATATTATATCGAGAGGATCGTCCTGTATATTCCCACTGAATCACAATAGATTCAGTGATAAATGACTATAGCTCAATGGATGTCTGTATATCAGATATTATTGTAACAGAAACCCAGAATTCTTCTGAATGTGAAGAAAGATACCTTCCAGTTATGATGCTTCAGCAAATATTGCTCGAGAAGTAGCCAGGTTAGACATCCCTGACGTAGTTTCTCCATACCAAGAAGTGAGGCGAAAGAAGGATACAAAAGCAACCTGTCATTCCTACAATGTTAGGACATAAAATGGAATCACACAAAAAGTTATTTACCGATGTATCAGGTGAAACACGCACACAAGATCCATACGGCTTTTGATTGGAGACTCTGGATGGGAATTTTTTTCGGTAGTCCTGATCTTCCAGTTTAAAGAATCAGATGCATCAGTCTTCTTCTCGGAGAAAGCAAACTCATCGAAAAGCTCCTTCAACTGCGGTAGAACATGCAATGCAGTCAACTCTTGTCCAATCCGCTGGCAAATTGACATCAGGGAAGTTGCAGCAAACTGAAACATGAAGAAAACAACATTGAAAAAGAAAATCAAATGTTAAAATACATTCCATATACTTGCAGGAGAAAAGAGGTGTACTGATAGATCCTTTTATAAATTAGGCATTGGAAATACCAATAGAAATAATACTACAACAGATCCCTTACAAATCTAGTTAAATATTATTTTTTGGAGTCTATTTTCTTTCATCATTTACAGTGAGACACTCACTGACACCTTAACCAGGTCGTACATCTTGATTATATACATGATTATCCTTCACACCTCCTCAAAGGTACTGATAAAGAAAATAGAAGAACAAAGAAAGAATATCAAGAGTACCTGCAGGACTCGCAACTCTAGATTTTTCTGCATAAGTATTCTTACGTGTAGGCACAACCGACCCTGTGTGATGATAGACAAGCCACAACAACAGACGGAAATTTAAGCGGTTAACATAAAACTATAATAAAGATAAGAGACTGACATTTTTTGTATCATACTTTGGTTAGTTCATGTATGAGCGACTCGTCTGGTATAAGAGCAACGAGACCATCGAGTGTGATTAGGCAATCAGTCAGTGCTAAAGAACACCAGCTATGGACAGGCTCTGGTTTTTTCATAGAAGAAAGATCGATACAAAAGCAAACAACATGTTCAAGCAATGGCATCATTTGTTTGACAATGAAGTTCACGCCCAACAGTCTCCCTGAAAAGTTAGAACATAACAATCACTTGGCTAAATATGAATCTTCTGTGTAGAGCTAAGTTGCTTAAACCAACAGATAGAGTGTACCAATTCTAACCAGCACCTCAATCCCATCAGTACATATTCCTTTTCCGAAGTAATTAATCAGAGGCAGTACAGTCTGTATTGAGAGAAAAGTCACCATCCAAATCAGAATTTCTGAAACACAACATACCAGATGAAAGGTATATTAAAAGTAATGGGACAAGAACAGGAAATCTTGTCTCACCTGATGGACTGTAACAGGGACGCCAAGCTCTTCGCTGGAACCAATCAGCAGCACCGAAGCTGCAGAAGCCGAAATCTTGTCCGGAGAATTATACAAGTTTGATATGACTAGTGGATGAATCATTTCAAGGTATATTCTCTTTCCAATCCGATTCCATAGTTCCCTCACAAACGAATCTTGAAGAAGAGAAACTTTCAAATGCGAGTAACCTGTCGTCTAAGCATATTATATTCTGTCAGGAGACAATAACTGAACTTAACAGCATGCTGATATTGTAAGTACATTAACTACTTCCATTGGTAACCAACAAACTATACGTACCAATAAAATCTTCTGGATAGAAGGCAAGACAAGTCTTTGCACAGCCATTGGTGTCAAATATTTTGTGAACTCTTTGATAAGTACATAAGCCCATTCACACTCGTTGTCAGATAAAATTGTCGTCACCAGTGGCAAGCAGTACACAGCACAAATCTCTGCCACAAATGATCCCATTGCTTTTAAGGCCCCCTGTTTGGCAAAACTAGCAGCATAATACAAGCGTGTACCACCTTTGGCCAAAAGGTGAAGTGGAGCAGCAAATAAGTAAGCTGACTTCAGTGTAGCTGGGAAATACGGAGAATTCAAAAGACTCTTTGCTGAGGGCCTCCTAAATTTTTCAAAAGAGAAAGTAAAGAGTCAGTCACACATCTAAAAAGGAGAAAACGTGTTACTATATTTTTTTTATCAGCATGTAGAACAAAAAGAGTCATAACCCAGTGGAGTATCGAAGATGACCAGATTTACCAAAAAAAGGTGAGACAAAATACCTTCTCCAATCTCGTTCAACGCAAGCTTCAACAAGTACTCTAGTAAGAGGAGGAAGTTCCTTGATTAATTCAGGTAAGTCACCACCTTCTAAATAAGTAGCCAGAGACACTGAGTTAAATAGCGGTTTCATCAAATAAAGTTCCGCCAAGACACAGCCAATAGAGAAAATATCCCCTGCGATGTCCTTTCCTAGGCAGAAATCTTGCCGCCATAGTAACAACTCCTGAATTTCTACAGAAGCTTCGTCTCTCACCTCTATATGCTCCAGAAGATAATTCAAACATATATCGGATGTTAGGCCTTTGTTTCTTGAAGTTCCAGAAAGACTAGAATCTGTTTTGTTCGTGTTTTCACTGTAAGAATCATGCAAATGAGACTCATCCAAGTTTGGATGAAGGTGATATTTTGGACTAAGATGTGATGCATGTTCAGAAAATGCAGATGCCTCTTCCGTTTCTTCCAAATACTCATCGGCTTCGAGGATGACGGATCTCTTGTTATCAACCCCAAAGCCATGAAGCGTATGCATTTCTTGTTCATTTCTACTTTGTTCCTTCTCGCGGGAAAAACGCAGGCGCACCGGGTGAGGCCGAAAAAAAAGCTGACGGCGTCCAACCGACCTTGGTACTGCAGGCTCAGATGAAGACAGCATAACATTCTTTGCAGTAATAGCAGCCTGTCCCGACATTTTGTAACCAAAAGTAATATCAATCCAATGATGTATTCGAGATGAAACATGGGGGCTTTCCAGAGCATCTCGATGCAATCTAATGAACTCATCGGGGCTGCTTGCCCATGGAGGTACAGCCAAATCAGACATACTAGGATGAAGAGAGCAGAAGATGCGGGAATCGCAGTAAAACTCAGGGATGCACTCGTCAGGGGTCCAATCATAAAGCCTTTGCATGTCAGAGGGATACTCATTAGGTTCGTACACAGATCGAACTGCCTTACGCAGGACGCTCAGTGGCAGTCTCCTAGCTTTGTAGCTGCAAACAGCCAACTCAGACAGACATTCATCTGAAACATGATGCGGAATCTCAAATGTCGAATAGGTAAAATCTAATTGCTCATCTCCTTTGGCTAATCTCCATTTGCTTTTCCTTAAATCCCGCCAGCCTGAGTCACTATCTTTTTCAGGTTTTTTGCTGAAATCTATGACCCATGGCATTACTGGATGAAATGTGTGGTCTCCCCACCTTCGACCTGCTAGTTTGTTTAAGAAGAGTAAATACTCAAAATTGCTTACCTCTCCCTTCCACCATTTATCAAAGATAGTCTGCCAGTCCAAATGTGAAGAAATTTTAAGATCAGCATAAAGGCCAGAAGAATAACAACCCTCTACACACCAACTTCTTCTTGAAGTAGATAAATTGGCATCCCCAGAGCCTAAATCAGGCTTGCTATAGATCTTTAACCAACTCCATAATGAATCAGACAAGAATATCTTTGACGGACGAATGTCCCCGTGGGAGATCCCCAACCCATGCAAATGAGCTAACACAGACAAAAGCTGATATATAATAAAATTTCTATGCCACTCTGACTTTAAAGCACTGGGACTGTAGTGGAGAATATTTTCCAATGTAAACGGGGCTTTTGGGAGAACTGAGATCAAACAATCAGATGATGTCAGAACCCCTAAGACCGGTGACAGATTTGGATGCCTGAGACATGGAAGATCGCTTTCCTGCTCTAACAAAGGTAACCCAAGAAGACGAAGGAAACTTTGGGTTTCTTGTCCAGATGACTTTCCATCAATCAGGCGATTTAGAGAGGCTAAAATATAATCTTCCGGGCACTCAGAAAGGAAGCTAGAAGCAAGCTTTTGAAGATGAGAGGCAGAACACTTGCTAATCTGAGAAATTGGTAAAAGTGCAGCTAACTTTCTCCTGCTTGAAAAACTACCTGAAGACTCGCAAGTGATGTTCTCTGTGCCTAAGCCTAACTCTCTGTCATCATCGTCTGTAGCCATAGAGTGTGAACAATCCAAATTCTCATCACATTCAACATCATTGTTTGAATTCCCACGTGTTTCACTACAAAAAAAAAGGAAGTTTAACTGAATCACAAATAGGAGAAGATTCGAGCCTTTAGCACAAGGAGAAAAAGTGAGCATACACGTAATTGACTAAGCAACCATGTTCTTCCTTGCGGAGATACTCCAAAACGAACTGTGATGAGCTAGAATCAAAATCAGAAGCAGAAACTCCCTCCTCGCTAGAGTCAGAAACCTACACAAAACACGATTTGAATCAGCTCTAGTTCCACCATTGAAAATCTACAGCTCATATCGTAACTATCGAGGGGAACCTTAATGACGGCAGAGGATCCAAAAGGAAGCGGAGAATCGGAGAGGCCGTAAGAGAAGACGATCTGATCGGAGAAGTCTGAGTTGATCCGTTGCTCGAGGCAATCGAAGCAAACTGCACTTGCTTCACCTCGCATCCTTTATTTTTCTCAGTATCTTCGTCGCATTCTTAATGGTGTCGATGAGATTCCGATCTGAAGAGAGACGTCAATATTTTTTTTTCCAAGGAAAGGATCCTCCAAACCTCGGCGACCTTCTCAAATCAAACGCGGCCAAGTACGCCGCGTTTCCTTCCCTTTAAACGCAGCGTTTCATCCGGTTGCCGCCAAATATAATAATAAATTAATTAATACTATCAATTGGTTCAAGACCGGTTCAAGACCGGTTCGACCGGGTTATTGTTTTTGGTTTCTCAAATATTTTTAAGACGGCCGTGAAAGTTTCCGAGACAACGTTGTTAAGAGTGAGTCTTTCATTAAGACAAGACTCTTTGATGATGTATGGCTCAAAGTTGTGATTTTGGAATCCGAAAGAAAAAGGATTGGTTTTGTTTAGAGAGGTGTTTATAGCATTTGGAAGATGGCAATGGCATTGTCCTGTTATGATAAGACTCCTTGTTAGTATAGTAGATGATTATTTATTTAGCTTAAAAGAGTTTGTTAGTTGATTATAGTCACGGTTAATAGCTCAGCACTATTAGCTGAGAGCTGAGGTTGCTATGCATAAGGTGTTCTTGTTGAGTCTAATGCATGGATTATATTGTAACTAGCTTACTGGTAGTGCAAGTTACTGGGAATGAAGGTGTTATTGTAATGAAGCTTATAAGTTTAGACAGAAGTTCAATAGATGAAAACTGTTTGCGTGGATGTAGTTTCACACTATGAGTCCATTGTAACTGTGGACTAAGTTTAGCTCACTTTAAACTTTGGAATAATGTTATTCCTCGATGGAGAGATTTGCTTTTATCCAAAGGCCAATCCGTGTGAAAGAAAAACGCACATCGGTTGTTGTTGGGGAATACAATATATATGGCAGAAGGAGTTTTCTTAAAGCTCTGGTACGTATCGAATGTGAAGGCATAATCTATATGAAACACTACTGGTCTCAGGTGGGACTTCGAGGTACCTGATTCTTTGAGAATATATTCTACTGATCACCAGTTCTTACGTTACGTAAGCCTTCTTCGTCATGTTTTAGGTATCTTCTGACGACGATAAGATAGAGAACAACACTAAGCTTAGCAAAAAGAAAAAGGAAGAGAAAAAAATAAAAAAAGCATAAGGTTATCTCCCTCACACACCCCTTTTTTCCTTATCTCATCTTTTTTAACTTGCCTTTCGTTCTCCCCACACAATTTTTATAAAGTCTGTTTTTAAGTTACTTTCTGGATTCCGTTACTCATATCTGCGTGTGGTAAACTTTTATGAAAGCAACAGATCACAGTCGATGAAGATGCCAAGTTGAAGAGACCCAATAAGAAGTTGAAGCTTAATTTAGTGTCCCTTTTTTTTTGGCTATACATTACTCATCACATGTTTGTTAACCTAGATGGTTAAGACTAGAGTTGTTTCGTGAGTTTAGTACAAATTGCTTCATGAGCATGATATTTGTATTATGGTTTAACTTAATTGATAGTGTTTTTAGCCTCTTAGATTATATAGTTAGTGATGATTTGGTCAAGTTCATTTGCTGGAACAGGCTATTTAACAGAGCTCATGGGTTAAGTGTGTGTACTACTTCCAAGGGACAAGAGAAGACACAATGTAGTACGAAAACTTTTTAAGTGATTTACTTAGATTTGATCATATTTATTGTCTACGTGATGATTATCAATCTCTTTCATGTCGTCGCTTTACAATTCATGGATCAAATCTAGTGAGATTAGTAGCTAACTAGTCAAATTGATTGATTATTTTTCATTAACATTACTTTATCGTTCGTATTTTTGTGAACACTTATTCATCATATGTCATGGGTCCAAGCTCAAATTTCAATGGTTTTTGTATTATAAACATAAGAAAAAAGATGACCCTGGCCGACATTTGGTAGATGAGGTGAGGATACGAATGTTTATGGTCCAAAAGATGTTTGGTTGGGAGAATAACACAATCTCCAAAAAGCTGCTCACATGTGGCCAATACCTCGCCAAGTCAAAAACTTCACCATGCTTTAGTTTCTATGATAAATGCATCACTTGGCGACAAACGAAAATAATAATGCCTCACTTCACTAACTGAGTAACTGATTTTCACTCTTTTGTGAGTGGCTCGAATCATCGATGATACAGTGTCACATTTTTAAGTGGTCCGAACGCAAATCGTCACGTGTCTTTTTTTACGGGGTTTTACTTCACGCACTTAGATGATTCCAAGGCAACCAAAACGAAAACGACAATAACATCATAGGTGATGATGATGATATTTAAAATGCCCGAGATTTCCTTTGTTCAACTTGTCAAATTATAAGTCCAACATCTAAAATTCATTGTTTGTGTAAGTTCTGATGTGCTGGATTAGTCCATCTTCCTTATTTACAATTTTTTCATATGGAAAATTGTTTTCTTACACATTTTTTTTTGAGATAATTGTTCTTTAAATATTAATCTTAAAATATATAGACAAAGATCGACAAACAAACTTTAGACCGAATCGATTATGAATTAGACTATATGGACTATTACCATATAAGTAAAATAAATTCCTAACATAAAACTAATGAATAATAAATGAATTGGCTCATCTATATTATATTACTCTTTCTTAAAAAAAATATTTTTTTTAATATGCTTAAAATATCAATTTTTATAATACTGACATAGATAAAGTATTATTTAAAATCCCTTATAATTTCTGATTAAGATCCCTTCTGAATTATGTTGTGGGCCGTTGTTCCTAAACAGTAATACTCCGCATACAAAAGAAAAATGTGAGATCAAAACTCAAGACTATTACAATGGCATGTGAAAGAATCCCACAAACTTGAATCCTGTTTGACACATTTAACTTGTACTATGATGATGACCTTTGTAATAATTAATCCAACGCATTGAATTTACGATTCCATATAAATATCAGAAGTGGTAATAATGCTATATGCTTCGTAGTGTGAAGTGACTTTTAAACGTTTCGTGTTGAGTGGATTCACACTCTTTGCGTGAGCGTGCAAGAAAAATACTTTTCACAATATCCTTCTCACAACGTCGATTTTTTTGTTTGTGCATATAAAACAAGTTATATTTTTATTCTTTCATATACTCTTTTAGTTTTCATTTGTAATTTATAATTATAAACAAAATATAACTCTTATATGCTCGAGCAGTGTAGTAGCGACTTTAGTTTTCTCCATAGATAAGCTTACAAAACGTTTAGCAGATTAGTTGAGGAAACAGAAAAATGTTAACATCAATTAGTAAATACGACATTTGATATTTTTTTAAAAAATACTAATCAATAAGACATCAGACATGAGTTTAAAAAAAAAAAAAAAAATCTCGCGCATTAGTTGATTTTGACAAAGAATTTGTCTCCTTGCTATATTTGCAACTTGAGCCGACAGAGTTTAATTTCTCTGACTTTTGTTTTCCTAACCATTGCAATTTCCAAACGACCATTTCCCATTAAAAATATTTATATAGACAACTCCACATTTTTGTAACATTTATACCAATG
This sequence comes from Sinapis alba, assembly GCA_012274485.2. NCBI lineage: Eukaryota > Viridiplantae > Streptophyta > Magnoliopsida > Brassicales > Brassicaceae > Sinapis > Sinapis alba. The sequence continues at coordinate 109,480 of MU105909.1, read as the reverse complement.
TATATATATACTCCCTCTATATTATTTTAATAAGTGTTTAAGGTTTTGCACAAATATTAAAAAAAAAAATATTATACAATTTGTCTTCGTTATATAAAAGTAACATTAAATAGAACAAGTTTAACCAATAAAAAAATACAGTATTTTATAATTAATTATTAATTTTAAATAATATTAAATTTTAATCATGAATAGTGAAAACATCACTTATTATGAAAAAAATAAAAATTAACCACTTAGAATGATACATAGAGAATATATATTAGTGTATGTAAATTTTTCTATGCTTAGTGTTTTTGTTTCAAGAGCCAGTTACATAAGTTTGTAAACACATATGTCTTTGTTTCAAGAGCCACTTACATAAGTTTGTAAACACATTGTTAAATAAAATATATCCACATACCAGTTCAAGTGTTAAAAAAAAATTGGAGGTTTAGTTCCACAGTAATGTATAAATCTTATAATAAGAGTATTGAAAAGAAGGAAAAATGGGAAATCATTGTTGATAAAGAAAAAAAAGAATAAAAGAAGAGAGCAATAATAATAAAGAATGTTTGGCGCGTATATTAACTACCACCGGCAAAACACCCACAAAAAAGGCGACCCACGCATAAAGACACAGAGATCAAAAACCTCCTCCATCTTCTCCCATCCCTCTTCCAATCTCCCAACTCCAACCAAAACTAATAAAACAAAAATAATAAAAATAAATAATCCCCCAAAATATCGCACATCCAAAATAAAAACAAAACTGAATTTAACAAAAACACAAAAAAAAATAAAGTTTTCAGCTTTAAGCAAAGAGAGATCAAGCGACTGAGAGTGTTGTGGAGACAGAACCAACCCACGATCTGTTTTTCTTTCTCCAAAAAAAAAAAAAAGAAAGCTCCTTCCACGACACTCCCATTTGATCGGAGCTCGCTCGACATTGCTCGATAGAGACAGAGCTTAGGGTGATAATTGATGGAGCGGTACGGTCGCGCCGGTGAAGAAGGCTCACGGGCGGATCCATCACCTCCGCGAACCGAAACCGGTTTAGAAGGTATAACGTTAATGCTTTGCGATTAGCGTTTTGGCGATCATTGTTTTTTTCAAAATGCGGCTTTTGTAGGTCCGATGTGGCGGTTAGGGCTACGTGGCGGTGGAGGTGAATCATTCCCGGAGCGACCCGATGAGCCTGATTGTATTTATTACTTACGAACCGGTGTTTGCGGGTACGGGTCCAGGTGTCGGTTCAATCACCCACCTAACCGTGCACCGGTAATAATCTCTCTGTCTCTCTGTTTTTTACTGTCTGAATTTTTGATAAAGTTACTACCTTTATATCACAGATGCATTGTTGAATCTATACGATCTGACACCGAATCTAGTAACTGGATGTTGTTAGTTTCTTTCTTTTAGGTATTGGGAGGTCTCAGAACAGAACCTGGAGAGTTCCCTGAGAGAATGGGACAGCCCGTGTGTCAGGTTATCTATACGACTCAAAGCAATGCTTGATTTAGTGTAGCCAAAGTCTCTCACTTTTTCTGTTTTTTTTCTTTGAACAGCATTTTATGAGAACGGGAACGTGTAAGTTCGGTGCTTCTTGCAAGTATCACCATCCTAGACAAAGAGGAGGAGGAGATTCTGTTACTGTCTCATTAAACTACATGGGATTTCCATTACGCCCGGTTTGTTCTTGTCTTTGTTTCTTTTACTGGTGTATTGTCATCTCTCAATGTTGTTGTTTTCTTACAGGGTGAGAAAGAATGCTCGTATTACATGAGAACCGGTCATTGTAAATTCGGTTCCACCTGTCGGTTTCACCATCCTCTTCCTCCTAATGTACAAGCTCCATCACAGCAGCAGCAGTTATCAGCTGGTTCAGCTATTTATCCATCGTTACAATCTCAGTCAGGAGTTTTTGTAGCGAGACCTCAGCTTTTACCAGGCTCTTATGTTCAAAGCCCTTACGGTACTTACAGCCAAATGGTTCTTCCACCTCCCGGTATGGTTCCATACTCGGGCTGGAACCCCTACCAGGTAATGTTCTACAACTATCCTTTCTTCTTAGACTCTTAACAAAGACTCATTACAATTTTGTTTAGGCTTCTGTAAGTGCAATACCTTCCCCTGGGAGTCAACCTTTTATAGGATCAAGCTCTGTTCCTTCAGCGTCTGCTTATCAATCAGGTCCATCTTCAAATAAGGAACAATCTTTTCCTCAGAGACCTGGAGAACCTGACTGTCAATACTTCATGAGAACCGGAGACTGTAAATTTGGAACCTCTTGCAGGTTCCATCATCCTCTTGAAGCAACATCTCCAAAGGGAGTAGTTACCCTCAGCAATATCGGCCTCCCACTTCGTCCTGTAAGTCTCTCTCTCTCTCATTGCTCAAAGAATCTGAATATTTTAGCTTTACGCCATGAGTTATGAACAGAACGGTCATGAAATTGTCATGACTCAACATTATAGAGTTTCTGGTTATGAGTTAATGATAAGTTTCGTATAGAAACTCTGTTTCTATATTTGATTAGAGGGCTCTGTTTCAGACGTAAAGTATAATAATGTATCTTATAACAACGAGAAAGCTAATAATAAGAAACATTTGCAGGGCACAGCGCAATGCAGCCACTTTGCGCAACATGGGATATGCAAGTTTGGGCCTGACTGCAAATATGACCACTCCATTGGCTCTTCTTCACTAAGCTACAGCATGTCAGCTTCTTCCCTCACTGACATGCCCGTTGCGCCTTATCCTCTCGGATCCTCATCGCTAGCTCCTTCATCATCATCCACGTCTGACCAACGCACAGAGCTTCACTCTTTGAGCTCCATTAACCCAAAAACCACAACTAGTGGTGGCTCGGAAACTGTGTCTGCTGGAGTTTCTTCTTCTATGACTGGCGGCGTGAGCCAGTCTGAGCCTGTTGCTGAAACCAAAAATGGTGACTCGGCTAGCATTGAGGTTGAGACTTCAAGTTAAAGAGACAAAACTCAAAGGAGAGAAGAGAAGAGAAGAGAAGAGAATCTCTCTCTATTCTTCTTAGGTTATCATCTCTCTTCTTCTTTTCATCAAACTTTCATGAATTCAGGAACATAAAAAGGGGAAAAAGATTTGCTTTTGGGTAGAGACAACAACAAGAAGCAAAAGCAAGCAGAGAGAGAGACGAAAGCAGCTCTAGTTTTGTATGCTGTGTCTCTCCTCTTAGGTCTCTCTTACCATATGTTCATATGATTCCTTCATACGGTCATATCTCTCTTATCTTTCTTTTTTTTTTTAATTTGTTCTGTTTAAACATTGCCAAAACAATTATTAATAAAATGGCCTGAAAATACCTTGTTTTTAAGGATTTTTTTTTATTGAATATGGCGATTTTTCTTTTTAATTGGGTTTGTTTTCTAAACAAAAGTTAAGTTATTACGTAAATCCCCTGTTATTTTCAAGAGAAACACATGTATAATGTTTTAATCAACCCTTCTCAACAGAAACGGAATAAGATTTCTATTTAACTTTGCGTTTGCAATTTGTAAAGAATATTTGACAAAAGACTATTTAATTTCTAAATGTAAACAAAATGTTGAATAGTAAACGCAATAGTCTTGAAACAATCCGATTCTAAATGTTTTGGAAGCAGCAACAAGAAGAGGAACAGAACATATATAACAGGTTTTGGGGTCACGTTTCTATTTCCGTTCTTCTTGTTCTACACTCGATCCGTACGATTCTGATCATTATATATATGAAAAAGAAGTAGGGTTGGTAAAAAGTTTTAAACACTGTTAATGTGGAAGTAGAAGTCAGTAAATTTATCGTACTTGGTTCTTTATGTCGGTGATGTAACATGTGCATGTGTGCGGTTTGTTCGTTGCGTCTAGTTTTACTCAAACAACTGAAAAATCATAATCATGCGTTTGGTCACTGAAACATCACAACAACAGCGTTCAACAACCCTTAAACTACTGATCGTAAATGATTTCTCTCTCAGTTACCACTTAGATAATCTACGAGTTATGGTAGATTTTACAAATTTATGGCGATTAGTGATTCTCTTTAAAATGTAAATACGTAGTATTATCAATCTCTGGAAGTTATTTTCTTTGACGCAGAACAAGTTCTAAATCATCATATATGGATTTTATGGCTATATAAAAATATATGATAATATATATATATATATATATGACTGTGTGTGTGCGTGTGTCTATGTTTGATATGTATAACAGCTTTGATTGGGCCTGATAGCTTTTATAAAATAAAGTGAAGTTGATCAACATTGGAAAGGGGAGTAATTGAGTTCTATGAAACAAAGTCAAAAACCTTAACCACATTTTTTTTTTTTGAAAGACAGAAAGAGTTGTGATGTTGAGTTGTTGTAGACCAAAGTTGCAAAAGGAGGGAGACATGAAACAGTGATTGTGTAATCAAAGACTAAACAAGTCATGACCAGAACACATGTCCAAAGACCAAAAACACCATCATGCTACTTCACTAAAGTCCATCTCACATTCCTTATATTATTTTTAATTAAAATGCAAAAATTGAAGCCAAATCTCCTAAATCTTTAATCTTAATGTTTTCCCCATAACCATATATATCTCTTATACGTACTAACTTCATGCCAAATTTACAACTAGGGATATTTGAGTTCTGCAACTAATCTAATAACCCTGAATCCCTGATAAATAGTTAAACATATCTTAGTTATTCACTTCTAGTCAAATATCCGTTTTGAGTAAGACATTATTCATTATTATACACACCACACTATAATATTACATAATGAGTGTGTTGGAAGTAGCATGGACAAAAAGTGGTATATAATATAACTCGCATAAACACCTTTTGCTAGTCAAAACCATGATATAAAAATTCATACAAAATAAGAGAAGAAAGAAAAATAAAAACTTCATGGTAAGGTAACCTTATGGTAGTGCATGATACAATAAGCAGAATATATAATTAAGTAGATAACATATTGTCAACGACAAAAATCAAAATGACCATGGAATAACGTAAGTACTAATTATATTATTACTTAAATATCAAAAAGAATGTTCTAATAGAGTGAGTAGAAGCCTGTAGTGTCTGCAACATCTCCAAAAGCAGCGATAGAAGAAGAAGAGAAATCTTGTGGCTCCATTATAGCGTAATCTTCCATTGACATTGAAGCACCAGCACCATAGTTAGTGATCATGGCAGAGAGATCACACGAACCAAACTCATGATGATGATTCATCATCAGCATATCACTATCATCGAAGTAGCTACTACTAAACCCTCCGTGTGACTCAGAGGCCTTGCTTGGTGGAGTTGTGAAACCTTCTCCGGTTTGGTTTTGGGTGGTTGTGGTTTCCGGAGGTGGTTTAAGGCAGTGGTGTGGGACAATGCAGTCCAAGTAACCCGAGTTGGTTCCTTCTAACGAGAAGAAGTTGTTTTCCTCGTCTAGTGAAGAAGATAATGAACCGTTGGAAGACGAGTTTTGAGGACTATTACCAAACGCTTGAGTATCTGCGTTTTGATGAAGAACATGCGTTTTAAGAGAAGCTACGGGTGAGACGGTTTGGGGGAGAGTATGTTGAGGTTGCTGATGGTGATGATAGTTTTGATAATGAGGATGGTGATCAATGACAAACTGAGGAGAGGAGTTTGGTAATAAAGATTGGTTATTGTAAGGAGAGACGATGAGAGAGTGAAGATTAGGGTTTGTGAGGATAGTGTGAACATCAGTTGGAGTGTAGACGAAGTTAGTTCGACCTTGAGTGCCTCTCATGGAAAGAGCTGCTCTATCGTAGGCAAGAGCAGCTTCATGAGCAGTGTCGAAAGTTCCAAGCCAGTGACGTTCTTTGGTAGTTGGGTCTCTAATCTCAGCTGCATAACGACCCCATGGACGTCTCCTGACTCCTAAGAATCTCCCTGGCTCTGCTTGCTTTGATCTCCGGCCTCTTCTCTCCCCGGTGGTGGCAGTTGTGGTGGTGGTTGTATTTTGGTGGATTAGAGCAAAACCCATTTGAGTTTGCGATGTTCCACATGGTTTATTATGATTTAGGGTTTTGGAGGTTGACATGATGATGAAGAAATGTTTTTTTTTTCAAAAGGAGGTTTCTTCTAGGGTTTTGGTTAAAGATGTGTAAAGAGAGAAGGTTTTTTGTTGTTGTTGTTTTGCTTCTTTCTAAAGATGATGAGTGTTGTTTGGGAGTGGAAGTGAAGTGCTGCTATAAATAGAGAGACATTGAGCTTGATAGAGAGACTTCACTTTTGATTTAACTGCTTTTAGAAGACCATTATATTTAGGCTTTTAGAAATAAATAAACATTGGCACATTATTTAGTTGGATTTTTATAAGATTTTCGATATATCATAATCAGTTTAAATAAATCATAGCCGATTTTAAACAGCTTAATTGACTGTTTTTAATAGAGTAATTCCCTTAGATAGCCTCTTTTAGTTTGTTTGTCCTAAAAATAGTTTTTAAGGAGGAAAATGACCAAAATGTTTTTTTTTTAAGCTAAAAAATTCATTTATATGCATTTATCTTTCTAGGATTAACTAATTTGGACTTTAGGGTTTAGAGTTAAGGGTTGGTTTGGGATTAGAGTTTCAAATTTCAAAAAAAAAATAAAAAAAAAATCAAAATTTCAAAAAAAAAAGTCTATTTTGGTCATTTTATTTTTTGAAGGCTATTTTTGTGACAAAAACTTAAAAATGGCTATTTAAGAGAATTGCCCGTTTTTAATATCTGTTTTCTGACCATTACTATTCAGCGGTTAGACTCATTTTCTACTGTGTGTAGTATGTAATGTATATATGTATGCATTATGTATGGATGACTAATCATGAAAGCCTAAGAAGGAGGCCAAGAATCATTGGAACGACTGCAAAATATGGAATGTCACAGTAACCAATCTTGATTTAGAATAAAGAACAAGAAAATATATACAGCTGAATAATAAAACATTGGGTAAAGGTATATATTTTACATGTGATGTATATATTAAATCATGTTATTTAAATATTTTAGTTCAATGGGATCAATCTAATTATTAATTAACTCGAATAATCTGTTAGTGGTCACGTGCAATATGCATAATAACCCTACATACCATAACCTAAAGGTCAAGGGTCTACGTGAAAAAAAATCGATATTACTTAAATCTCCTATCAACAATTTGAGTATAATAAATTCGTTTGTACTGAGATAGAATCATGAATTTTATCTTCTAACAAATTTTATCAACAATTTGAGTATATTTCAAAATCAGTGAGCTTTCGTTTTCTCTAAATAAGCGACAGGGAAATTTAAGTTTCTTCTACCATATTTTGATTTGTTTTAGTTTAGTTTAGTTACATATAAGTATTAATCGAACTTAATTGTAGAAGCCCCTGATCAAATCACATGGTTAAATCAAAAAAAAAAAAAAAATCACATGGTTACCCGCATTTTAAGCGGAAATAGAAATGAGAATATTATTTTTTTGTCATCTAGCAATGATTTTTTCAATGGGAGTGGTTAAGGAAAGACAAGATGAACCACACACAAATTAAAATGCTTACAACGTACGTTTACATTTGGTTTTTAATTTAGTATATCAGTGGGGAATTTTGTATTGATGTCCTTGTATGCAAACAAACACAAGTCAACAACAATCTTAGTCTCTTTGCGTTTGTAATTTTCTAGGATTACATATATACACATGAGCTTCGAGTAGTTATAATTTGTCACATGTGATTGCATTTAGAACTTAATGTCTTACCCGACAAACAATATATATATATATATTTATACATGATGAATTCAAGAAAATTGTTCATAGTCAACTATAACACGACTTTAACTTAAGAGCTATAAAAGGTCAAAAACTAGTTAATCATTCAATAATGACTATGAATAGAGACTTAAAACTAAACATACGTATTGAGCCAGAACACTTATGTTTGAATCATTGTGGAATGATAATACATTTAAAACAGTGAGGAATTTCCATGTTGAAAGAACTAGAAATATAACATCAAATATTATTAAATATTAGGTTTGAGATCAAAATATATATAATTCTTCTTTAATGTTATCAGAACTGAATAACCGCAAACATATATATTTGGTGTGACAAGCTTTTATCGAATTAATACACAGTTTTGGTTTATGAATTTTTCAGCATATGTTAGAGAAAGATAAGTCAAAGAAAATAATTAATAACCGGCAGGTGAATCAATATTCCGAAACTACACCTATCAAATTTTAAAACTAAAATCGAATGTCAAACGTAGACTTAAGGAAGACATACATCGCTTGGACTGCCTATGTACATTGGCCCTTACATTTCGTTGGCGGTATGCAAGTATGTAACCCACATTTTCGTCTACTAACCGCAATGTTATTTCAAAAAGTTTAAAGGAGTTATCACTAGCAAATAATTTCATTTTACTAATGTTTTATCTCCATTCATATATACAATACTTGAAACCTTTTCTTTTGTAATTTGTTTATGAAATTTTATAAGAATGAAAACATATAACTGCAAAAAGAAAAATATAAACTTAATTACCAAAAGCCAAGTATACTTTAAAAATATAGATAATTGAACCCATTAGTTTAGTCTTGTGTACATTTACCATACTATTAATGGGACCAGTCCGAAGAAAAAGAATTGATAGTCAATGGGAAGTTTGGAAAGCTCAAAAGGAGCTGTAAAGCAAAGTTGGATCAAAACTGCCCAACACAAGAGCAACAAGGTAGGCCACTTCTTTGAGTTTAGTAAAAATCAAAACTAATTGATGGTAGTTTAGTTATTATTCACTGAGTTCATGCCACATTGATTCTAGACTTATTTTCCATTTTCAGTATGAATCTCATCATAAGTATTAATTGAGGTTTTGGTTTCAAATCTCTAGCTATAATAATAAAATATTAACTAGGAACTTTTTCAAACAAAAATTTTAAATACATCTATCTGAAAAATGTTGCACAGTTAATTTATTTCACACTGGTTTAAATTATATTCAGATGTATGTGTATCCCACATGTCCCCCCCCCCAAAAAAAAAAAAAACTGATGTATCACACTATAAAAAAAATCAAATCTAAGCCCTTTCTCAAAAAAAACCCATCAAATCTTGATTTTTATCAACAATGTAGCACGTTTTACAAATGAAATTATCACCAATTTTGTATTATGAATTATGTTTCTAGTTCTCTCAAACCAGATATACAATTCGATATCTTGATCTATTAAATCAAACTTGCTTTTTAAGAGATGACATACATTTCTAAGTAACTTTTTGAATCATTTTGGTTAACCTAATACACTTAAGGTTCAAATAGTGATCGACTGTATCACACCACCGTTAATAGTAATAATTTTTTTCTATACATTTATGTATTTATATGTTTTGTTATTATTAGTTGATAGGTCGTATATTAGTTTTGTAAGTTCTTGTATTGATACCTATTACTAAAAATCATATTGGTTAATTTTGAACCAATTTTTTTACCTTAACGTTGCAAAAGTGTGATGTACTTCTTCTATCAAGGCTTGTAAATGTGATAATTGTTGGTAAGCTTTTGTGCAAATTGCTAAATGGCATCGGGAATGAAAATTGTATTCTTTTCTTGTAAAAATGAGTCAAACTAATAATATTATATATGGTTCTATTCATTTTTGGCTCTTTTAACATTTTATCTTTGACTAATACGACATTAATATAACAATGGTCGGACCACGACAGCATATGTTGTTAGACAGAGATCAATGGTTGTGCGCCAGAATAAATCAACACCAATGATATAGCTGGGAATGTAGTATATTCTAACCTGTTTAAGATATAAGATGTTTAAGTTGTAAATTTAATAAACGTTTTTAATACACTAATAGTAATGAATATACCAATTATAAACACTTAACTCAATTATAATAAGTTACAGAGCAATTGGTTATATAATTTTAACATAATTAAAGTTTGTTTAGAAGATTAATACATTTTGTTATTTGAAACAGAAAAACCTCTAGAATATATTATATTTTGAAATATAATTATTAGAGAACAATAATTCTTATCCACAAACTACACATGGTTCTAAAATGCAATGATTAAAATACAAGTAATAAATGGTTAATTTTGTGAAAGTTTTAATAATGTTCATCGCTTTTGAGAATTAGAGACAAGCTTAAACTATAGAAGAATCTGACCACCCTTGACTCATCCACCCATATTTTGAATTTCATGTGGGGCTAGCCTTCCATTTGACTATTTTCTAGTATACATAATACTTGGTAGTAAGAGCATGTTCATTAGAAGATTTTTAGAAAAGGGTTCTTAACGAAAATTAAAAAAGATTTTTAACTGAAATTAAGAAGGGTTCTTAACTTTAATAATGAAAAAGTTAAGAACCGATTCTTAACTTTAACAAAGAAAAGTTAAGAATTGGTTTTTAAATAAAGATTTAAGAATCGGTTCTTAACTTTTTCTTTGTTAAAGTTAAAAGCATTTCCCTAAGAACTCCTCAATGGATATGTTCTAACACCTCTTCAAAACCTTGAAATTCTAATCTTATGTATAGGAGTACTTAACTATCAAGGGTTAATTATAACGTAATGAGTTAAAAAAACACTATCGCATTAGTTAAATGGATATATAGTTATATAGTTTTGTTATGATGATGCACGAGATAGCTATTTACTAACCAAGTATATTTGGTTAATAACTTAATATTGATCGTGGTGGTTGAAAGATTCAAAACTATAAATATTTCCTTAAGTACTCGGAGAAACTAAACAACAAAACTGTGTTTTCAATAAGGTAAATATTCATATTAACATATACCATGATACGACAAACCCAATTGGCATTGCGCACGATATTGGGATTGCACTATTGCACACTTTTGGGGTGAACTCTTTTAGTCAAGTTCCATGTGATCGAGGCTTTCTTGGGTTTAGGAATGGAGAAATTCTTCACATTTCTCAAAAAAAAAAAGCAAAGAAAAGCACACAAAGTTTTGAACGGCTATTGAAAAGCCAAAACTTTTTATTAAGAAATTTAACAGCTTTTTTTGGGCTGTGGTTTTTAAAAGTTTCTTTCTGTGTCAAAAGGACACCCCGGATTTAAGGGTAAAGGTTGTCTTAGAACAAACTTGAACTTTGACGAGAGTCCAGACAGTGTGACTGAAAATCCAAGTGGGGGGCTTCACGATTAGTTTGCCTTATTTCTCCAATGATATAAAGTCATGAAGATACAAAATCCAGCTTGTGAAAAATAATTAAAAATGATGTTTCCTAAACTGATCCTTCATGAAAATTTTGTGAATATACCATGATACTTCTTTTTACCACACTCGTGTACAGTATATTAATCATTATTTAGTTCTAGAACTAAAGTAACTGGAAAGTTACATGCTCCGAGCCTCTGATCCTTTTGTTTACTATTCGTTTTTTTAATAAAAGTCAGGTGAACAAACACACTCGTGGAACCTAGTGGGACGTAATACATCATAATTAATTCCTAAATTATGTTCGTGCTCTCCATGTGCCTTTCAAGCTTTCTCTCTCTACATAATGTAAAGGTTAAAGCTACGTACATATTAAGAAAATAATGGCTAATTGCGTTTTCTAATGCTATTTATTTATTTTTGAAATGTATTATTATGCTATTTCGGTATCTTGAAAAATATGAATTTCATAGAAATTTGAGAAATATATTAATATAATTTGAGAAGATAAGTATATAGAGTGTAGTGTTACTATATTAGTGAAGTATTCACATAAGCTCCTATATGTTTAGATGTTGTATTCATTCGAATTTAAGTATATGTCTGAAAGTCGAAACACATGGAACCAAACAAGGCAACTTTATAAACCAATGAAAAGTAGACAAGTAAGCTAGAGAAGTCCCACCGAACCTAGTACGCGCATACTAATGTGGCACACTGTTGTCGCACGCTACAAAGAGGAAACAAAGCAAGCGTGGGACCTCCTAACTAAATCGAAAGACTCTGCTTACGTGTCGTGATCTTAGCAAATAGAGAATCCACGTGTGTTGTCTGATGGACTGTACGGCTACGATTTTCCATTTAAATAACGGGAGAGGGAGAAGTGATTATGTGCATGACGTGTGTGGTCAAAAAGAAGATCTCTCTCGTACGAACCGTCTGATATTTGATTGGACGGCTGATGATCAACTTCGAGTGATCTCTCCTGTCAAAATCTTTTTATAGACCATAACCCTCTTCCCCGTTTCTACGGGGACAAACCAATCCGGTTTTCTTAACCGAATTTGAATACCGGTCATAAACTCCAAATTGGTACTTGTAGTTGTATACAATCGAGCAGTTTTGCATATATCCAGTAATTGTTATCCTTCTTATAATCCAAATATTTAGCAAGCAATTGGGTCTCATTTTAATCAGATGATTAGATATAACCTCTAAGAAAACAGGATGGAGTATTACTATTATAGATGATAAATGGGCTTGAGGAGTGAAGAAACAGCTAATGGATATTCCGGGAAAATGATTAAATGGGATTTCATCACATTCTGTACTAGAATTTGATGTTTTAAAGTAATTGGCTGATAATCGAAAGTACAATAAAACCGAGGACTTATATTCAAAAAGTGAGAAACTTTAGTTCAGTGTTCAGCTCTCTCACTCTCTGCTTCATTGTAGGTTGTGACTATTTGCGTGACTAAAAAAGCAAAATGTATAGCGGATTTAGCGATGGCGAGAGCCACGATACACCGACGCAGAGGAATATCTTGCCGGCGTCTTCTATGCTTTGGGTTAGAAATCTACGACGGTACATTGGTTCCGGCGCCGGTTTAGGTTCCGAAGCTCTAATGGGTATGTCACAAACTCCTTCTCTTTCATTTTCCCGTAGGAAAGTTTGCATTTTTATTCGCATTTTCGAGTAAAGTTCCCGACTTTAGGAAATTTGCGGAGAAAATGTAGCTCTTTCTATGTATTGAAACAGTGTGTTAACGGTGACTGAGTCTTGATTTTAGCTGAGTTTGATAAGGGTTTGATTTGCAGAGCTTGAGATCAAGAGAATCTTGTTCGAGATATTTAAAGAAAAGCAACTGAAAAACCAAGAATCAGGCACGATACCGAGTTTCTACAAGAAGGTATGTGTACTTTACTTTATAAGATGATTGTCTTGTCTCTGCATTTCACGGAACAATAAGACTATGTTCCTTTACTCTTTGTTCAGAAACCAGAGGAAGGATCTATTAGTCAAAGGGTCCAAAGGCTTGCGAAATACCGCTTCTTAAAGGTATAGATTCTTCACTGCCTGCGCTTGAAGACGTTTAATGTTTTATGCTCACACTTCACTATGTTGATTCGTTTCCGTCAGAAACAATCGGATCTTTTGTTGAACTCTGATGATTTGGATGCTTTGTGGAGTTGTTTGAGAGAAAACTGTGTGATTGATGATGCCACTGGTGCAGAAAAGGTACATTCTTAAAGTTTTTTTTTGCGCCAGAGCTGATAGTATGTGTATCTAAGTTAACCAATGATTCTGATATTTGCTAAATCTGTGTCCATGCAGATGAACTATGAAGACTTCTGTCACATTGCCTCTGTATGTACTGAACAAATCGGCCCCAAATGTCGTCAGTTTTTCAGCCCGTCCAATTTCATGAAGTTTGAGAAAGATGAGGCTGGAAGGATTGCTATTTTACCCTTCTATCTGTATGTGCTACGCACGGTGGGTTTCTTTTTATCATTTGATACCTTTGAGTTACACTTTGATTATCACTTTGTGTATTGTGATAATCATTTTTCATCACTGTTCAGGTGTCGCTTACACAAGCTAGGATTGATATGAGTGAGCATGATCAAGACTCTGATGGTTTCCTTCAATCAGATGTAAGTTTCCAAGTGGTTCTGAGCTTAAAGTTTAAAATTTCCCCCAAGAAGCTGTAAGGAGCCCTCCTCCTACCAGCAAATGATGCTGACTGCTGACTCTAATATGAGGTTTCTTACAAATAGTCGACCTGCTGTGTTATTGTAGGAGATGGAGTCTTATATTATGGGTTTAATCCCTAATTTGGCACAACTGAGGGACATGCTGGAGGCCTTTCGTCAAACGTATAGCCGCATAGCTGCACAAAAGTTTTTCTTCTTCTGTGATCCGCATAGGCGAGGTAGGCAGCACTGAAGATATATAATTATGCAATTTGCCTAACATAGTATGAGTAGAGTATCTAATCGCCATGTGTTTAATGCGATCTGTTTCTGCGTACAGGAAAAGCATGTATTAAGAAGATACTGCTCAGTAACTGTCTGCAGGAACTAATGGAATTGCATCAGGTCAGTCTAGATGAAAGAAAACTGTGTGCTCGTAAATAGCTTTCCACTTTTTTCATACTGATTGTTCTCCCGGGTTGCTCTACGTTAGGAAAGTGAGGAGGAAGTGACAGAGACAGAACAAGCTGAAAATTGGTTCTCATTGACTTCAGCTCAACGTGTATGTGGTGAGTGTGCAATTTTGTCTTAATACCTGCAAATGATCTGGAAAGAAGAACTCAAAAGCAAATTGATCTAGAGTTTTATCTTTCTTCTGTAGATATGTTTCTTGCACTTGATAAAGATGGTAGTGGATCGCTGAGCAAACAAGAACTTAAAGAATACGCTGATGGGACCCTAACTGAGATTTTCATCGAAAGAGGTAAAAAATATCAAATACTTTTTCGTTATTGTATACTTTTCGTGGTGCTGATAGTCACCAATAGTGATGGAGACAAGTTGAACTATAGTTCTAGAAGTAATTGGATATCTAACCACTACTCTTTTGTAGTGTTTGATGAGCATGTCCGCCGTGGCAAAAGCAGCAGAGGCAATTCCCGGGAAATGGACTTCAACAGCTTCCTAGACTTCGTTCTGGCTTTGGAGAACAAAGACACTCCAGAGGGTTTGACATACTTATTCCGCTGTCTTGATCTCCAAGGGAGAGGCTTTCTCACCACTGCTGATATTCACTCTCTTTTCAGGTAATAAATCTGTTTGTGTTTTTCTACTTTTTAGTAGATTTTCTTTTTAAGACATGGAAGTGAAGAAGGGGAGCATCAAAGAGTTGTGATGTTATCTGATACAATCTTCCTATATTAAAAAAATCTCTGCATTTCCTGCTTGCGGTAGCTGAGCTTTGTTCCGCGAGTCTCATATCTGCAAAGACACTATAGCGCATAAAAAAGACACCCCCCTCCCCCCTCCCCTGGAGTGGTGTGTGATATCTTCATTGTTTCTAAACTTCTCAAAATCTCGTCTGTTAAATTTGCAGAGATGTTCACCAGAAATGGATAGAAGGTGGGAACTATGAGCTGTGCATAGAGGACGTTCGTGATGAGATCTGGGACATGGTGAAACCGTCTGACCCGTTAAAGATCACTCTGAATGATCTCTTGGGATGTAAACAAGGTGGAACTGTTGCGAGCATGCTAATAGATGTGCGTGGTTTCTGGGCTCATGACAACCGTGAGAACCTTCTTCAAGAAGAGGAAGAGCCACCTGAAGAAGAGTCCCAGTGATAATATTATTTTCCATGTCTATAACTAAATGCTAATCGTAGGCCAGATAGGTCGGAGAAAGACCAAAAGTCTCCTCCAGTCTCCACCCTTATGCTTTGTATGTATTCTGTGCAAAAGGCTTATTAGTTGCTGACCTTTAAGTAATTTGTATTCTGTGTAAGAAGCTTATTAGTTGCTGATGTTTACTTAAATGGAAAGAAAATGGATGTTTATATAATCACTTGTCTTTTGATGCTTGGAATCTGATTAGATTATTGAGATCTCTGAATTTCTTTTTTACATCAATCCACAAAACATAGAAATGGTTTCATTCCGTCTCTTGAGAATTACAGAATGCAAGTCTTAAAGGATCTTGTCTATCTCTAGACACAGGTCTGTGTTTAGACATGGAAAGGCTTTCTTGGTGTAGCAGCTCTATTCTCCATAGATTGTAACCTTTGCTTGAGATGAAACACTTCAACCTGCATTCACCTCACGTTTAGAAAAAAACTACAAAAGTGAATAAGAGTTGTATTGATTGCTGATGATGATACCTGCAACTGAAACGCTCTTGCCCTTTCTCCTGCAAGAACACCTCTTGTAGAATGCAACTCCTGCAAAACAGATGACGCACAGAACGCTATTAAAACTCTAATTCTCCACATTGTATAAATACACTAGGATTGTTTTACCTTCTGTGTATCGTCTAGGACAGCTTTTAGGAACGCTACATCATGCTCGAGCCTGACGTTGTCGGAGTGAACCATGTTTGACAAACTATTAGCTTCCTCTTGTGATAACTCTAACCCGGTGAACTTCTCCTTAAGCAACTCAACATCTCTCAAGGCGTCAGAGAGCTTCTTATCAGTCTCTTGTTTGCTCCTCAACGCAACCGACACGTTTCTCTCAGCTGCTTCTCTCCCCGCCAATGCTGCTTCTAACTGCCCTTCCAGAATCCCATTCCTTCTTATGAGAGCCGTCATTTTCGCCTCGTGGAACTGGTACACGCTCGATGATGATGATGCTAAAGTGGCATTATCCATTTCAGGGAATATCAATGCATCGTCAATGTGTGCAAAAGGAAACGCTTCAGATGATTGCTTATGGAGATTTGACACTTCTCGGTCAGACACAGTAGAAAGTGTTTTCTCTGCTGTAATCTTTGCTCCACCTCCATTGTCTTCATCTGTAATCTTTTCTTCTTCTGAGCACTTTGCAGGTGGTTCAATGACTGCTCTGTACTCTTCTTCAGTGCTAAACTGTTTGCGTAAAGAGACATTTCCAGAAGATGGGTTACGATGATCAGCAAAAGCAATCTCTGATAAAGACCTTCTACCAGAGCCACCGTGCTCTTCAATGGCTGAAGCAAGTTTCTGTCTGGCAACCGAATCAATCAGCCTCTGAGAAGAGGCCTTGACAGACTCATCAACGGTTAAAACTGCCGAGGAAGAAGACCGTTTTCCAAACAGTAACCGGCCAGGGTTCTTCTTGGAAGTTGTTTGCTGATGTGTTGGTGATTCACTCTTGTTCTTGTCGATGATAAAAGCCTCCACCTGTTTTCATAGAAAAGATTCATGACTTTGCATTCAAACACTTTGCCATTCATACGTGTAATGATATGAGACCAGACCTGATTTGAAGGCTCTTTTTTTGTTCCTCCGAAAGCTACAAGGAAGTCTTTGTCCTTGTGTTGCAGAAGAACTAGACTAAATCCCTATACCAAACAAGACAACAACTGAGCTTTAACACAGAGCGGTTGGAAAGAAAAAAAAAACTGAAAACAGATGAGTTTAGACCATAAACTTAGCCACCTTATTAGCTGTGATGGAAGATTGTGAGGAGATGCTTGCCACAGACCACTCGACCTTTAGAATATCAAAGACTAACGTTTCTGCATGTCCTGCGAAAACAAAGCAAACATGTAAGATCCGACTTAAAACAGTGTGGTTAGAGGTTGAAGAACTTACTCTTCTTTCTGCTTCCACCTCCGGTTATATACCATTTATTACCGCAGAGAACTCCACAGCTACCCGCTCTTGGGGACGGGTGAAATCCTCTAATCTTGATTCTCGACCATACCATCTTGATAACAAGATAAGAGATGTTAAGTGTCAAGCAAAAAGAATGTATTCAATCTCCCTAGTAAGAAAGATAGAAACACAGGTGTGTGGTGAAAAGCATTACGGTTTCAAAGTCGAGTGAGTATAAGTCATTAAGTGTTTTGTTCTTGCCCGAACCTCCAAACACAAACAGAATTTTGTCGTCGAATAGAGTGGCTACATGATTCGATCTTGCACACGGTCTTGTTCCTCTGGTTTTTAAGCAAAAATGTGTCAAGAAAATCACAAGAGTTTCATGTAAACTGACATTAGAAGAAGGAGAAAAAAACTCACGTGCAGTTAAGAGGAAGCCATGTAGATGATTTGAGATCAAACATATGAAGATCGTTTAGTTTCCTCTTCTTAGAATCTTCACCACCGAAAAGGATCAGTACCGAACTTGCCCTCACCACTGTGTGACCATTGCGACTGACCTGCAGTTTCTTATCTGAATCAGACTTTTTTTTTCTTCGAGTCACAAACTTGTAAATGAAGTACTGAGAGGACTTGGAAAATTACCGGTATGTCTCCCTTTGCATCCATTAGCGACCAGCATTCGGATTCAGTATCAAATGACCAAACTGCAAGTTATGTATACAAGCATACAACACCATCTTAAGCAGAGTTTAACATGAAAAATCTAAACTTTGGAATCTAAAATAACAATGTAAAAACCTGAAACTCTATCACTGCTGGGATCTGTTTTTCCACCAACCAATAACACTTTTTTACCCCAAGAGACCTAACAACAGATAAAACAGAAAGATATAAAACCACAAAACCAGAAACATGTTTTGCTTAATCCAAACAATCAGTATACCAAGCAATGGCCTTTCCAGGAAGGGATCATGAGAGGCAGACTACTTGGCGACAAGTACACTTTTGAAGACACCGTAGACCAAGTAAATGATTCGAAGTTAAGCACCTGTACATTAAAAAGAACAGAAAATATCAAATCCCTTTAAGCTAGTGCTTGAGAACAAATAAGCTAAATTGTTCATCGGTTATGTTTACCTGTACATCATCCAACAAGCCATTACCAGATTCACCACCAACTACTATCATTTTGTTACCAATAGCTGCAGCCGCATGCTGTGTCATTAAAAAGAAAAATCAACTCTTTTTGTGTCCCATTAGTTTTTCAAAACAGTTCAGTTAGCTAATGACTAGAGACAGAGAGAAACTCGTTTACATTAAAGCGTGGAGCTGGTTTATCTCCACCAACCGATAACACCATCCAGTTTTCAGAATTCCCAGATGAAGGCTGGAAATCAAGTTCATCAGAATGACTAGTTGCAGCCAGAGCAGCAGCTTCATTCTGCAGACAATGTTTCTCTTTACAAGTCAGATAACAGTCACCAAACAGTTGTCTTTAAAAGTATATTAATAGCTTACAGTAGAGTTATCAATGCGTTTGGTCACTCGCAAAGGACTCTTAGTTCCTTGAACAGAATCCGAGAGCTGTACCTTAACTCTGATCAATTTACATCCAATATTTAAGAAAAGATGAACAGAACAGATTGATCTAAAAATAGAAACCCCTAAACTGAGAACAAATAAGACTCAATGTTACTTCAATAGTAAGTACTAAAGAAAGGATACCAATACTTGATCCTCAAACATTATTATTAAAAAAAAAAGGAGTTTGCTTTTACAGTAAGCTTAAACATGATTCTCCAAAAAGGTGATTCATAAATTAATCGATTATTCACTTATAAAAAAAAAGGTAGCTTAGAAAAGTTCACAACTTTAAGAAAATCAACACAGACCCAAAAAGGTGATCTGAGTAAAAAGGAAGCCAAACCAACCTGCCAAGCTTCATGCGCCTCTTTGAAAAGCTGAACATTTTCTTCCAAATTTTTTCAAAAACCCTAAAAAAGAGAGAAAAATTGGAAACGGGAAATTAGCTGCATTGTCATCAATCCTGACAAACTCAAGAGCAAGAACCTTCTGAAACTATTGAAATAGAATCCGTCTTAAGTTTCAGAAGCTGAAACAAATCTGACGAAACTGAGATCTACTTAACACTCAGAATTCACCTGTTTGTTTAATCGAGAAAATTCCAGTAAAGAGAGAGAGAGAAGAGTATCAGTTTCTAGAGAGATGAACAACCACCATAGCCATATATATCCACAGCTTCTAAACGAACTAATACGACGTCGTATTAAATCGTAGCAAGCTGGCGCAGGCGAATGATTGGAGAGGGTAGATTGATATTATTTGCTTACGGAAGCACATAAAGTTCTTGTCTTTAAGCAAAAATAAAACTATGGGACCAAACCAAGTTCGTGTCTTTTTAAAACAGTTAAAGAAGGAGAGAAAAAAAAAACGAACCAATCTGTGGCTAACTTAGCCGCTCGAGACAAGAGAGCGGGTTGTCTTGTGTCATAAAGTGTGATGTTTTTGATGCAAAGGTTCGTTGAGTTAATGGCGACATGTTTTTGTCTGTTTCTGCTAAGTTGTGATTTGAGTTCGCCGATGACATTCAATGCTTGACGCCTTTGTGGGTCCCCCCAACCTTCGCTGCTTTCCCGCGATTTAAATTAATTATTTTCTCTCTAACCGATAGTGTATGATTTAAACTAATTAAACACATGTCTTTTGTGTTTTCATATAAAGATGAGAAAAATCTTTTTTTTTAGTTATTTTAGAAAGATACAGTTATGACTTATAACTGAAGCTAAATTAAATAATTATGTTTAATTTTGAATGAACTTCCAATTTTATAGGAAAAATGGATTATTATTTTTGATTAATACTTTTACTAGTTTCAAGATTTTACTATTTTTTTTCTTTGACAAATAATTAAGGAGAATGGCAGTATATATTCAAGATTTTACTGTTGTGTAAAATTACAATGATTCAGTGCAGTTTAATGTTCGAGCTTGCTCTGTTGTTCTTTTGTACAACGATACTGGATTTGGATATGGATATCGATATAGTAATGATATTAACACAAACGACTAAACATTGTGATTTTAATTTTCCTTTCTTCATTATTGTATTACACATACTTCAGGTCAATATTTCTTATTGTTAAAATTTCGTATAAACTTGCACATTTCTAATTGAGACAACCTCAAAAACAATCAAAAGAGAACACCCTGATTATTGATCTTATAACTTGGACTCATATCACCATGTCAAAAGATCATAGATGTGTTGAAAACATTATTCTGCGTACTTAACTTAGTACTATTAAGTAACTAGTGGTAGTTGATTAAGCTACAGATAATTATATTAAGTCAAACCCACAATGCACCAGCCCGCTTAAGCTTAGGGATCAATGAACCGTTAAGGTGAAGACTCATGACCTCGTTGGCTCCACCAACTAACTCTCCTCCGATAAAAACGGCCGGAACCGCCGGGCTACACCCAAGCCGCAACAAGGCCTGCTCAATCTCCCTCCCTCTTGATACCTCATCGAGCTCGTAAACCGCTGGATTCGCTCCGAAATCGCAGAGCAATGTCTTGACCGTGTGGGACATGCAACATAAGCTTTTGCTGAATATCACCACTGGTCTCTCCAAAACCATATTCGTTATCATCTCCATTGCTAGTCTTATATATGGTATCACACAGATAAAAATCAAACTGTTTAGTTTTTGCTTCTTTGTTTTAATTCTCGAAAAGGTTTGTGAATCGATATCTATGTGTGTTTACGGGTGAAAGAAAATATCAAAAATATTTTTAAGGGTTTGAGGGAAAATAATAAAACTCTTGATTCGACTCGAAGAATAATGTCTCGTGAGAATGTTGTGTGACTGTGTGTGGATATGAAATTGGTGGGAAGTCTTTGTTTATATAGAGGCAGCTAATACGATGATTATTGGATCAGATCGGACAAGATGTTTGGATTTTGTTTCTAACGATATCGTGTCCGAAAGCGACACAAGTTCAATCTCATTTTGTAAGAATCTAATGATTTTCAAAAGTTTTTTTTTCATCAAAAACTTCCATGAATCAAAAACTTCCATGAATCAGAAACATTCAAGCTTCCTAATTAAATCTTTAGAAG
Source organism: Sinapis alba (assembly GCA_012274485.2). Lineage (NCBI taxonomy): Eukaryota > Viridiplantae > Streptophyta > Magnoliopsida > Brassicales > Brassicaceae > Sinapis > Sinapis alba. Next base: position 87,881 of record MU105909.1, on the reverse strand, counting down.
CGTAATTATTTCAAAGCTTGAAGTTTTTTTTTATTAACGTGGGTCTCGGACCTATAGAAAGATCCATACTAATCTTCAAATGGAGGTGCAACCTATGAATAGATTTTTTTGTATATATGTTTACGTCTCTCTCGAACAAAAAAAGGAACATGTAAAGCTTATCAAAGAGGCATCTTATGAGTTGGAGAAGTAGTTATCCAAAATAAGGTCTCTTTTCCTTTAGGGCACGTCCCCTTCTTCTTCTACGTGAGGATTCTATTCTCGACTCGCCACTTCCACATTTCTCAGCCAACTAAAAGCTTAGTTTGTAGCAATTGTAAGAGAGAGAGGAAGAGAGAAAGAAAGATTCCTATATATGATCTAAGCACTTAATTCGCTTTCTTGGTGGCCAACGAATTTTAGGGACAACGAATCGAGAATAATACGTATGAAAGTAAAAACAAATACGTGTATATATGGGCATGTCCTCGAGGTCCCGGCCCGTTTCAATAGTTGAACCCCATGTAACATGCGGTGTAATTAGTTTCCATCATTCGTTTGGAAATATATAGATATTGGTTAAATACTCAAAAGCCAATATGTTTTTTCATAATGTTGTTCAGCATGTCATGCACATAAACACCAATATATATGGATGTATATAACCCATGATCTTTGAGATGTGAGGAAACATCGCAGCAACGATAAGAAGAAGAAAAAACAGTTTAGATACGTAGATGGTCCCATGGTGTTGGATAAGATACGTGACACTCCATTGCAGCATTGCCGAAAATTCTAGTAAATTCACATTCACAATATTGGTGGTCTCGATTCGACTTTCGACAGCATTATTGCAAAAGGTAACAATGACATGACTGGTTTTTGATGATTTTCCGAATATGTTTCGATTAGGGATCCTATTATTATGAGGGCTGTGTTTCAAGATGCAACCATGATCCTAAACTATATTTGTGTCACTAGAAAAAGAAAACAAAAATATGCAGGTTCGATTATCTTATGGTTAAAGAAATCTGTAGGATTTTGGAGGTGCTGATGACTATCCAATAAATAAATTAAGGAACCTTTTTCAAACTGCAGATGCTCCTTTCTAGACTTGCTTACATTTACAAATAAATAAATATATTATATAGAGAGAGAATATCGTATATATATCAGAATACGAAAACTAATAGATTCGCTGATGGTTGCATGTACGACTTTTGGACCTCACAGTTCGGCCTTCTAGCAGGCCAATGGCTACATTATTTGGGTTCATGCATGCATGTTGGAAACTTGGAATCCCTACAGTTTTTTCTTTTCCCTTTTCATTTTTGCAAACTGTAGCACACATAAATCTCTTTTTCACTTATAATAAAAGAGAGATGCTCTGTATATTTTTTTTTCTACACATGTTCGTTTATTGGGTGTATTTATCTTTTTTGATCAAATACGTGGAGGAATGAGATTGATCCAAAAAAGAAAGTTGAGATTGATAAAGACGAATGTGCATGGCGTCAGCACAAAAATGCTCAAATTCGCGACCGAGAAACGAGTGTTCCCACAATCGGGATTCCGAATCATATTCCTTCTTTTATATTTCTTGCCCCATACCAAATTTTCGTTTTTTTCAAATAAGGAATAAAAAATCTGCAAATTTGTTTGCTCCTAAGATATATAAAAACATATTGTTGGCTATTATGTAATCCCAAAGGGCAATATCAGCATTTCTAATTTTATAAATAAATAAATATATATATATATAACATGGGGAAATACATATTATATTTAATATACGTACTTTTATCACTTGAATCTTCCAGATTTAGCTAAAAACAGTCTTTGGGAAAAAAAACTATACTGAAATGTTCGTAAGCCACTTGCTTGTTTTTAGAGAGCCCAACATTCACCTTCAACAATATCACACATAGATATTGTTATTAGATAAATTCCCTTAGATAGCTTTTTTTAGGTTGTTTGTCACAAAAATAGCTTTTAAGAAAGAAAATGACCAAAATGTTTTTTTTAGAAGCTAAAAATTTCATTTATATGCATTTATACCCTTAGGGTTAACTAATTTGGACTTTAGGGTTTAGAGTAAAAGGGTGGGTTTGGGGTTAGGGTTTCAATTTTTTTTAAAAAAATTAAAAAAAATCAAAATTTCAAAAAAAAAAAGTCTATTTTGGTCATTTTATTTTTTGAGAGCTATTTTTGTGATAAAAACTTAAAAAGGGCTATTTAAGAGAATTGCCCTTGTTATTAACCAGTGTTGATCAATGGAATGTATCTGTTTTGGTGGTTTGATATTGGACTGTCATGAACAGTGGAATCATTAAATTAAACGAACCCCTCCATACCATTAGTAATGGGTTACGTGTAACGTAACAATACGCTTCAATTAATTCGGTCCCGTTTCCCTTTTTAATATCTTACGTGATATTTAGGAAACTCTTTATTTTATTTGTTTGCCCGACCAAGTTCTTTCAAGAAAGGAAATAATAGATAATTAATTATGTCGACATATACTTTATTAATTAAGGCCGCTCAATACGTAATCACATTTAGTGATGAACGTTGTGTAGTAATAGTCTGATAATATGGTCACTAGACTCACTACTCTAGGTTTGGTCATATTCACATTATGTAAAAATGAGAATTTTAGTTAAATTTTCCAACAATGATTACTATATTTACTATGATCCATCCGTATCACTTTAAGTGATTTTTTAAAAAAATATTTTGTTTTATTTTAAGTGATGTTTTAAAATTTCTATGTAACAAAATTTAATATTATTTGATATTTTTGACTATTTGTATTATGCGATATATTTTTTTATTAATTGAAATAGTTGTAACTATTGTTGTTTTTCAGTAAACGAAAAAGATTAAATAAAAATTTGTAATTCTTTAATCTATGTACAAAAACTTTAAAAATCGCTTATTTTGATATAAATGAAATACTATATAACAGCTTTTTCGGACAGCCTGTTATTAAATAATTTAGAGATGAATTCTTCTATATTAATGAATGTATCAGACTAACGTATGTTTATCAGACTAATGACCATTAAACTGAGTAAAAATGTATAAATCCAACCACCGAATCTGTATTATACAAGTATACAGCTGATGTATATATTGAAAGTGGAAATTAAGCACACGTTAACGAGTTTTGGTTAACAATCATTGACTACACTTACTTATTCGACGTGTCATGTGATGAGAGGATCGACGGTGGTGCGTTTTATGAAATGAGCCGTCCTCTTGATCACGTAACGAGTCCATAATGCTTCTCCGACAACAGAGGCAATTATCCACAGCGCTCATGTGCATTGTCTGTTAAGAAAACTCTTATTATTATTAGCTGTTAAACAGCCACATGGAGAATATGATCATTCCCCCACGCAGCTTAGCAATATTTTCCCTTAATCTGGTTCGCAGTCATTGGTTTAAAATCAATTATTTTATTTTTTCTAGTAATAAAATTATACTATTACATGTCTTCAATTGTTTTATTGATTTTAGTTTGTTATAGATTTCGTATCCATTGTGAAGAGTGGCATTGCACATGCAATTTTATTTTTTTTAATGACGCATTGACACATACTCCTACAATATAACTTATTGACATCCAGAGCAATATTTACACAAAGAATACAGATATTGACTCTGAAAAGAAAAAAGTTTTATGGGCCAAAATAAATTAAAAGGAAGAGAATTAGAAGTAAATGAAAGTTGGATTGCCTATAAAGCCGTTAACCGAAGGAAATAGATCAAAGGGGTGTTATTCTTTTAAAACGGTGTGAGCGTACGTAGTGATATGATTCAACATTTTTAAGTATAAGTATTATCAAATAGTTATATACTATATATAATATATATGAGTCAGTGATGTAATGTTTAAGGATTAAGAAAGGTGTTCGAAAATTACAAATTTGTTGGTTAAAATATGTGTCGATGACTCAATGTTTTCTACCTTCAAAGTCTGTTTTGTTGGGTTTGACTACCACTACTAATAAACTTTTTTGGGGTCAAACACTAATATACATTTTAGCATTTTTTTTTCTTGTTACATAAAAAATGTCATTTTACAATTTCAATGCATTTTATACTTACTTTCAGCTCAATATTAATTACAAAATGCATTGATCTTATAAATAAATCTATTTATCTAAAATGCTATTGGTTAAATAGCTAACATTAATGAAAACATAAATACATTTCAATCAATTTCTTAATATGTGTGAAAAGTGTCAAAGTGACACTCTTTGTGAAATGGAGGGAGTAATATTTTTAGATATGCAGTAATTGTATAAATTATAAGACGAGGAACAGTCATAAATAAGCTGGATGAATAAATGTGGCCCTTATGTGACTCGTGAGTCAACTTGTTTGATGTTTCTTTTAAGCCGGCATTTTAAATTAGACCTTTTCCTTTTCTAGAAAACTCGCTTTATAATTTGAAATAAACAAAAAAAAAAAAATAGAGCCCGTAATCATATTTAAAGTTGATAGACGTTATAATTTGACCAAATGACTTATTTCAAAGACATCAAGAATTTTGTTATAGTTTTTATGTCAATAGTATTAAGGGGTTATTATTATGTGTAGTCGGCTGGTAGACACTAAGTTCTACTAATCGAAATATATGAATACACAAAAATCAGCAATATTTCTTGTACATTTTGAGAAAAAGTAAAATATTGATTATTTTATTTATTTTCTGGATTTTTAACAAACAAATGATTACACATAAAAAGCTCTATTATATATGACCAAGTATCAATGTTTGTTCTGTTTTCTTTTACCTCACTATTAAATGAACTTTAAATCAGTTAATAGTCCATCAATATATTGATACTATAAGCTACACCAGTTTAGTTGCAATGGTAATTTGATAGTAAGAAAAAGGTTTGGAACATGATGTAAATCCATCTGTTAGAATTTCTTTTTTTCCGCAAACCAAACTGTTACTATTTAACTAGATTAAAAAAAAAATCTTAAACCTTATTTTGCAAATTCAGTATTGAATTACTCGTCGATACCAGTCACTAATGAGATTAGTTAAACATCACCTTTAGTTTACAAAAAGAAAAGCTCATGAATCATTTGGATTTTCAAAAGAAACTACAATAGTTATAAAACTAATCGTAATGGCATGGTACAGTACAATAATACTTTTGTGTATTCAAAGTATATAAGTATTTGAAGGAGAAAGATAAAAGAAGGCGTGGGCTTGAGAATATTGCTCACAAAGCATGAAGGCATATCCTTGATATGGGACCTACTTTCCGACCATTATGATTCGTCTTTCTCTCCCTCTCGACGCCGTTAATTTAGCCTCAAAGCATAACTAGTTTATTATGTTTATTTAGTGTACTAATCTTAGTTAAAGAAGATTGTGTTTTGTTTCAAGAAAAAATATTAAATCGAGTTAACACAGCTGTCTGCATATAGTATCTTTAGGAAATGGAAATATTAAAGGTTATATAAGTTAAATTCAGTAGCTATGCATACTACAGACTGAAGCCAATAAACATAAAAATATATAGGATATATTTATAAGCTCGGATTCATACACTTTCATTTTTATTTGTTTTTACAAATGATTCTCAAGCTGTGTGTGTAACTAGGTAAAAGATGAGATAGTAATATTAAGTTAATACTATTATGGATGAAGATAATGAACGCAGCGTTATATACCATCTCAGTAAACCATTTGTAAACCAAAAAAACAACAAACTCAATTATTATAGCAATTCTCAACCAATAGTAAAACATATGGTTATAGAAACTATATCGATTTCGGCTGAAGAACTCAACCCCCAAAATAGAACAAAATCGTGTAAAATGAACTCTGCCCATTTTAATCAATATAAACATTCACAAACGAGACAAAACAAAGAACAATGAAACAATCACACCAAATACATATGGGTATTACTATATTTGTATCCATGCTAAATAAGATATACATGTAATATTTTTTGATAAATAAAATATAATATTCCTTAGCGACAAACTATCTCCTTCCATTAAAAAGTTTTATATATTTAAACTTTATGATACATTCTGACCAAAATAAATTCACTATATATTATAATATAATAATATACATAATTTCTATACATTTATTCTAAGAGATTAGTAACTTAATGTCAAAAATAAAATAGCCTAACTACGTCTGAACAGTATCCACTATAATATGGTGGTTAATGTTTAAATTCCAAATCGTGATCTACACTGTTTTATTAGTATTGTGTTTATATATCTAACTATTCTCATAACACACATTTCATCATTAGCATGTTTTTGTTTTTGGTTTTGTTTTTCAAAGTGAGTATTAAATTATACTGTACAAATAAAGCATACGGTGAAGCAGAGAGGAGATTAGGATTACGTTACCATTAATCTCACGTTTAAACGGATAATGATTCCCTCTAATTTCATCTTTAACTTTAATAAAAAGATTATCCCTTCGATAATTTATTAAATCGTTTTGTAATAGAAATTTCATGTCTTTTTTGTTTTTGTTTTGTTTCTAATTGTTCCTTTACCTTCTCTTCTCGCGTAGCACCCACATAAGAAAAAAAAAAGTTTCCTCGATTAGTTGATCTGCCGCTGGTCTTAATCTCTCTCCAAAGATCTCGAGTCTGAGAGAGAGACAGAGAGATGCATTGAAGAAAAGTCTGAGGCTTTTTTCCGTCTTTAGTTTACAGTAAAAGAAACCTCGAGATGTGTTGTTGAGAGCCTTATCATGTTGGGATTCTCCGGTTGATTGATTTTGTCGGTAGGGTAATCTTTGTTTTATTTGAATTACGAGATGAGTGGGTGTTTGCCTTGCTTTGGATCTTCGCCTAAAGACGCTGCTACAAAAGATTCGGTGAAGAAAGAAGCTTCAGCTAAAGCTAAAGACGGCTCTGTTACTCAGTCTCACCATGTCAGCTTAGGTGACCATTTTTTTCCATTACATACTTCGGGATCTGTTGAGTTTTCGTGTCTTAGATCGATTTAAGCTTCTGGGTTCTCATAAAGTTTGTACCTTTGGTGATGGTTCTGATCTAAATTAGCTTCACGGCTACAGAGTTTGTGGACTCTGTTTTCATGAGATCTGATGTGTTTTAGGAGCTTTGGTTATAGTTATGATACAATTTTTAGCTCCAAGTTCTGTTTTTTTTATAGATGGTAACTACAGGTTCTGTGTAGTTCTCTATATATGGAATGCAATTAAGAGATTGTAACAAACAAGGAATCATAAAAACGTTAGCTTTGGATAAGGATGTTATGTACTTGTAGACATCACTAGTTCAATAGCTGAAATGAAGATACTTTCTTTTATTTGTAGACAAATCAAAGTCTCGAGGAGGTTCTGAACACAAGAAGGAGCCGTTAGCTCCAAAAGAAGGGCCAACCGCTCACATCGCTGCACAAACGTTTACTTTCCGTGAGTTAGCTGCCGCCACTAAAAACTTTCGACCGGATTGTCTTCTTGGAGAAGGAGGTTTCGGACGTGTTTACAAGGGTCGTCTTGAGACTACAGGACAGGTGAAAGTTCTTGAAACTAGTCACTCCTTTTTTTATTTTTTCATAATCAAACTCAAAAGTCTGTCTGTCTCATTTTGATGTTGTTTTGCAGATAGTAGCTGTTAAACAGCTAGACCGAAACGGTCTACAAGGAAACAGAGAGTTTCTTGTAGAGGTTCTTATGCTGAGCCTTCTCCATCATACCAATCTTGTGAATCTGATTGGTTATTGCGCTGATGGTGACCAACGTCTTCTTGTGTACGAGTATATGCCACTAGGATCGTTAGAAGATCATCTACACGGTAAGCAAATCATATCTGTTTTACTTTGTACTCAAAACTACCATATATAGAAACTACAGCGTTGTATAGTGATATATTAGGAAAGTTTTTAGCTCTATGTGTTGCCTGTGGTGAATTATAATTTTATGTTGTTTCAGATCTTCCACCTGATAAAGAGCCTCTAGACTGGAACACGAGAATGACAATAGCAGCAGGAGCAGCCAAGGGACTGGAGTATTTGCATGACAAGGCGAACCCGCCTGTGATCTACAGAGACTTGAAGTCATCTAATATTCTACTCGGCGATGGATATCACCCAAAGTTATCTGACTTCGGGTTAGCAAAGTTAGGTCCTGTGGGGGACAAAACACACGTCTCAACCCGTGTGATGGGAACATATGGCTACTGTGCACCTGAATACGCCATGACAGGGCAACTCACATTGAAGTCGGATGTTTATAGCTTTGGAGTTGTGTTTTTGGAGCTTATCACGGGTCGGAAAGCTATTGATAACGCTAGAGCACATGGAGAACACAACCTCGTCGCATGGGTACGTTAAAAAAATCTCAACTTTGCATATCACTTAAAGAGAAAGTCTCAACCTTTGCATTCTGTTTTGCTTGGTTACACAGGCTAGGCCGTTGTTTAAAGACCGAAGGAAGTTTCCAAAGATGGCAGATCCATCACTACAAGGGAGGTATCCAATGCGTGGTCTATATCAAGCGCTTGCGGTTGCAGCAATGTGCTTACAGGAACAAGCAGCGACAAGACCACTGATCGGGGACGTGGTTACAGCTCTAACTTACTTAGCTTCTCAAACGTTTGATCCTAACGCGGCAAGCAGTCAAAACAGTAGAAGCGGTGGTGGACCGCCATTTATCAGGACGAGAGATGAACGGAGAAGCATGGGAGGAGATGGGAGTAGCTTGGATAGTCCTGCTGAGACACGCAGCAGGTTAGGGTCACCAGCAACTCACAAGAACTCTCCAGACTACAGAAGAAGGGATATGGTGAATGCGGGATCAGAGGCAGGGAGCGAGAATGGAGGAGGAGGGTCAGGGAGAAAATGGGGATTAAGCGACGTGGAAGGGACAGAGTCTCAGAGAGGGAGTCCGGCGAGTGTAGGGAGAGGAACGAGAGGGACTCCAAGGAACCGTGATTTAGATAGAGAGAGAGCTGTGGCGGAAGCAAAGGTGTGGGGAGAGAATTGGAGGGAGAGGAAAAGAGCAATCAATGGACCTGGCAGCTTTGATAGTTCAAATGACTGAAAAGGGGAAAATATTCAAAAGCTTTGTATGTTTGAAAAAAGGTTAGAATTTTTTTATTCTCTGGCAAGAGGCAGAGGGAGAGGCTTTTGGGGTCATTTGAAACATTTGTTGGGTCTGGTCGGGTCAGTCAGTTGTCGGATTTGATGTCTGAGTCAGAAGAGACTCTTCAATATCGTGGTTGAAGCTCAAGAAGAGAGATTGAAGAATTAGAAAGGTAAGGGAAAAAGGTTTTTCTCAAGTCGTTTTCTAAAAGAATATCAAATGGGTCGTTGTATATGTAATATGGGAGGGAGAATTTGAGTCGATTTTAACGTTGTACCATTTTTAATGTATCCTGTGTATGGAGATTCGAGTCTTACCATCTAAGTCAACTTCTAAGTTCTTACCATGTTCATTGGACTTTTTAGTTTATACTAATATGGGCCAAGAAGGCCCATTGGCTCAACATTAGGTCAGCCTTTGCTACGTAATTTAACTGCCTTATCCATTTATCCCGCCGAATCACGCAAACGACAGCTCAGCACTCGAATCTATGACACACGCTACAAACGAAATTCCAATAGTACCCTTAGTAAGAGAGCCAACACACTTTATCTCTACGCCTTTGCGTATAAAGGATGAAAGTGGAATTTAAATAAAAAAGGGATGATTCGTATCTCTTCGACGTTTCTTCCTCTTTCACCTTCTCCTCCGCGAGTCGTCATCGCAATATCACCCTCCTCCTATATAAGTCGCTGCTAATTTGATAACCGGAGATATTCTCCGATCATCGACCGATCGTTTGCTTTGATCCTTAGATTTTTTTTCCGGGCTCTGAGATTCCTGGATTGGGTTACTGAAATCTCTTGATACAAAGTAATCTGTTTTGATTATTTTGCTTCCTAATTTTGCTCTGATTTAGCTCAATTTTCCGTGACTTTGATTTGTGAATGTGGAGGACTTCCTTGCAGGAAATGGGACAAAAGAGATGGCTGTTCTTGCTGGCAATTTTTGCTCTTCTTCTGCCTTTCTCAAGTGGAAGAGGTGCTAATGCAACTTCTTTAATGAATCTCTCTCTGTTAAGATAATAAGTTTTGAAGCTTAGATTTTACCAAAAAAAAAAAAAGTTTTGAAGCTTAGAGAGGTGTAAGGATAGTTGCTTAGGAGGATTCATTAAGGTCTTGTTACATGTTCTGTCATGAGTGTTTTTTTGTTTTGTTTCTAGTCGAACAAATTAATCTATAACCCATTTGGCGTCAGATGTATAAGGGACCATGAAGATAAAATTTTTTTTATTGATTTCAAAGCCCTTTGATACGACAAATCTTATGTGATTTGCTTCTTCTGATTGCAGTTCTCAAGTTGAAGAGCGATGATAGTCGACAACATGTTTACAACCATACGCTTACTCTAACACTTGTCGAGTATGCTTCTGCGGTAAGCTAATATGGCAGATACTACAGTAATCAGAAAGAGCTGTTTTTTGCATGTCATTTATCTCTAATATTCTCTGAGAAAAGATGGAACTAGATGCGTAGCACTTGTCCTCGTGTTTTCATTTATCGGTGTCAAAACTGTTAATGGTAGTACTAGAGAAGAGAGAGTAAGCTGATAAAGTGCACCAGTATGTATGAATCGAGTTTGTTTGTGTATGCAGGTCTATGTGTCTGATTTGACTGAACTATTTAACTGGACGTGTGAGAGATGCAATGGTTTGACAAAGGTATGGCATTTGTTGAGGCAGATCACTGTTTGTAGCCACAGTATGTAAAAGGCTTATAGCTCCAATTGGGAATTCTAACGTGCTTTAGGATTGTGCAGGGTTTCGAAGTAATAGAGATAATATTTGACGTCGAGCATTGCCTACAGGTCTGTCGTGATATCATAAGCTACATCCGGACACAATGTCTTTAGTTGAACAGTTATTAATATTAGTTCGTGTTACTTGTAACAACAGGCATATGTTGGGGTCGCAAAGGATTTGAATGCTATCATTATTGCATTCCGAGGAACTCAAGAACACAGGTGGTTTTCTCGTCATTGTAAATTTGTAATCACCTTTTGCCTAAACTAGGTTGATTGCTTAATCAACTCAAACCTTGTGTAGCATACAAAATTGGGTCTCCGACTTGTTCTGGAAACAGCTCGATCTAAATTACCCTGACATGCCAGATGCAATGGTACGCTTTAATTAACGGCAAGTTTTGTCATCGAGATTGTCATGTAGTAAGGTCGAATGTTTAATACTTGTCTACATTGGCAGGTGCACCATGGCTTTTATAGTGCTTATCACAATACAACTCTACGGCCCGCAGTTTTAGGTGCAGTACAACGAGCGAAGAAATCCTATGGTGAGAACATCAACATCATAGTGACTGGTCATTCAATGGGAGGAGCCATGGCTGCCTTTTGTGGACTAGACCTAGTTGTAATTAAACTTAACTCTAACCATTTTTTATATATCTTATTGTTATGGCTTTTGAAGTTGTTCATTGAATTTGATTTTGATGTAAATCACAGGTAAATGAAGGAGAAGAAAACGTACAGGTCATGACATTTGGGCAACCCCGTGTTGGGAATGCCGCTTTTGCATCTTATTATAGTTTGCTTGTGCCTAACACCTTCAGGATCACGCATGAGCATGATATGGTTCCTCATCTACCTCCTTACTATAATATTTTCCCTCAGAAAACATACCACCACTTCCCAACAGAGGTAACGTCGTTTTCTCAATCCTCTAGGTGTTCATCAGAATACAGTTTTCAATGTCTCGGAATATAATTTCTCTGTCTGGTTTATTGATTGTCTGGAAGAACCGATGAGAGAGGTAATGGTGTGTTTCGTTTTGCAGGTGTGGGTAAGAGATCTCGGTTATTCGAGTATTGTTCTTGCTAGTGTGGAGAAAGTTTGTGATAACACTGGTGAGGATCCTACATGCAGCAGGTAACTAGCAATCCCTCTTAAACAGTTTGCTGATATAGTTCCATTCCGCAAGTAGAAACTTAGGATTATTTTTAACTACCCAGCCAACAGGATCAATGACTATTATTGGTCAGGAAACGTTACAAGATGGCTTATGTTTCATGTTTTAGCTGAGTCACCATACATTTTTAATGCGGATGATCCCTGTATAATAATGATTGATTCGTGTTGTTTCAGATCGGTGGTGGGGAATAGCATTTCAGACCATTTAAAGTACTTTGGGATAGATCTGAGGTGTGCGACGTGGAGACAATGCACAATAGTGATGAGCCCTGAGATGGATAGATTCAGCAGGAAAGATTCAAAGGGTAACCTAGTCCTGTCGCGAACACTTCCTTCCACGAACGTTAACGAAACAAAAACTCTCCTCGAAAATGGGACTCTTTGAGTCTAAAGGTGTCGGTGGACTCGTGTCTTGATCAAGCACAGTTTGAAAGGGAAGGTGTTGGGAGAATGATGTGGAGAAAGAAGAATGGGTCGTTGATTCTTTGTGGGCTCCGGAAAAGAAAGTGTGTAGATAATAACAAAAGACTTTTGTAAATTAAGTCGTAGGTTGAATAGCATGTATAGTTGTAATTTGTAAATAAGTCATAGGTACTTTAAATCCATGTTCGCATACTGTATATTGGATTGAAATATGTAATAATGTTCATGGAAAGCTCTGTTGATAAACCTTAAGGTTTCAATGTAGTCCCGTACAATTGAAAACCCGCTAGATGATAAAGAGTCTTTAATAGTCTCTGGATTGGACTCTGCGTCCTAACTCCTAACCGCCAAATAAAGACGTAAGCAAAACCGAATTAATCATCCATCCTTCGTAGTTCCGATAATACCCTTGACTTTTGATGATATCCAACACGCGTCCCTTCCTTCACTTTGCTTATAGAGGACGAAACTGGAAAATATTAAAAATAAAAAAAAACAATAAAAAGAATATCCGTATTTCAGCGGCGTTTCTTCATTCGCGATTCGCAATCGCATTTATTTATCAGCCGAGGAGGAGAGGAGGATTAATCTGCGATTACTACTGTCGTAAATTCATTTATACCTATTTAAGGATTTGATTCGCTTTGCTTTGATCCTCAGTTTTTGTCTGTTTGGTGAGTTCTGTTGGTGCCTTTTGCTCTAAATCCTCGATTAGTTCGTTTCATAAGTTTAGCTGTTTTGCTTCTGATTCCTCTCCTTTGATTAGCTCAATTTTGCGCTTTATATAGTTTTGATGAACCGAAGATTGATGTGGGTTGTGTTTAATTGTCGTTATGTTGTCAGGACATGGAACAAAAGAAATGGGTGTTCTTACTGGCAATATTTGCTTGTCTTCTTTTCTTTTCACGTGGAAGAGGTAATAATAATGATTCTGTGTCTGTTTCCTTTATAGGGAACTTCATTTTTCAATTCTCCTAGAACAGTGAAGGGTTCATTAAAGGGGACATTTTTATGTACTTTGATATATGAGACAAATGAATTAAGACTGCAAAAAATGTGACTTTGTGGTGTAAGCTTCTCTCTTTTAGTTGCAGTTCTCAAGTGGAAGACTGATGATGATTCACCTGTTTACAACCATACACTTGCCTTAACACTTGTTGAGTACACTTCTGCGGTAAGTTGATAAGCAAAATTACTACGGTAATCAAAAAGGCTTGTAACAACTGCAAGTTGTTTTCTTTGCCGACATCATTTCATACTACAATACACGCATGCCATTTCTCTCTCTTCTAATATTTTGCGAGATAGCAAGGAATTACTAAATGTGTAAAAATTGCAACCTCTTCATTTATTCGTTAGCAGCACTACTAGACAAGAGATATTTTACTGATAAAAGTACACAAGATGTGTGAATAGAGTTTGTATATGTACGCAGGTCTATATGTCTGATTTGACAGAACTCTTTACCTGGACGTGCGAAAGATGTAATGGTTTGACAAAGGTATAAGTTATAACTTATGTGTTTGATTTGATGCTGCCACAGTATATGTATAATAGCTATTGGCTCCAAAATTTGGTATTGTAATGTTTTTCTGGATGGTGCAGGGTTTTCAAGTAATTGAGATAATAGTTGACATTGAGCACTGCCTACAGGTCTGCCATGATATTTTGAGCTGTATGACAACATGATGTTTCTTTCATTGAACAGTTAATTGAATTAGCTCACTTAACTTGTAACAACAGGGATATGTTGGGGTGGCAAAGGATTTGAATGCTATAGTTATTGCATTCCGGGGAACTCAAGAACACAGGTAGCATTCTCGTCATTGTAGTCTAGAAGCTATACCTTTTGCCTAAACTTGGTTGATACTAAATCAAACCCAAAACATGTGCAGCATACAAAATTGGGTCTCGGATTTGTTCTGGAAACAGCTCGATCTAAATTACCCTGATATGCCAGATGCAATGGTAAGCTTTAACAAGCATCATCTAGATTACCATGTAGTAAGGTGGAGTTTTAATAGTTATCCTACATTGGCAGGTTCACCATGGATTCTATAGTGCTTATCACAATACAACGGTACGACCTGCAGTTCTGAGTGCAGTAAAACGAGCGAAGAAATTCTATGGGGAGAACATCAAGATCATGGTGACTGGTCATTCAATGGGAGGAGCAATGGCTGCCTTTTGTGGACTAGACCTAGTTGTAATCATCCTGGACTCTAACTAGCTTTGTTATATCTTATTGTTATGTACTATGAAGTTGTTAATAGACTTCTTTGGGATGTTAATCGCAGGTAAATGAAGGATACGAAAACGTACAGGTCATGACATTTGGGCAACCTCGTATTGGGAATGCGGCTTTTGCATCTTATTACAGTTTGCTTGTGCCTAACACCTTCAGAATCACGCATGACCGAGATATTGTTCCTCATCTGCCTCCTTTCTTTTATCTTTTTCCTCAGAAAACATACCACCACTTCCCAACAGAGGTAAACAAAGTCTCTAATTATTTTTATTTAGTTATCCTCACCGTCCTCCTAGTATGATGTTCATCAGAGTAACAGCTTTGAGATCCTTATCCGAACATTTGGTAATAGTGTGAATCGGGTTGCAGGTGTGGGTGAGAGATCTCACTGTTTTGAATATTGTTCGTTTTGGTATTGAGAAAGTTTGTGACAACACCGGTGAAGATCCTACATGCTGCAGGTAACAAACCAGTATAATCTTGGTCCGCAATACACCTAAACTAGCTAGCAAAAACGTTCCTCCAAATCGAAACATAAGATCGTTATTTACTGCCACGTTAAACCCGAGTGATGAGGTTTAATGTCTTCACTTTGGTACAGGAAAATTTTTACTCGAATATTTACAACATGACTTTTTCACTTGGGTAGAGGGCAGTTTTAACATGAATCCAGTATAACTTGTTGGCTTCTGTTGTTTCAGATCCGTAATGGGAAGTAGCATATCCGACCACTTAACGTACTTCGGGGTGGAGTTGATGGGTGAGACATGGAGACAATGCAGCATAGTGATGGGCCACGAGTTGGAGAGTTACAGCAGAAGAGATTCAAAGGGTAATATATTCCTGTCCCGGATAGATCCTTCCCCGGAGTTAACAGAAATGAAAACTCTATCCACAACCGGAGTCTCCAGTATATAGGAGCTGGTTGATTATAGTGTTGAGCAAAGAGTGCTTGTTTGAAAGGGAGAGTTTGGGAAATCCAGATGTGGAGGAAGGAGGAGAGTTCTTTGATTCTTTGTGGTCGTGTAAGATAGTGTACAGATAATAATCAAGAGACTGTAAATAGGTTGTCGGTTATATAAAGAAAAACGTGTTGAAACTTTTTAAAATTTAAATCCATTAGATATTGGATTCAACTATGTAAATATAAAATATCTATGAATATCTAATATATGTGGATGGTGAATTTATGTATTATACTGTAATATAATGTCCAGTGTCCACATCTGCTCGAGCTCCAAAGCCATCTGCTCGAGCTCCAAAGCCATCTGCTCGAGCTCCAAAGCCATCTGCTCGAGCTCCAAAGCGATGAATGTTTTTCTTATCTACATGCTTCAGCTAGTTAACAAACTCACCACCGGGCTGGTTTTATCAATCGAAATTTAGATTTGGTCACTTATGGTATTTCTAGTTTTTTATGATAAATTGATTTATTAATATTTGGATTTAATGATTCGTTAGTGGTTGTGTTTTCTAATTCAGATTTGACATTTTTAAGAAAATACTACAAAAGACTCGTAGCATCATGACACTAGTTTTCCTCAAATGTGTGTGGGTCTAGAAGGGGAAAAGATTATGACAGCTACCAAACCAAAAAAGAAGAAGATTATTTTATATAAACGATGAAAATAATTGTCAATACCACTAATTAATTAGCTCGACCAACTGCTCCTAATTAGTTTTGAGAAGGCTAATTAATAGTATAAGCTCCATGTACAGAAGCACTTTCCAAGCACTTTCAATTAAACATGGGCCTGTATTCACATAAACAACCAATTTACGTGTTCACTTTACTTATTTTACAGCAAAGTATTTGACATAGTATTATTCACCATGCATTGTTATAATTGGTCGAAAGCTAATAGTATAAGCTCCATGTACAGAAGCACTTTCCAAGATGATCTTGCAAGTATATAGTATTAAAGAAAAGGATGGAGATCTGAATGTCAAGTGGCCTGCATGAAAGATAGTCTGACGTACACGAAACGAATAATTTTGTAGCCTTTGACTAATAATATCCACATCACACGTTACGTTATTTATAGTGTCTTTAGTTAACTCAGAAATTTAAACTAAAATTGTTTGTAATCTTGTTATACCGGAGTTGAACCGGTAAAATTTATTTAATTTAGGTGTAATTTTGAAAATAAACATATCAGCAAGGTACAGTATTAGAAATTTCCCTAATTTTTTTAAAAAAATCTTAAACTTATATGTGTTTTTATATCTATATGTTCTTCTTACGTTATCTTATCTCCATATGTTATTTCCGTTTTTAGAAATAGTGATATATTAAGATCGACAGGCTCGTGGTACCATCACGTGGTCCAATGGGCTTAGTGGGGGTAATGTAACTGACTCAAGCAACGAACACTTGACATTCTTTTATTGCAGGACGCAACTCTCACCATTGCCTCAAAAGTGATCAAATCATGTTCTTTTGTATTCGCAAATACCTAACAAAACAAATAACAAAACAAACAAATGTAAATAAATAAACAAATAATATAACTTACATTAGATGTCTTATTTATCGAAGCTTACTTTACCTATAAACAAATATCAGGTGTCTTATTATTGTATTTCTATAATCATTAATATTAACTAAAGTATTAGACAAACTTGGTTATTAAATAAAATATTTTTTTGTAAATATATATTTTATTTTCAAAATAAATATCTTTATGGAGTATTTTACACATATTAAAATATAATAAATATCTATAATTAATTTATTATTTACTTTTATCATACACTTTCTAATAATTATATATTTAATTAATTCATATATTTCAATTAATAATTTTAAAAGTATATAGTTTAGTACTATCAATTATTAGAAATGCCTAAATTTTTTAGGAAATCTATATATGTGGAACAAAAATAAATCTAGAATCTTCTTATTTCGAATTATAAACTGTAATCACTAACTTTAGTCTTCCAAAAAAACTGTAATTGGTAAACAAAAAGGTCATTTACTATCATTTTGTTAATATTACACAATTTACAAAAGAAAAACATTTATTTGTCTACTAGAAAAGTAAAGGGAAATAAATAGAAACTGTCTGTTATGTAACGATCTAGAAATATGATTGGTGAATAAATCGGCGCGCTCTCTGTTGCGGTTGGAACCACGTCATCCCCTCTCCCTCACCACCTTCTTCACCTTATCTCTCTCTCCCTTTAATTATTCTGTTTCTCACGACCTTACCAGATTCACAAGGAGAGAGAGAGAGAAGATAAAGCGAAAAGATCCAAAGCTTTATTTCTTTCTCTCTCTTTTCATTTCTGCAAAATAGGAAGATTGAAGAAGAACCTTTGTGTTCATCTTCTTCGATAAAAACAAAGACCTGTGGTGGGGTCTCTTATTCAATTCTGGCCTTGCGATTCCGATAAAACTATCGGATTCAAAAGCCCATTCAATCCCAATCCAAATCCACTTGTTCTTCACACATAATATATAGATAGATAGGTAGAGAGAGAGAGAGTTACCAACCTATTGCCGTCTATTTCTATCTCTTTCTCTCTCTCTCTATCGGCTTTGTCTCCTCCTGTTCTCATGGAAGCCTCACCCAATGATCGCCTTCATTTTGGTGTAATGGGTTTCGGGTAATGATCGCCTTCACCTCTGTTTTGCTTCATCAGATCAATGTTTCCTTGTTTGTGCCTTTGTGATTCGTCTCTTCTTCTGGGTGATCCGTAGATTCCATTTATTTTAAGTTCTAAATCATAAAGTTTCTACCTTTTTCCACATCTGATTCATGGGTATTCTTCAGTTTTCTAGTATCTGAACCCAATCGATTCGTCCTTTTGTTTTTCTGCTAGAAACCATAGTAGATCTGTCTAGATCCATGTTTCTGATCCATTTATATCGTTTCTCAGGTGCGACCATTACAAGAGGAGATGCGAAATCAGAGCTCCATGTTGCAATGAAGTATTCGCTTGTCGCCATTGTCACAACGAGAGCACTGTAATATTTTCAATCCTCACCCATCTTATTATTACAGCATTAGATAGACTTTCCTGTTATGTCCTAACCATAAACCGGATTAAATTTTTTTTTTTTTTTTTAATCATTCTTTTTTCTAATCTGTGTGTTTCAGAGCACATTGCGTAATATCTATGACCGTCACGAGCTTGTTCGTCAAGATGTTAAACAAGTACGATTCCATTTTCTTAATAGACTTACAGTTATCGTATTAAATTCGCCTTCCTCTAATGTTGTTGCATCTTATGTCGGGTTTCAGGTGATTTGCTCTGTTTGCGATACAGAGCAGCCGGTAACTCTCGTCATTATTGTCTGAGTTCGCGTACCAGAATAGGTCATGTGTGAAATTGAGATTGTTTCAAATGTTTTTTATTCAGGTAGCTCAAGTTTGCACCAACTGTGGTGTCAACATGGGAGAATACTTCTGCGATATCTGCAAGTTCTATGATGATAATGTAAACAAGTTTGATTCTTTCTTTTTAGACCTGTTTGAGTTTCCTTCTTCTTGGAATTTGATTCTAATCACTGCTCCTGTTTCAGACTGCAAAAGAACAGTTCCATTGTGATGACTGTGGAATTTGCAGGTGAGAATCTCTCTTCTTCGTACGGTGCATTGGTTTTGTGTTTCTCTTAACGAGTGATTCATTTGAAGCTGTGTGATGTTTTTTTACCTGACATTTCATTGTTTGTTGCAGAGTTGGTGGTCGTGAGAACTTCTTCCATTGCAAGAAGTGTGGTAAAACTTCAAAGCCACAAACGTGTTCATTTCCTGACAAACACAATCACGTGTTGTTGACTCGTAAAGCTATCTGTTTTTAGGATCTTGTTATGCGATTGGACTGCGGAACAACCATCGCTGCGTTGAGGATTCAATGCGGCATCACTGCCCCATTTGTTATGAAGTAATGCTTGTGTGTTGAGGGCCTTAAGGCTTTTAACTTTAGATCAAAACATATGATGGTTTTAGCAAATTGTGTGCGAGTGAATAATAATATACTTTGTTGCGCTTGCAGTATCTCTTTGACTCTCTTAAAGACACAACAGTGATGAAATGCGGACACACAATGCACTGTGAATGCTATCATGAGATGCTCAAGCGTGACAAGTAATTTAACACTTTTTCTTCTAAACATTTGTCTCTCTGCTTATGGTTGATTGTGATGGTTTCTTAACTTGTGAGTTTTGTCTACGTAGATTTTGCTGTCCGATTTGCTCGAGGTCAGTGATTGATATGTCAAAAACATGGCAGAGAATGGATGAAGAGGTTAGTTTAATATTCATTGTTGAATAAAGTATGTTAAGTCTCATATCCATGACTGAATGATATCAATCTCTATGCATTGGTTTTCTTAGATTGAAGCCACTTCTATGCCTTCAGATTACCGCGACAAGAAGGTAATAAGTTATATCTTTTTCTCTCTGACTCCAAGCTCAATCAAGACCTGGAATGTTGCAGACTGACAAAGATACTGTTGTTCAGGTTTGGATACTGTGCAACGACTGTAACGACACAACAGAAGTATACTTCCATATAATCGGGCAGAAATGTGGGCACTGTAGATCTTACAACACCAGAGCCGTTGCCCCTCCTGTTCTTCCTCAATGAAAAAACAAAAGATCTTTCAAGTAGAGAGCAACCAAGAACTTCTTGTTGCAAAGGGAAAAAAACTGTGGTTGATGATACCAAATCAAAAGACTGATGATCAATATAATTATTGGTCACAGAAGCAAGACTCACATTTATCTTCTTCATGATTCGATTTGTTGTTGTTCTTATATGATTCTATTTATTTTCATTTATGTTTTGTGTGTGGTAAAGCCAGGATAATGTATAATATATACTCTATATATTCTTGATCCAGGAAAATTTACCTGTGATATAAATGTTTCACAACTGTTTTTTTGGATCAACAAATCTCTCAAATTCACAGACTTTATAATCTCATCAGTTACAAATTCACTAGACAGCTCAAACTCATTTGCATAAAACTCTCCCACTAGAAGAACTGTTCACCAAGCTCTTGACCAGCCATTCCTTCTCTGACCACTTTCTCAAAGAAGTCTTCAAGCGTGTCTTTCCCATAACTCGGCGTCTTCTCTTCACTATACTCACCAGTCTCCGGATCAAGAATCAACATACTCTCTGCCGCATAGTACCTCCCTATCTTCCCAAACTCAGCAGCTTCTGCAACAGAAGGAAACACCTTTGCGATACCATCAAGCACTCCAATCACAAAGTCCATAATCTCAATAGGCACTTTCAAAAACTTAGGCTCTCTGCCAAGTATCCTAAACAAAATCTCTCCTTGCTCTAACGGCGTCAACGCCTTCCCTGGTCCACCAATAGGCAAAACCTGATTGATCTTGTCCTCTTCCAACACACAATCCGCTATAAACGAAGCTAAATCCTCCTCGCTGATGGGTTTACAAGCGCAAAGCTTACCGTCTCCGAACATCACATAAGGCTTTCCGTCTTTCACAATGTCAACTTGACCACCTAAGCTCTTGAAGAAAGCCGTTGGTCTCACAATGCTGTAAGTAAAGCTCGAGTCTTTCCCCTCCATTAGCTCTGCTTCGAACTTGAGCTTGGCTCTCTGAAACTCCAAGAGAGGCTTCTGCACACAGATAGCAGAGAGGAGAACGAAGTGCTTGGCACCGAACTTCTTACCAGCTACAAGACTGTTCTTTGTCGCTTCGTAATCAATCTTCCACGAGTCCTTGATCCCTCCGTTACGACTAGCGAGACAGGACACAACAACGTCAACACCTAACTCAAGTCTCTCCACAGATTGTTCGAGAGAATCTAAATCAGTAACGTCTGAGAAACAAACACTCGCGCCTTGCAACTGTTTCAAAGTCTCTTCCTTGTCGTTCTTCCCTCTAACCCCACTCTTCTCTCTCGCCACTGCGATCACGTTGAACCCTCTTTTGACGAGCTCTTTAACCACGAATCTGCCTATGTAACCCGTGGAGCCGACGACGAGAACGTTAATCTCGCTAGGGCTTTTGTTCCTGAAGGTAGATGTCGGAGCGGTCTCGAGAGATGAAACTGGTTTGAGTCTCGCTCTCGTGAGCTTGAGATTCGTCGAGGGTTCATGGGCTTGGAGAGTGGAAGCGAGGGGAAAGGAGCTTAGTTGCTGAGATCGTGAAAGGAGTTTGGAATCTCTGAGGAAGGTTTTGGGTTTGGGTGTGTAGGAAGCAAATACGTTGAAGGGAGAAGAAAGTGACATCCTTTATGTACAATGCTGGTTCGATGAGAAAGTGAGAGAAAGTGAAGGAAAGTTATTCAGAGAGACGATGTGAGAGAGCCATTTATTGTTATCCACTGGATAACTCTCCGTTTGATCCTCTTCTTCATCCTCAAACACAAACAAGTCATTATTTAAAAAACGCGCCGCGTAATTTGCTTTATTTTCAATTTGACCCCGGTAGTTTGTTTTGTATAGTTCTGATCCATCAATTTGATAAAGGAACAAAAGTTAGAGAACCAATTTACCTTAATTCATTACTAATCAAGAAACAGAACCAGAACACCTTATTCATTAGTGATCACTAATCAAGAACCAAACATACATGTATAAAGCAAACTTTTTGTGGAGCACTTGTGAACTTATAGATGGTATACCGGTGGAAGGTTGGTCAACGGCACCGGACGACACGAACGGCAGTACGGCGTTCGTTGGAGGTGCAGACGGCCATGAGAGAGAGACAGACAACTAGCATGATGAGGAGATGTGTTAGTAAACTCGAACTATTGTCGTCACCACCACCACCACCACCACTACAAGCCGCAGACATGCACATCCCACCCATTCTTCTTGTGTCCGATGATTAGTCTACGGAAGATGAGATGATGCTTTGAGAATGGAGAGGAGATGAATTGTTAGATGAGAAGGATCTGTCTTTATTGAGTTTTTGTTTGGTGATTTGTATTTTTTTTAATGGTTTTTGTTGGACTTGTTTATTGCCAACTTCGTGTTTTAAATATGAATAAACCTATGTTTTAATATGTTTACTTGTTTTTGATGGTCCGGAGACTTAATGTGAAGTCTCTCGTCAATGTATATAACTAAACAACATGATGTTTTTAAAATGTGTTCCGACGTATGAAATTAC
This sequence comes from Sinapis alba, assembly GCA_012274485.2. Taxonomy (NCBI): domain Eukaryota; kingdom Viridiplantae; phylum Streptophyta; class Magnoliopsida; order Brassicales; family Brassicaceae; genus Sinapis; species Sinapis alba. The sequence continues at coordinate 65,093 of MU105909.1, read as the reverse complement.
TTGATCAAGTAATTATGTTTGAAAATGATGATTAAAGTCTTGGTCTTGGGTATGTATGTTCTATAATTGTCACCAATTTGATGTTACAAACTTAAAAATTGATGGTAGATGTAGAAAATGTTTTGAGATCAAACTAGGTTCCAACAGGCAGTATTCCCCAAGATTCCGATTCAGAGTATGCTCCTATCCACCGATAAATGTAATGACGTGGTTCAACAGAACAGAACGATCGTGTTAGTCTTTTAAATAACTTGGACGTGAATGTTACTGCCGTGTGGAACACAACTCGAATACAATAATGAATGTAATTGGGCCTTAAGTTGAGATATCTAAATACCATTTGACCCAATAACTCAAGCCCTGCTCAAGAAATCCATCGGCACAGTAAATTGGAAATGTTGTAAATGTTTTGGAATTGGAAAAAGCGTGATCATCCAACTAAAAATTATATTTATATATATATATAACTTTACAAACTAAAAGTACATATTGAGAAGTGAAAAAGTACAAACTGAAAGAGTAACAATTTAACAATCAATGGATGCGTCACGAAACCTAGATTTGTTTCTAAAAGTTAACGTGTTATAGTTGGACAATTATTGATTAAACAAATCGCTTTTAGATATTTCGATGTGGTTATGATAATTGTAAAGTAAAAGTTCTGAAAAGGCAAGTCGTATACGCATCGTCAAGTGAGAAAAACTGATACTTGGTTCCAAATGTTTCAAACTCAGACCTATTATCCACCTAACACTCCCCAAAGAACTTTCTTCGGTACCCAAAGGCCAACTTCATGTGTGATAAATCTAAGAGCATGATTAACCCAAAGTTTTTAGGGTGGAGCTTTTAGAGTAATTTAAGAATCAATTTTTAATTTTGATGGTATTACGTTAAAAGCAACGACGCATATGCTTTTCACATTTTTCAGATGAATATATATGATGGGAGAAAGTTATTAAAATTGTGATTTGTAATAACCATTTCGTCTTTTAAGTCTTCGGGAATCAATCGTTTTTAAAAGTCTTTGACTACAAAAGTAAAGAAAATAAAACCTACTATATATAGAAGTTAAAATGATAGAAACTGATGATAATTAAAAAGAGGAAACAAAGTTGCATGGATCTGACTCAGCGTCTATATTTTTAACCTCCCATATTACAACACGTGACGACTTGTCTGAACCCGTACGTTAATTTATAGAGAACCACACCGAGTGAAAAAAATAATCGTTTTAAAATCACACCCTCATCATTGACAACTTGACTTGACGTGGCATTTTAACATTACCACGTTCTTTTCTCGATACAAAACAATGTTATTATCCACTTCCTTTCCGTTTTTAACGTAACGTCAATTTTTCTATAACTATGCACATGATATGATTGTCCAATAATGTATGGGAATAATTAGGTGTTTCTTAGCTAATACATTTATAAATATATCGTATTCGTAGGCAGAGGAAAATGCCATCATTTTTTTTTTGCTTAAGAGCAAATGCCATCATAGTGTTTCTCATCTAGAAAATAATTAAAATAACAGATAAATTATTGAATATTCATCAAACAGAATGGTTCTGGATATAGTTCACTGAATCGAGCTAGGATAGGTTTATACAGTTAATTTGGATAAGATTCAGCTGTCTAGATATTCTCAAAAATAGACATAGAATATATTCCCTCCGTTTCATATTAGTTGTCGTTCTAGGTTTATCTTCTATACTATTATTTGCGAAGTGATTTTTCACATTCGAGCTTTCACGTTAAAAGTTAGAGCGGTTAATATCGTTTATACCCTTAATAAATCAATTATATATATTAGTCAAAAATAAAAACGAATTTTAAATCTATTTAATTAGATAAGTGATTAAAATTAATAATAATAAGAATTATCCAAAATTATATATATTTTAAAAATAAAAAGATAATTCCTACATATTTTGTTGTTATCCGAATTTATTTTAATAAAAATTCAAAATAAAAAAACAGAAAAAATAATTAAATAGTAATAAAATAAAATTATTAATTTTATATAATTAAAAAGAGAATATTGAGTAATTTCTAATATTTATTTATTAATAATAAATATAGTATAAAAAACAAAATACATAATTAAATATTAATCAATTAAAATTCTTAATTTTATATAACCGAAAAGAGAATATTTAGTGATTATAAAGATTATTTATTAATAATGTATACATTATACAATTAAATTTTTTAAAAGTTCATATTACGTAACAATTTTAAGATAAAAACATAAATAATAATTTATCATTATAGTATTTTAATTAATAATGTAAATAATTATAAACTGTTTAGGCCCGCATGTGCGGACAAAACACCTAGTTTACACATATTAAGAAAACATATGATTTTATATATTTCTAAAATAAAAACACAATTACCTATACACCTAACCATATTTCAACCAATAGAAAAATAAAAACATAATTACCTATGAATTTTATTAATGAATTTATTTTGAAACGAAAATTTTTCCCTACAACGACAACTAATATGAAACGGAGGGAATAATACATGCCAAAGAAAAATTAAGAGAGGATCGGATCAAAGCAAATAACACTATTACGTTTTAGAAAGGAATTAAACAATTTTAGTTTTATTGTTTTAACGACTACGAAAAAGCATTGTAGTCCATTTCTACGATCTATTGATCTGTATCATGAATCCTTTTTTTCTCTCAATGGAACTATAACCACTAGAAATACCTTTTCCGAAAACATATTTTCTCTGTTCACTAAGAAAAATATAGTATACGTTTCCATTTATAATTCAATTTCCGTGGACGCATTTAACTATGAATATTGTAACCATGAATATTGTCATTAATGTAGAAAAAAAAAAAAAAAAGGCAAAATTATAAGCGGCTACAAGTATGGGAGCATTTTGGTGACGACGCGTGGAGTATCCAAGAGGGCACGGTTTTATCCATTAAAACCTTTCTCATCGCTGTTTATATAAACCAAACCCAAAATCGTTAAGACATCATCCTACAAACCACTTCTGTTCTTTTTCTTTCGTAATCAGTTTTACGTTGTTCAGACAAATCCGGATAAAGTTACAACTTTTTTTCTCGCTTTTCGTTATCTTCTTCGATTTCGTATCAATCTTCTCTTTGTCAAAAACAAAATGGAAGTTTCAGTGATTGGGAATCCTCAAGCGAGGATCTGCCGAGCAGAGTTAGCCCACAGAGAGCTCGGGTTTAGATTCGGGTTCGAAGTTATCTCCGGTGAATCGAGAAACAGAGTTAGTTTCTTGAACCACGAAAGCTCGAAATGGAAGGAGATCGGGATACGCTGCTCTCCGAGGTTTGTCAAATGCGAAGCCATCGTCTCCGACAAAGCTCCGTTTCTGAAACCCACTCCCAAATCCAAATCGGTAATAATTCTCTTTGCGTTTGCTATTTGTTCATATAAAAAATTAAAAAGGTCCAAACTTTATTCAGACCCAGTGATTTGCTAACTCGAGGCAGCTTCTTGAACCTGTAGTTTGCGTCTTTTACACGATTCATGATTGTAATAATACAGATTATCTTTGAAGGATGAATATTTATATGTAAACATGTTTTTTTGTTGTTGTTATAGCTTGAGAGCGTGAAACTATTCGTTGGTCTTCCACTAGACACAGTTTCCGACTGCAACAACGTGAACCACTTGAAAGCTATTACTGCTGGTCTCAAAGCTTTGAAACTACTTGGCGTTGAGGGAATTGAGTTACCTATCTTCTGGGGTGTTGTTGAGAAAGAAGCTCCAGGGAAGTATGAATGGTCAGGGTACTTAGCTGTTGCTGAGATTGTTAAGAAGGTTGGACTCAAGCTTCACGCGTCACTCTCTTTCCATGGATCAAAACATCCAGAGATTAGTCTCCCTAACTGGGTTGCAAAGATCGGTGAAGCTGAACAAGGAATCTATTTTACAGACAGATATGGAAACCAGTACAAAGATTGCTTGTCCTTTGCGGTTGATGATGTTCCTGTTCTTGATGGGAAGACTCCTATGGAGGTTTATAGAGGTTTCTGCGAGAGCTTTAAGTCTGCTTTCTCAGACTACATGGGGAACACAATCACGGTATTGTACTTGTCTTTGTTTTGCACTTACATTATCAGTCTGTGTACTGTAGTTATAGTTCTTGATTTTTGCATATTTGGTTTGCAGGGAATCACATTAGGTTTGGGACCAGACGGTGAGCTAAGATATCCTTCTCATCAACACGAGACTAACCTCTCTGGAGCAGGAGAGTTCCAGTGTTACGACAAACACATGCTTTCTGCTCTCAAACACTACGCTGAGACCAGAGGAAACCCTCTTTGGGGACTTGGTGGTCCACATGACGCTCCTAGTTACTATCAACAGCCTCTTTCCACTCCTTTCTTCTCAGACGGCGGGTCTTGGGAGTCTCATTATGGTGATTTCTTCTTGACTTGGTACTCGTCTCTTCTCACTTCCCATGCAGACAGAGTCCTCTCTGTTGCTTCATCCGCATTTAGCGGGAGTGGAGTGTCTCTATGTGGGAAGTTACCTCTCTTGCACCAATGGAACAAGCTAAGGTCTCATCCTTCTGAGCTAACAGCTGGTTTCTACAGCTCTGATGGTCATGACAGGTACGAGGCCATTGCGGAGATCTTTGCTAAGAACTCTTGTAGGATGATAATCCCTGGAATGGATCTATCAGACGAGCACCAATCACCTGAATCTCTCTCCAGCCCTGAGTCATTACTTGCACACATCAAAACATCGTGCAAGAAACAAGGAGTGGTTGTTTCAGGGCAAAACTCTTCAGCTTCAGTTCCTGGTGGGTTTGAGAAGATCGTTGAGAATCTGAAGGATGAGAGTGTAGGAGTTGATCTGTTCACTTACCAGAGAATGGGAGCAGTTTTCTTCTCTCCTGAGCATTTCCATGCTTTCACAGTCTTTGTTCGGAACATGAACCAGGTCGAGCTGTCCTCATATGATCAAGCAGTAGAGGGAGATAAGGCCCAGACAATGAGCATAGGTTCAGGGAATGGTGCAGCAAGTTTGCAAACCGCCTGATGGATATCCAGATTCATATTTGTAACGTAAATAAGAAAGTCTTAGCATTTATATAATAGATTTTGTCATATTACTGTAAAATTATATGTATCAGTGTCTTCATAAACAATGAAAACCCGAAGTTTAAGACAGACATCTCCTGTTTCCTTTGAATCTATGTATAGAAAGACATCGGTTTTTCCAATTTGTAATTAGTTACATCGATTTTCTTTTTTTTTTTTTTTTTTTTTTTTTTTTTTTTTTT